>BSQZ01000069.1:562500-737500 GCA_033239005.1 Lamellibrachia satsuma | reverse complement strand
CTTTTCATGATGCATGCATAATTTGCTAAATACGATGTCATCTGGGCATTTGGCAATTCATAAAATAAGAGTGGAATTTTATCAGTTTATACGATAAAATTCGAATTAACATTACATGTTGATTATATTGATTATAATATTATTGACTGTCAGACTGAAAAATTAAATCAGGTAAGACAAGTTCAGTGTAGCATCTCGATAATGACGCTGATTGGCTACTGGTGCTTCAGGGGAACTCCTACAAAAATGGAGTGCTGACAGTGGGTAACAACGAGACCACGCCTCTGATGCCAGACTCTCTTCTCGACAAATTCAGGAGACTAGTGAGGGTCGGATAAGCGAGACTAGGTTGCCACACCATAAAATACTCGAAATAAATATTTCAAATGGAAAATACGAAAATACCCCCACATTTTTTTAATGAAATTACTTTACAAAAGTATTTCAAATAAAAATATATTTAGAAAATACTTTTGATTTTAAGTTTCAGAGAGTGGTCCACGCAGATGTAAATTTACTGTTGTTTATTGAACGTACACATTACGTTACTTCACCAGTTAACCCACATTATACAAATGTAATGTGAACAAATGAATTAGGTTAGCTAGATGGCGCCCCAACGCGTGAAAAAGAGACTTCCACAATCCACATACTCCCGGATTTTTAATTATAGCCTAAAATGCCCGCACATTACAGGTACACACTACAAGGTACACATTATAGGGTGTATATAGATGACTTTAAAATAGAACATGTCAAATTTGGCAATAACTGTTTTGAAAGGCCTAAAAAGTGTTTATGTAAAACGTATTTTCGAGAAAGTATTTCTCAAATAAATTTGCCACAACAAATGTATTTTTTTAATAAATATATAATTCGCGTGGAATGTGAGAGGTTGCTCAGAAGAACTTATATACTCAAACATCAACTTCGAGGGCGGAGGAGCTTCTCTGTGTCCCGGCCAGAGATAATGTCTCGGGAAGAAGATGTTTAGAAGAAACGAGGTTCACTTGGACGGCTTACATGGCCTTAACGCCCCAAATACCAACACACACACGCACGCACGCACGCACGCACGCACGCACGCACGCATGCACGCACGCACACCAGAAAACACCAACACATATACAACCTAGTACCAATGTTAACCTAGAATTCTCTTATGGAAATATACCATAGTATTACATGGTAACATACCATCGTCTTTTGAAACAGGTGAACCTTGGTATATCCACACACAGTTTATTATGTAACGTCATAGTATACAACGGTATGCCATTTAATACCACGTAATGCAATGTAATACCACGTAATAACATTGCATAATATAGTATGTTAGATAATTCCATGGTATATTTTTACGAGGGTTGTATTATGCAGCATTTCAATTACATCTCTCTGAAAGATGTTGATAATCAATGTAAATATTTACAGGATACCGAATGTTCTTACATGCACATTAATGTGCTTGTATGCACATTAATGTGCTTGTATGCACATTAATGTGCTTGTATGCACTTTAATGTTCTTGTATGCATATTAATGTTTGGAAAGTCAGTTATGGTGAGCTTTTAGCGTGTCTTCTTCACGTCCATCTATGGCTATTGTAACTCACAAAAGTAACACGCGTTTTCTTTTGGCAATGTGGGCAAATGTTTTCTGCTGGTACGTTTAACTTACTTACTTTACTTATGCCCATCGCCCCTCTTGGGGCATAGGCCGTCGAAAACAGATCGCCAGAGTCCCTTGTCCTGGGCCATCCTCTCTAACTGGTTCCAGTTGTAGCCCATCTTCCTGGTGTCTGCCTGGAGGTCCCGTCGCCACGTGTTTCTTGGTCGTCCTCTTCTCCGTTTGCCTTGAGGATTCCATGTCAGCGCTTGCCTGGTGGTGCTTGTTACTGGTTTTCGGAGCGAGTGGCCAATCCAGGCCCATCTTCTTCTTCTGATTTCCTCTTCGACAGGTCGTTGTTGTGTCTTTTCCCACAATTCACTGTTGCTGATGGTGTCTGGCCAGTGGATCTGGAGGATTCTTCTCAGGCAGTTGTTGACAAAGGTCTGCACTTTGTTGATGGTGGTGTTGGTTATCCTCCATGTCTCTGCTCCATACAACAAGACCATCTTCACGTTGGAGTTGAACAACCGGATCTTTGTGCGTGATGACAGTACCCTGGAGCTCCAGATGTTCTTCAGTTACAGGAATGCCACTCTTGCCTTGCCTATCCTTGCTCTGACGTCTGCGTCTGTGCCGCCCCGCTTGTTGATGACACTGCCGAGGTATGTGAAGGTCTCTACCTCCTCCAGTGCATTCCCCTCCAGTGTGACTGGGTCAGTGCTGGCTGCATTCATCCTGAGGACCTTGGTCTTTCCTTTGTGGATGTTCAGGCCCACTTGTAAGGAGACAGTTGCCAGTTCTGTCGTCTTGTCCTGCATCTGTTGATGGCTGTGAGACAGCAGTGCCAAGTCATCGGCGAAGTCCAGGTCTTCAAGTTGCGTCCATAGTGTCCACTGGATCCCACTTGTCCTCTGTACTGTGGCCATCTTCATAATCCAGTCAATGGCCAGGAGGAAGAGGAATGGGGACAGCAGGCAGCCTTGTCTTACTCCAGTCTTTACCTCGAAGCGACAGGTGAACTGTCCTCCATGGATTACCCTACAGCCTGTTCCGTCATAGCTGTTCTTGATTAGGTTGACCAGTTTAGTGGGTACCCCATAGTGTCGTAGCAGTTTCCAGTACGTTTAAACCTACCAATAATGTTTTAAATTGTCGAGAAAGTGTTAGAAAAGCGGCAATGAAATGAAGAGGCATTCGATATGCCACTGTTAGTGAACTCTTGATATAAGCGAATGCATCTTTATCCATGTGCTGTCTGGAGTTTGTTTATTATTTTGGTTGGCAATTATTTAATCATACACATTTCTCGCTATACAAAAGGTAAGTTCCTATATACGCCGCTGTAGCAGGTGCCGGGACCGTTCAAAGCTCTACGCACTTCACCGCTGTCAGATGTGTTCGTTCGGACACTAACTGAACTTCTGTGGGAAGCTACGTCGTAATTACTGCACGGAGACTATACATACAAGTACTCATTTATTTGCATCCACCATTTGCACTGTCCCTAGCGAGGCATTCACGTCTACAGTTTATTGAACTGAAGCAAAGCGGAACTAAACAACCCAAGCTTCGAAATGGCAGCAAGAGGATTTTGAACCCCGGTCCTCTTATGTTCTAACCACAACGCCCCCTACATTTTGAGACGACCGCCCAACCCGAGTCACGGCTCAGCGCGCTGCTCAAACTGTGTAATAATTCAAAGCACACCGGTGTCCCCGCGTCGGCTGTTGACAGTCGTTGTGTAGTAGCCGTCGCGAGCTGTGTGACTCAGCGAGACTCGCCTAAGTAGGCCAACGACGTCAGCCTTTCTTGGTCGCATCCGGGAGGGAAGATGCACGCTGTCACCAGTGTCGACTGGATCACGACAAGACACACTTCGACGACCCACTACAGCTAGACGAGAAAGGTAGGGTTCACCATCTGTGCGCTAACATCCCGAACACGTCGGAGTGGGGCGCTGTGGTTGTGTGGTAGAGCGTCGGACGTCGGTCGAGGAGACCCGGGTTCAAAACCACCTGTAGTAGAGCGTTAGACTTTTCGGTTGAAAGGACCCACCTGCTGCCGTTTCTAAACTTGGGCAATTTCGTTCACCCTACTTAATAATAATAATAATGTAATAATAATAATACATTTATTTACAACATTACATATATTCAGTGTGTATACATACATTGCTAATGCAGAACATTTCTAGACAATACTCATTTAAATCACGCATATTTATAAGATGTAGTAATAGTAACAATCAAGGTGTGCTGTAATGTTATACTTTGCATGTGTCTTTCGGAAGAGACACTAAAACCCGTTGGTCCCTTCTACCTGGTGTCTATGCCAGGGGAAGTGAAAGATCCCATGCACAGAAATGAAAAAAACAAACCTGTGGTGGACTCACAAACTCTAGAGAAGGGCACTCTTAAAAACCTTTCACGTTGTCGTACACATGATGACGGCAGTGAAATAACGGAAGAAGAGGTAGTCTATACATGTAGCACGGCCCCCAGATGGTCAACCCATGATTTATGCCAGAGTCCCACTGACCAGAAGTAGGCTACAACAGTTTGACATATTGAGCTCGTGTATGGCACGGGTGTGGTGTAGTTCGTGTATGGCACGGGTGTGATGTAGTTCGTGTATGGCGCGGGTGTGGTGTAGCTCGTGTATGACACGGGTGTGGTGTAGTTCGTGTATGGCACGGGTGTGGTGTAGTTCGTGTATGGCACGGGTGTGGTGTAGCTCGTATATGGCACGGGTGTGGTGTAGCTCGTATATGGCACGGGTGTGGTGTAGTTCGTCATCGTACATTACATTAAGGATCCATTTAGATTTTGGCTATGCCGGGCTTACTATATAATTTTATGATTCCTGGTCGTAGCTGGCGCCTACTTCTGACACGGTCGTAACTCTGACACGTATCACCGGGTTATAGTGGATGACAAGTTGAACGTGTGTCCTCTCTCACTGTAGGGGGTCTTCTACTTCCTAACTTCCGTTGAAACCAGACAGGAGATGTATTCGGGTCGACCGAAGCCCGGGTTTCATGTGAGGACACCACCACACTTTTCTCAACCGACCCGTCTCGTAGTCTATGCGGATATGTTAGTGGCGAGGTCGACATCCAAGTTTTATTCAGTGTAATGTAACTATTACATGAACCATCCCACTCGGAAACCACCCGGGGTCAGCTTTGTCACCCGGGGCTAGCCTTGTTACCGGGGTCAGCATTGTCATGCGGGGTCAGTCAGAAACAATACTAGTCATTTTAGGACATACATTTGCTCTTTAACCAAATGTCCGGATTTTGTAAAAAAAAAAAAACGTGCGGATTTCTACTGGACTTTAAATTATCATTTGGTAGATTCGGATGAAAAATGTAAGAACAGAAAGGGACGAGGGATGTTTAAAATCGTATTTGCAAGACAAATTAATTTCTACATACCCCGTGATTACATTATTAGGTTTGCCAAAAAAATTCGATTTGAGTACGGCAGTTTTATAAAATATAAGTTGCACAATCCTGGTGTATTGCGAGTCTGTTGTTGGAAAGAATTTCCATTCACGATCTACTAGTGAAACAGTTTTGGTGCCACCAAGCCAGTCCAGCCTTCCTACAACGGCGACGATACGTTGTCATCGAACGACATTTTTCTAGCGACCACCAAGTTCCTGAAACATGATAAAATATAGGCTTAATGCCTAATAACGTGATACAAAACGTGTTTGCATTACGCACAGTGCTCGGGTAAGCAAGGTGAAAGGCTATATGCGGGAGTATGCTAATGTTGGTTGTCCTCCAGCTAGCTAATCTGCGTACGACCAAAGGTCACAGGACGGAATCACTCAAAACCGTGTACAGCTGTATATCGTTAGGGGTCAGACCACAGTTGACCTTCCTGTTTATTGTTTAACACGAATATAGTGCGTATTAAATTGCGATATGTGAAATGAACAATTCATATGGTGAATAAGTGCAGTTGAGCAGGCATATTCACAGGTTTGTTTGTAGAAGCTATATTGGCTGCGAAATTATGCTTGTTTAGAGTTTAACAGGCGGAAGGATTTATATGAATTTTTTGTGCTATGGGTCACGTTGTCGCATGAATACATGGATATTTTTTGTAAATATTGACGGGCATCACACGTGGGGGCGTTTAAAAAGAGCTGGATGTATGTGATTAAAAAAAAACTTGGTCAGTATGTCAATGAGATGGCAGTTACTGTGAAAAAAGTGGTCTGACCCCTCAAAATATTGTTCAGATCAGCAGAGACTTTGCTGGCGGGAGACCACATTGACCACTGGTGGCCTTTATAGCGTTTCGTGATCTCATTGAATATTATACTTTCAACTTTGATAGCCCATTAAACATAGTTAACTGGCCTGCTGTGAGAAGTTCATAAAAATAACGTACCTCGTTTTTTTTTAAAGAAAACTACACCAAAACACGACCAAGCCCGCTGACTAGTTGTGAAATGTCGGCGTGTCCGGCCTAACCAATCCTCGCGTTCATGGGGGCTCTTTATAGCGGATGAATCTAATAGGTGATCTGTCCCTACCACCCCCCTTACCACCTATCCTGTCAAATATCCTGAGCCCACCGATAGATGGCGCCGTACTGTTACAATTTAGACGTTGTTATTACGTTGTTACATCCCGCATGGTTGGCACGTCTGATCCCGTGACTCACAGTGATCACGTGATGGCAACAAAGACCGCGACCCACCCATTAAACCAGTTTACAACACAAATTCTGTCAACAGCAACGATCGTCGCGCTCGAGTGAGGAAAGTCTAATGCGCAGTTTGGTGCTTCAGTTAGTTTATATGTGTATGTTTAGGCGACGACTTAACCGCAATTCATAAATAGTATAGTCATTGTTAGGACTGACCTAGTAACTTATTAACGTTTTCCTCTTGACCTAGCGACTTGTTCTTTCGTTTTATGCAAAGGTTAAATCTCAAACATCCCGTCTGACATATGGATAAGAATTAAAGATGTTGGAATTGTGTTTCAGCGAGGAGCAGCAACACAGTGTTTCTAGTCAACTCGCTGCCATGTTGTAGTTCGGATACTTTCGTTCAGTCCACGTTGCCTCAGCTGTAGAAATGATTAGAAGTTCACTCAACTGCAGGCCTGGAAGTAGACACGAATATCTGGCCATGGATAAGACAGTTTTACATATACGTGAATGAATAGCCGTCACGCAGTAATTGTAGCGTGACTGTTTGCTTCCCAAAGATGTCGAACTTTTGTTGAAATGTAGAGGTCAGCCACGGGACGAAATGTTTACGTGTCTTTTGGACGAGACACTAAATAGCCGGTCTCTTTAGCCTGGTGTCTACGCTAGGGAAGTCAATGCTCCTAGAGTGCTGTCGAGTCGTTGAGTGAGTAAGCGTATGTATGTAACCCACCAAAGTAACGTGAAGACGAATAAACGTTGTTTAATTTGTATTGTTACGTACAGCTGGCAGAATTTCTTTTTACCTACATGTTGTCGTGAACATATTTGTTACAAATTAGTTAACACGGACCAAAGAGGCGATATGTATTTAAACCATCCTCCACGGATAACTAACAAAATTTACTCACCCACTGTCACCCAAGCCAGTCCACGCCGTGAATGCCAACAACAGGTCTATTGTTCAAGAAAAACCCTCACTCGCACGGGTAAACAGACTCGCTATGTTCAACTGAACACCTGGCTCAGGTCACGTGCATACAATAAGCATCAAGTTACAACAGACGGTTTAAACGACCGTCTGTCAATAACGACTAGTTGAATGCAATGGTTCCTCTCTAATATAATGCCCCTGTCAGAAAAGGCCACCCTCTCAACATAGGCTACCTTGCCATGCCACAAAAAACACGGTACCGATATAAATACAATATGGACTCTGCTTATTAGAATCTCTCCGGGGCGGAACAATTTGTTTCTAATGAGCGGCTGATTCACATAAGCGGCTGATTCACATAAGCTGCACTGTTATCCGTGATTCTGCTAAGCGGGGTCCACTGAAAGGTATCACCATGACAACCCTTCTCCACGAGAGGCCATCCTTCTTATAAGCTCAGTTCATCTTTGTAGAAAGGTTGGTCTTAAAAGAGGGAGACGAAGTACAGTATTCCTCTTTTGTCAACCGCGATGCCAAGTGGGACGCCAGATAATTCAGTGTCAACGACTCACCGTCTGTGCAAGGAGTGTGGACACGATGTCTGCCAACCAGATTGTCGCACCACTCGTCAGCTTATTGTTCAATAACCGTTTAGAAAGTAACTTTGACTTTATTTTCTACGGTTCTAAAGATATCTGGCCATCTATGCTATCCCACAGAGACGACAGATGTGGGCTAATTGTACTGTATCATGGATTATTAATTTATTAGTATTTATTACATCTCGGTTGGTTCAACATAGTATGTATACAGAACGTGCTACTATCGTGATCTGTCAACTCTTAATATTTTGTAAAATATTCGATTTGGGGATGAAATAAAATAAGCCAGCTGTACGACATATGAAGTTCGCTTTCTGGCAATTATTGACAGACTAGTAAAGTATCTAATGAAAATCGTTGAACAATGCCTTTTACACTGACCGTTTGAGCTGAGAGAACAACATGAACCCATGGGCCGGATTAATCGGTGTTATTGTCCTTCAGGCCATTTCACTTATAGTTCATTTCAAGCCATTAGCGTTCCCGTTTGCGTCATATAAACTGAAATAAACATTGCCGTACTGACACGGTTGATCCTAAATCCATAAGAACAACCCATGCGGTTCGCCCACTATATATGTTGATTATCTGATGCGCTTACATAAATATCTTCGTGTTAACTGATGAATGTACTATGCAGGGGCCTAAGTGTACAATCTCCACTCGTATTGTTCGGTCATGTGATAAAGCCTTAACGTGTGTATTATTTCGCTGGCAACCAAACACACTTGACGTAAAACGCACACGTTCGTCGTCACTGCGAACAACGCCTAATTAGACCGGGTCAACAACCAGGAATCACAGATTCGCCTTCGGATTCATTACTACTTACTTACGGTGTGCAGCTTATCTAAATCTTCCTTCTCGGACAAATGTTCAAATCCATTAGCGGTGCTACTGGTACCTCTGTATTATTTGCACAGAAAGTATATTGCTCTGTGATTCATAATGCACACTTTTAACGCGATACGCACGTATAATGGGACACCAGCAGTTGCTCAGTTGTCGACTCAAACTCAAACAGATCGGTTTAACGGAGAACAAACGTATACGCAAGTTGTGAGTACATTACTAATTTATACTATATACACCAGACAGGTTGCTTGTGGTTGTATACGTAAGAGACGACACACTATTACATAGTTAGAAACATAGTTACTTTATTTGCTGAAACGTTTTAAAAAAAATCACGAAATTTCATTTTATACCTTTGAATTTGTTTACGTCAGGAACTGTTTTGGCAAACCAATACACCATCAATACACAGTATCGATTTCTGTAATGTCATATTTAACTATTTAATACGTCTACGTTACTGCGGAATCACATAGAGTGTGAAACTTGCGAAAGCTGGAAAACTCATATTTTGAAACTCTGTTAGCCAAAACTTACAAAATATAGCACAAGTAAGTTGGATAACCACTTTGGTAGTCAATACTTGCGAAAGATAGCACAACTAAGTTTGGATAACCACCTTTTTAGTCAATACTTACGAAAGATAACACAAGTAAGTTGGATAACCACAGTTGATAACTCTCAAGGTTTATCCGTAAATCTTACACATTTTCTGTGACCGTCTTTCGGGCGTAAGACACACAGCGTTGTGCAGGAGTGGTTTTTTCTGAAGGATACGGCCCCCGTTTGTCAAATGGCAGCGAGTGACAGATCACCAATTCCAAACATGTCCTGAGAGCGACTCTCTTGCAAAATCCAGTAAACATATCCCAGTTTGCGCGGCGAGCCCCGTTTGAGTATGCGCGGCAAACCAGCGTACGCATATTAACATACGGGTTCATTTGTGAACTTACGGATTTATGTTGCCTGTGCTATGCCTACAGTTTTGTACCACTCAATGTAGGCACTTGTGGATTTGATAACTCGGGTCTATTGCTGACAGAAATGTTTCTTGATCTACGATCTACTTAAATGATCCGCTGTAAGAATTGGTACAACCATCTAAGTGTCAACTAATTCGATTTAATCTAGACTGAATAAATCTGGCATGTTACAGTCGACATGCAGATTCTGACGCTGATCGCAGCTGTCGCCTGCTTGGTTCCTACATTTGGCGGCAGGGACGATGATGTGCGCCATCTGGTGAATACCAACCTCGACTTCGGATTGAAACTCTACAAGCAGCTGGCCCGATATGACTTGCACAACATATGTTTCTCGCCATACACGTATGTAACAACTCATTTTATTGGTTTATTGGATGGGGATGAATTTTCCAAAAAGATTTATTACATTTAAAATTGGAACATTTTATAAAAGAGGCATCGTCCCTATCCTAACTAAAATGTTTAATAAACAGTTACTTTTGTTCATAAACGTTTCATAACACGATTCTTAACGACGGGTAAAATGCTTCGAACTAACAACATGCCAACCTATTAAGCTATGTTGAATTTATGCAAAACAAAGTATTAAGCTTTGTTTAACGAATAATCGGTACATGCAATGTTTCAAAAGGTCCTGATCCAATATATTCCAATTCTTGATATTTGCCGAACACAATGTTTTTGCGTGCGAGGAGGGTAACTTTCCCCTGCCGAACAAAAAACACGCACCATCTATCGTAGATCCATAACTGTGCAATCCATGTTTAGGGGAGACTGTAACGAAAACAGCATATTTCAGGATTGGGGTTCGAATTGTTACACAAACACTTAACAAGTAGATTAGCAAAAGTTTAACAAATTACCATTTTTCTTTAAAATAGTGGCGTTTATTACCAACGAATCCACGTGATATAACACATGACATGCTTAAAACAACTGAAGAATGTACTTTTGCCTCGTGAAATAATTTGCATTAGTAGTTTTGTCTGTAGTGTATCTATTACAACTTATCAGTGTTACAACTAGCCCCGGTCTCCCCTACAACTAGCCCCGGTCTCCCCTACAACTAGACCCGGTCTCCCCTACAACTAGCCCCGGTCTCCCCTACAACTAGCCCCGGTCTCCCCTACGATATCATTTGTATGCAATGGTTGTTAATACAAACGGGAATACGCACGGCATTTCTCCATATTAAATAATTTAAGGTATTTCATTTCTTAATGCCAACCAAGGCACACTAATAAGCGTTCCCGACGTATCGTAATGATATATGTCAGGGTAACATATGTTGGCTACTAATGACATCCAAACAGCGTGAAACCATTCACACGCTGCCTAGCCATTGTTAGTAGTGACTGCTGTTAAAATTCCAGTATCCTGTCGAGTCTCGCTCTCGTCCACGCCGGGTCAAAGGGCAAGACGCGCGCGCAGATAGAGAGCTCGCTCGGGCTTCACGGCCCATTCAACGAGCGCTTAGATGACACTGTTGGCGCGCTAAATGACGTCATCTCGGAAGGGTCGACTAGCCCCGTGGTAGCTGTGTATAGCCAATCAGGTTTCCGTTACAACGACTCGTTCGTCAACACGGCACAAACCTATTATGGGACAACGCCGCAAATGGTAATATCACGTCTGTCTGTCTGTCTGTCCGTCTGCCCGCCTGTCCGTCTATATGTTTGTCTATGTGTGTGTTCGTGCGTGCGTGCAACGTGTGTGTCGGCGGTGTGTGTATGCGTGCGTCCGCGTGTCTTATATTTTCTATATTTTAATTGCAATTCCTATATTTTAATTAAATTCCGAGATTTTCCTAATAATTGTGAAGATTTTGAAGTTTCCTGCGACGCATCACTACAAAGATATTTTTGCGGTAGAAATCTAGGCCCACACGTCGATGACCACCTCTGGACGGGGATCTGATCGTGATATGGTGTGAGTCAGATCGACGAAATCTGAGAATTTCTTGACGTAATGTTGAAAGTCGGCAGTTGCTATTTTGCGTTGACTCGAATCAATAGACGGCGCCACTGATGATGACACAAATATTCCTACGCTTTGTTACATTATATTCTTATAATATTCCTATATTTTTACTTCTGAATATGGATGGGCACACGGTAAATATATGTACACATTCCACACAGGTTGACTTCAGCAAGAAGCAGGCAGCGGTCGCTCACATGAACGCCTTTTTCGCAGACCGCACAAACGGCACCGTCAACCACCTGGTGAATCGCGGCGTACTAAGAGCCACCTTCCGGCCGTCGAGCGTGCAGATGTTACTTCTGAGCGCTCTCAGCGCGCGCCTCGCATGGGCAGTGCCGGCGGACAAGACGCACGACGCGCGTCGCCCTTTCTACCTGGATATCGATCTGCCCGTGAAAGTTGACTACGTCACAGTAACCAATAGTTTCCGGTACGGGCGCGTCGATAACGTCACCGTCATGGAGATCCCGCTAGATGGCGGTAAGCAGTCGATGTCCATTATCATGCCTGACGACATCCGCGGCCTGAGATCGCTTGAAGACCGCCTCGACGCCAAAATGTTTCTGCGCATGGATGAATCGATGACGTCACGCACGCTCGACGTTCACCTGCCTCGTTTTCGCGTCGCGCAAAACTCCGGTCTGCGCGAGGTCATCAACGAACTCGGCGTCACCCGGATGTTCGCACGCGGCTCCGCGGAGCTGGGCGGGGTTAGCAATAACGAGGGTCTGTACGTCGGCCAACTCGTGCACGAGTCCGTGCTCGCGCTGAACCGACCGGAAGCGTACACGCCGCCCGACGATGACGTCACTAGCTACGACGTTGACGTGGACGTCCACACGGTGAAGATAGACAGGCCGTTCTTCTACGTCATACGTGAAAAGGAGAGTGGTCTGCCGTTGTTTCTGGGTCGAATATCTCACCCGACAACCGAAATCGGTTTCCGGCTCGGCGCGTCGAGATCGTCGGCTTCAAGTCTCGCGAGGTTCTCGGCCGGCCTCGTGTTATTGCTGTTGTTGCTTCGGCTTCACACGGACTTCTGAAAAACACTACGACACCGTTCAGTTGGTGTTGTTATATTATATTGCTGTTTGTTATTTGTTTACCCGTATTTTATTGATACTGATTTTTTTCAAATTGACGGAAAAATCGCTTGCCATATTCCTATTATTTTACAGACTTCGTACCTTTAAAAATGGCACGCACGACTGATCGAGTCGTGGAAATTATGTATATATATTTTTCAGAAGTAATTAAGACATATTTTCAGATGGTCTTCTTTAAGTTACACACTCTGATAGTTTTTATTGGAAAACCATGTGACATGGCGTAAACTAGGTATATTCTAACACGTTGACCGCCCGAATGTGATTAATTGAACCATAGGGCTTGATTGTTTTATACCTAATTGGACCGTTTTCCGTATAATTATGAAGTAGACCCTGTCGTTCAGCATGCAATATAAATAATACATTTGGACAGAAACATCCAAATTAAACTAACTGAAACACAGAGAAGTCGTCATGTTAGAATTGGTATAGTTTATATCTTAAATTGTTTTATTATAGCATGATTTCAGGATAAAAACTTAGTAGCCTTTTATACTGCCAAATGATTGTGTTAATGCTAGTAGTGTAAATATGTTTTAAAATAGAATTGACAGATATCCGATAAGGGCAGGCTACACATAGATGAGAACATTGTTGGACTCTCGATAAGCCAGTGGCTTCCTTGTCCACGTGCCATGTGGAACTTGTTGTTTGGGATGGCAATCTTGTTAAATACTTGGGTGTTTTTAAAGCGAACCTTGCGAACGAAGACATACGAATCTGTCGCGATGCATAAGTTGTCCGTGTTGCGATCTTATCCCCAGTAATCCGTTTTTTACGTTTTACCTTTTCTATGCTTAAACGTTAGCATTCATTATTACGCGTTCATACCATGGACATGTTCATACATTGAGTTGTATGACGTCATCATTGGGCAGGGCTATATACAGTTCGCACATGCTTTTGACTGTATGTGCTCATATTAGCACAGTTATATGTAACTTGGTACTGCATGCAATGTAAATTGTTTATTGCTCACAAAATACATACCCATACATGCATACACGCGCACACACATGCACGCACGCACTCACGCATACCAGCTTAATGAATTGTTTTATTGCTAATATATATATATATATATATATATATATATATATATATATATATATAAATATATATATTAGCACTAAATCAATTCAATAACTTCAATAAGCTGGTGTTATTTTATTTGTATTAATTAAGTTTTGTTTTAACTTTCCACGATCACTGGAGAAGGCTGTGAGATCAAATCAAAGGAGCATTGGTATCTGTCTAAAACGAAATGTGTTTGTACTTAGGCTGCAGTGTTATCTTTAAACACAAACATAGTTCAAAAAAGTTGTTTATGTTGTATGAAACACAATTAAAATGGTCTATAGTTGTATTTTTAGTATGCTGTGCTTTATAGAGCTATACTAGGGAAACACGTAGAGTTATTCCAGCTGTAGATAGAGATGTATTAAACATGATTAAGGACAACGGATACAAAACATTGGCTCGCCGTGTTCGGGTTTTTTAACGGAAATGTGATGTTCAACTCACCCATCCCCCTTATTGTTCAACATGTGTGATAGGAAGAATGAGGGGTGTGGCCGGTTCTCACCCATCCCCCCATATATTTCAACATGTGTGATAGGAAGAATGAGGGGTGTGGCCCGTTCTCAACCTCCCATCTCCAACATGTTTTGGTGACCAAACTCCCATCTCCCACCAGTCCCACATCCCATCTCCCACAAATCCCACATCACATATCCCACCAATCCCACATCCAATCTGTAACCAAGTCGAACGACTATTGGGTAGTGACAGCGTTTAATATGTAAAGCAAAAGCTTCCAGAGGAAATACAGCAGCCACAATAATAATAGGCGTGCGGCACGTCAAATATCCCATTGCTACAAATGGCCACAAATGGTGTTTCTGCCAACAGCGACAGAGATAAATTGTCAATATGTATACTGAGCCGGGAGAAGGTTGCTTGCATAGAACAACGTCTGTCATCTTCTCCGGCCCAGGGCGAACTGCACTGACTACTTGCTAAAACTGGCTTAATATCGTTAAGCTGAGATTGACACGGGGTATAGCGCCCCCTACTTGTGACTGGCCTAACAAAGCGCCCCCTACTTGTGACTAGCCTAACAAATACATAAAGCAGCTAAATCCACCAGGGTTACATCTTCCCCCACTTTGAAATGTAGGCGTCCGCGACTAAAATATGCCTAATTATTAACCGATGACTCTACATCACTGTGTAATATGTTTGGTCCAGACCGAGGTGTTTGATATCGAAATTCCCGCTCCGCTACTGCGCGTCTCACTGTCTCTGGGACATACACTCGTAAATCTGTACGGTTAATGACTCATTAGCGCAACGACATATGTGTCATCCTTTCTCTCTTTGATAAAGTAGGCGCTGGGCTCCCACGCGTCCCCTATCTTGTTGCGCCCTTTCACACCTTTGCGTAAATGCATGTGTTCGCCAACACGCAGGACGTCCTCCCTTACCTGCTTATCGTGCACAGCCTTTCGAATTGCAGTATCCATGTTCAGTTGTTCGGTCGCTTTCGTGCATGAGTAGTTATAGTGTCGGAATGGGGGATCAAAAGAGTAGCCCAGTAAAGAGGTGTCCAGTAACTTCCGGTATAGAGGCTTCTGGGTAGCCCCCAGCGCTCCCTAGCGGTGACCTACATCCACCACGAGCGCCCCCTAGCGACTGGAGATAACCCTAACGATCATAACCTTGTGTGTGTGTGTGTGTGTGTGTGTGTGTGTGTGTGTGTGTGTGTGTGTGTGTGTGTGTGTGTGTGTGTGTGTGTGTGTGTGTGTGTGTGTGTGTGTGTGTGTGTGTGTGTGTGTGTGTGTGTGTGTGTGTGTGTGTGTGTGTGTGTGTGTGTGTGTGTGTGTGTGTGTGTGTGTGTGTGTGTGTGTGTGTGTGTGTGTGTGTGTGTGTGTGTGTGTGTGTGTGTGTGTGTGTGTGTGTGTGTGTGTGTGTGTGTGTGTGTTGACCTATGACCTGTACTGACCAGGTAGTGACCGTGACGATTCATACGTAGTAATTATAGGGTCATTAGTAATCAACTAATTAATAATAGGGTCGTTAATTATATCAACTATCAAAGGGGACTAATGGAGACGAGAAATCAACGCAACACGATAGGGTACGAGTGCACACGTATTTTATTGAGTATAATACAAGCAGCATGGCGATACATCAAGCGTGGTAGCGTGTAATATCACTACAACTACAACTACGATGAATATATATGAATCGACTTGCGTATGTTGACCATCGCGCCAGAGGTCGTGAGCTTAGGGGTGTTTCCACCGCGCCAGAGGCTCGAGGATGACGACGACGACGAGGCGACTTGCGGATGTTTACCATCACGCCAGAGGTCGCGAGCTTACGGGTGGTGCACCACCTCGCCAGAGGCTCGAACGATGATGTGGTGTACTGCTGCTGCTATGAGCGATAATACAGTGTACCACAATATCACAGCTGTTTTAAGCCAATCAAATACGCGGCAATCATTAACTACTGAATAGGTGCCGAATATATCATCAGTCTCTGTAAGATACACGATAGTAGGGTATACCCTTTTTCAATAGTCTCATCCAATCGAACACTTCAACATCGTTATTGACCAGATTAGTGTGGAACATGTTTACGAAACTCTTCATAGAAGAACCTTTACAACGAAACATTACATAAGCAACACAATATTGTCCGCAAACATTAGACAGAGGACTCTGAAGCCTCTGGGTATTATGAGTCCATTCAGAACAATGTTTGTTCTGGAAGGTACGGAACGCCGCGTAACGAGGCGGCAGTCCGTACGAGCAGAAGTATTCGCCGCGTCCGTCGGCGTCCAGGTACAGCGCTATCCAATGTTCGCCTGGTTCGTCGTCGTTGTCGGTGTTGCACACGAAGGCTGCGGGCAGAGTGCCGTCTATCGTAGTGGGTAGTCCGTCTCTGGGTACGACGCCGCGAAATATAGTTCTGGTGCATGGGTCCACTGCCAGTAGTCTAGCAATCTGCAGGGTGTCCATTTTAGTAGTCGTAGATGATGTTGCGATTCTTGTCGATTTCCAGCACGGACTCGAGCTCGGCGTAGGCGACGACGTTCACGGTGTTCAGCAGCGCATTGCGGAAATGCACTTCTATGCGCAGGTTGCCCTTTTGTACTAGATGGAAGCAGGGACCATCGCACTGATCGGGGGTCAGGTCGAAACCGAAGAAGGTGTAGCCGTGTCGGTAGTCGCTGCGAGTCAGTCCGTTCCCTTCGTCCTGCCACAACTTACCGGTCGACGAGAACAGACTCATGTAGCTCCTGACAAAGAGGTCGTCTTCGAAATTCGGCTGGAAAGGTTTGGAGGGTATCTGTCGTCCGTCCACGTACACCGCGAGGAAGCTGATGGCGTTGTTCTTGGCGTGAAACGGATTCTTGTCGTACGCTCCGTTGTAGGCATTGTTATCGATGCAGCACAGGACCAGACGTTTCGGCAGGGTGCCGAGGAACAGGTTCTCGTACGTGTGCGAGCGAGTGCCGGCAGGAATGGAGTACACCTTGCACTCGACGGACCGCATCGGATACTTGACCGTACTCTTGTCCAAAGCCTTGACGTGTGCTATCTGCACGCTGGGATTCACGGTGACTTTCTTTGCAAACAAGCAGGCATTGACTATTTGTATCTTGTAATCGGGGTTGACTCCACCAGCCATGAGTGCAAAAGCAGGTTTACTACGCACCAGTCGGATCTTGACGTCGACGCCGTTGATGAGGAATTTATCCTGCAGAAAGAGGTCCACGTGGAGACGGCCCATCATATCGACAACACGGCTCCTCAGGATGTTCTCTCGTCGAGCCACGAACCCTTCGTTAGCTGCGGGTCCGTCGGCTATCTCGACGGCGTCCATGCGAGTGGCCGTGTCCTTGTGCCACAGCTGACTCGTCAGTTGCGTGTTCTTGGCATCTGGACCGTAGCTGAGCAACGTCTCTATGAGGGCGCGATACGCATACGTGTTGGTCGAAGAGGTCACGAGCGTATTGTTCAGGGAGACGTCGGCTTGACTGATCAGTGCATGCAGCCAGTTATTCACCGGTCCCACGGGATCGGCCAAGTCGAGATCGTCCCCGTTGGCTCGTGTCACCTTCGCCTGCACATGCAGTATCGTGTTGGCGAGATCCAGGTAATCGTCTCCCGATCCGGGTATGAGGAATTCTATGGGTCCACCCGAGTCCAGCGAGGACAAGGGCTGATGTTCCACTACGTGACTGTCGATGATGCTGGTCTGAGTGGGGGGTACTGTAAAGAGATCCAGCTCGCTCTTGACCCCTTCACACGACTGTTTATGTACGAATGCCATCGTCGTCGAATATGTCGGCCTCGCGTTTCGCGGACGTCTGTCTCTTGCGTCGTCTCTTTGCTAAAGTGACTCCTTTCTTTGCCGGCGCGCGTTTTATACGTTTTCGAGGACGCACGCCAGGAACCACCATACGCATCAGATTCCTACCGGCATCTGTGACGCGTCGTTTGGTTGCCTTTTTTATGCTATGTCCAGACATGACGTCGTCGGCTATGCGCACGCCGGTCTTCAACGCCCCCTTTCCCAACGCCACGGCACCTCTCTTGATGAGCGGCATGGCGCTGCGCAGCAGACCGGTGAACAGACTACCTAGTCCATGTCCCCGCTGGTATTGAGCACCGGCGAAGTAGGGCAGCGCACCACCTGCCTGACGCGCGTAATACTCGTTGTAATTCATCTTCAGAACAGTCCGATCCTGCGCCGTCGAAAATGAAGTGTCACGGTCACTCTACCGTACTCGAATGGCACGCGTCGTCCTGTGTCGTCCCTTATATCGATTTCAATCGACTTGAAGTGCGAGTACAACAGAGGCACGTAGTGAATGTTAGTGAACCTGTCGGATACCGTTTCGCCGTGACTTCCGACAACCGGGAGGGCTCGCAACAAAGGCGCGACAGTGTCACCTACTATGCGAGACTCCACGACGTCCGTGTAAACGTATATGGTATCGAACCCTTGATCCATCTGCACCACGTGGTTGGCCTCTTTATGGTAGGTATACGGATCATCGGGAGTCTCTTTGGGTGGCATAACCACGGTGGCCGACGGTGTGAGACCGAGATTCCGTCCACGTAGACTCGGGTGGATGTACGTGCGCTCGTTTGCATTGGCCAGCGCTTCGAGTAGTTTTGGTGGCAGTGGTGTCTCTGCTGACGGCGACGGTGGTGGTGGGGATGCTGACGGACTGGTGACCACCGTCGGTTCGAAACCTAACATTCTTCCCAACGCACTGCGGCGAGGTACAGTGAACTCGGTGCCTGGTGTCATGTGCATCGTCATTTTTTGAGTGATGGAGCTGTAGGTCAACTTTGCTCCTATCTTATCCGTCGCCATACTGTCCAGTCCCTTGTTGACGTGATCCATCAATGTCACGGGAGACTTGTAATATCCAGCACTGATCCTTGCACTCGAGGTTAGACCCACAGCAATAGTCTCGTTAAGGAAGAAGCAGGTGTCGTTCATTCCTATGTTGTACCACGTATGCGGGTACTGTATTTCTGCCACCCCGCATTCCCACTCGCCAGTCAGATCGATAAGTCGAGGTAAGTCTGTGATGTAATGAGCCAACGTATTGTACATCTTCATGGAAGCGTTGCTAGGCAGTGTCAGGTAGAAATCAGTCGCCATTACGTCTCAACGTGGGATTGGGGGCAGGTAACCCAAAGAACTACTCAACAGAGCCGTCCACAGAGTAGAATTCTCGTGACCTGTGGTCAGATTGTAAATGCTTATGAGAATGACCGTAAACAAGATGAGCACCTGACACAGAAAGACTATTTCCTCTTTAGGACACGCGGTACCGAACAGATGCCAAGGAGTGCTGCTACCGCTACTGTCCTCTACGTTCTGCGCGTCAGTACTGTCCTCTACTACTACGTCCTCTTGTTCCTCCTGTTCTACGACGGTGAAGTCTCGTGTTGTCGTGTCATGTGTCATGTCTCGAATGAAGTCTTACCGAACGCGTGGCTAGTCTTTATAGTAGACTGCACCAGTGCCTTGGCATCGATCCAGCTGTTGAATTTGGAGGGGTAGCCGAACCATTTCACGAAAACTTGATTTCGTCCACCTACCTTGCGACGATCCAGGACCTCTTGCACGTAGAACAGTTTATCGGGGGGTACCAACACTTTCTGCAGCTCCATTTCGTAGAAGGTACCTTCCAGCACTTCGCCGAGATCGTCCTTCAATCGATACACGGGTGGAGCAGAGGGATGAACCTCGTGTATCGTGAAAATCTCTTCGCTCCAATTCGCCGTGTAGCCCTTTTCGAACTTACCTTTGTACTTGCTGATACGTACGCGATCCGACACGCGCAACTTGGGCACGCCCTTACCGTCGTGACCGTACAGTCGCTGCCACACCTTTTCCTGATTACGGTAACTCACCTGTGAAGGAGCCATGCCGATACTGCGGTGGTAGCTGTTGTTGTACGAATGCACCAGGTCCTGAAGGATGTTGATGTATCGCCACGTCTGGTGTTTCGTGAAGTATCGCCACATGCGTGACTTCAACGTCCTGTTGAATCTTTCCACGATGCACGCCTTCGTCTCCGCGTTGTGCGTGGAGAAGTGATGGATGTTGTGCTTCTTCAATAGAGCCTGGACGGATCTATTCAGAAATTCCTTTCCTTGGTCTGTCTGCAACATCTTTGGCCAGCCTTTGCTGAACGTGCTGTCAAGTGCCGCTACCAACGACGCCGCGGACTTGTTCTTCATGGGAACACACCAGGCCACTTTCGAGAAGACGTCGATCACCGTGAGGAGAAAGGTCATACCGTCGTTGTGCTTTTTCAAATGCGACAGATCGACGAGATCGGCCTGCCACTGCTGACGCATACCGCTCACGATGACGCGTCGTCTCTCGAAACGACGTCTAGCCGGCTTGTGTAGGGTATAGGCGTCCTGTTCCGACAACCATTCCGCGACCTTTTTTCTTGATATGTGCGTGACGCGTCGCAAGGCATCGGGTCCGCCGTAACTACCTACCCTTTTCGGATCGAAGTAGACCGTCCTAAGTGCTCGTTCTTTCTTCGGTGCCATTAAAAGAGTTCCGATGGACTGACGGTTGTGACGTTTACTGCGCAGCACGGTGCGCAGCACTGTTCGTGACGAGTAAGAAAGAGTACGCTGACGTACACCAGAAGCCCCACTACCACACCCAAGACGATGACGAATGATCTATATTCTAGTACTGTGATCATACTCTGCAGAGCAAATGTTGTAAAGATTTCGCACTACGGCGTCAGCAATCAAGTACAGTCCAACGCAAAATACTGTAACGACGACGGAACAGTAGTACGTGTCCTGTGGATCGTTCGACATCGCAGTGCACACTGAGCTGTGGACACGTGTTGCAACGACTTAAATGTCTTCCCAACTAGCCAATGACGTCAGTGCCTTGCGTTGACGTTCTGGAGGTGGGGTGAGCATGGAATGTTCCATTTGTCCGCGTCGACGATCGAGGGGTGACCAACTGAGCGATCTTCTTGCGCTACCACCACCACCACCAGAGCGAGGAGTAGCCGGTATTCGACGACGACGTCCTGGAGTGGATGTGGTCGGTGTCGGTGCCTGGCGTATGTAGCCTCTCCTGGCAACGTTACCGACCAACTCCATGGGCAGGTTCATGGCACGGAGTTGTCTTGCAAACGGTTGCCATCCCGTCGGATTGGTCTTTCTCTTGCGCAACACATCGTTCACGAGATCCACCACGTTACTTCCGGCGATGGGCACACCCTCGTGTATCAGTTCGCCGCGGGCGGTCCAAGACACGTTTCTTTTCATGCGTTCCATCAACCGTCTGGCTTTGCCTTGCATGGTCTTGGGAACGGTATCCACGACGTCGGCTTCTATCTCGCTAGCAGGAGGTTCCCCCGCCCCTGCCCCCGCCCCCGGCCCCGGCCCCGGCCCTGCTCCAGACTCGTTCACCGAGATCACTCGTGTCGGTTCCTTGGCGTGTTTATCGGACAAGACGTTATACCGTTGCAACACCTGATTATACAATGTTACCTTGGTCCTGTCGTCGAGGTCCTTTCTGTCGAGGATGACCGTCATCTCGTCATCGAGAGCTCGCACCTTCTTACCTAAGGTATCCGTCGGAGGTGGGGGTGATCGAAGCGTGTCCAACATTCGTGGATCTACCAAGGCCATCTTGCGTGCGTGTTCCATCTAACCTCCCGAACGAAGGTGGCGCGACCTGGTTGCTTGCGGGAGCAGCACCTCTCGAAGCAAGGGTAGAAACACCGAACTTGCCAACGGTGCTAGGAAGGCCGATAGGAACCCTCCGCTCTGTCCCTCGCCGACCTGTCGGTTCAGCAAGAGGCGTCTTCTTCTACCAGCCGACGTTCGACTGTGAGCCAACTCCCGTAACCTCTTCCTGTATTTACTCAAACGACGCCTCTGTAATGCAGACAATGGAATGTTCTGTTTTAATATGTTGTAGGCACACTCGGCTAGCGCACACAAAAGATCGGCGTCAGCGTTTTCGATGATGGCTCTTTTCAGTTTGTTGTTCTTGATCCTGTTCAGCGCCTGTATGCATATAATGTGTCTCTTCACCAGGGCAGACATGGTGGGAATGAAGAGACTATCCACGCGTGCGGTCTTTTTATACCTTCGGCAAGTACACGTACTGAACACCGTCGTCTGGAAAGATGGCCGTGCGCAGACGCATGTCCTCGGGCGTGTCCTGCTTGAGATCGACCAATAGATAGCCGTACGGTACCGAGGTGGCGTCTTTAAAAGCCTCTTGAACGAATTTGGCGCGCCCCGGATACATCTGTCGAGCCAAGTGCGACATCTGCGATGCGTCACGAGGATTCTTGAACACCACCATGTATTGAGAATTCAGACTGATGGTACGACTCTCTTTGTTTTTGGGGAAAAGGTTCTGTACGAGATACAGCACGGACGTGTTCCTGTGGTGACTCTTTTTAGTGAACAAGGTCGTGACCCGTTCGTCCGTTTCTGCCATGAGATCGTCTATGACGATGAGGTTCCTCGTCGACGAATCGAACATGCTAGCACTCGGCAATCCTTCCTCGAAGCGCACGTCCATCAAGTCCATCGTTGCGTAAGCCTCTTGCCATTCTCCGTAACACCACGTGATCCGTTCGGGAGGAGGATCGATCATCGCAGCAGCGTGACGTAGCATACGCGTCACGAAAGTACTTTTGCCGCATCCCGTCGGACCGGCGACGATGCACGTGAAAGGATGTTTCCACCGCGCGTCCATGGTCGCTTATGAAAGACGACCGCAGTGCATCGTCCTTTTCTACACGTCCACCGGACCCGTGCTCACCCCGTCCTCGTGCACCACTCGTTTGGGATAGAAGTAGGTGAGAGCCGCTCGTTCCTGCACGTACGTCATCACGATCGAGTGACGCACCCGGAACCCACGGTTCTTTCCACTTCCGCTCCGACGGTTGGTGAGCACCTCCAGGAACGCGTTCTTGTCGATGTCGTTGTGACGTTTGCTCAGTCCTTTGGTGCTGTATTTGTCGGTGGGTCCGAAACAATAGTACGTCTTGCTGCACAACCCCACGAACCCGTCGCCGGACCATTCCACCTTGAACAGACCAGGTGTCCTCTTGTCGTACGCCCTACGCGCTTTACAGCAAGCCTCGTCGCCGACCCACGGTCTATTGGCGAGTCGACAGCGCACGTACTCGTTCCGATGGTCGTCGCAACATTCGGACGGTAACCATTCGGAGCGGTGCCGGAAGTAATGTTCTCGTAGTTCCGGAGTCACGAGGGCGTCGACGGACTCGCCGGCCAAGGCCAAATAGGCAGAATCTGTATCTGTCTCGCAGTACTGAAAAAGAGGGCGCTCCAGGTACCTGTCGATGAAGTCGTAGTAGAACTGTAACATGCGCATCTTGGCGTACTGCAGAACGAAGAATCCCACGTGTATAGGCAGGGTGTACGTGACGGTCTTCTTGTTCATCTCTATCTCGTACGTATCGTCCACGATGACATCGAGTTGTCGGAATCTCTTATCGTTGACCAAGAGCGATGCCGCCTTCTCCTTGCAATAATTGACGTCGCGATGTCGGTCCACGTTGGTTATGGTCTTTCCGTAACCCGAGTTCCCCAGTAACTTCATGGTGTCTGCGATGATGGCCTTGTGCGAGTGGACGTCTCCTTCGCGTCGCGCTGCGGACACTGCATCGCCGAACCGTCTGAAACACGGGACGGGATCGTACTCGATGACCTGATACACGTGCGTCACCTCGAGACCGTGGTCCATGTACCATCGCAGCAGAGGCGTGGCAAGCAGGATCTTATCCCCTCGATAACTACCCACGAGCATGCGTCTCGGTGTCGTCATGATGTCGTGCTCCTCGGCGTATCGGCGCATGAACGGTCCGAGATCGTCGCGTGTCAGTCGGATGTTCTTGAACACGGGCTGCATCTCGGCAAAGTGTTCTCGCAATGCTTCCGGTACGCAAAGGTCACACTCGATCAGACCGAACACGGTTCCGGCACGCACGCCGCTCAGGATCTGTTGTGACGTCATCGTCCATCGTGCGTGACGTCGGCGCGGAAATGCAGCATCCAGAAGCTTTTTCACGACAGGATCTCGTCTCGTCTCTTTCCACTCGCATTCCCACATCTCTACGACTTTGACAAAGTGACGGAGGTAGACGGTGTTCTTTCGGGTCTCTTCGAGCAGTTCAGCCATAGGTTTCCCGTTGACCTCGTTGACCTCTTTGCCAGTGCACGAGTGACCATGGAAAAAACATCCGTGGTACTGATAAGCCGTTTTCGTCTCGCTGCACCACCCGTCCACCAGCAGTTTGCCTATTCTCTTCTCTCTACCGTTGATCTGGTGTCGTATGACGCGTCCCGTGCGTTCGGATTCCCAAGTGAACCATTCCGCGGCCATCTGACCGTACAGCTGCGCCGATTCCGGTCGGAAATCCTTCTCTTCCCGTCGTCGCGTGTACCATCCCATAGGCATGTCTTGCATGAGTGACCACAAGTACAGGGCATTGGCATCGTATCCAACGATGGACCTACAAGGACGAGCGGCCTCCCCGTACTCGTTCTGACGTAGCGTGGTGACCCCTTTCTCGTGATAGCGCTGAAAAATGAGCGAAGCCCCGCCAACCACGTGATCTTTGACGAGATGATGAAGATCTTTATTCTTCTCGTTGAATATGGTAAAGTAGGTCTTCTCGGGAAGGTCGTTGAACAGGTAGAGCAAGGTCAGACCAGGTACGCTGATGCCTTGCTTGAACATGTCTATGCCACGTTGTTCGTAGAAGGCAAACTGTCTGTCGATGGCCTGCAGAAAGGGAACCACGTCTCTGTTGTTGTACCAGACGAGAAAGTCTCGCAAAGTCGTCATGGAATTATCGCGCCAGGCCTCTTGACAACTGGCATAATCCTCGTCGGAGATACCTTCGTTCTTCAGTCGACTGAAGAAGGCCTGTTTCGATGGAAGTGCAGTGTCGTCGAGTCTCTCCAAACGGTCCTTGTACTCGTACGGGAAATGACCTTTTGTCACCTCGCATCCGTACGCCTTCAGATACTTGTCGTAACTGAACCCGGGAGCTATGTAGTTGGTCATGTCTAGGAATTTCAGCTGATCCGTCGAAAGACACATGAAAGTGTTGTTGCGTTTGATGACGAAAAAAGTACCGACACCCTCATTCTCTTCGTCTTTGTCGTCTTGTTCTTCTTCTTGTTCTTCTTGTTCCTTTGATCCGGTGGATAAGAAGTAGGGTATGAGAAACTGTTTGATGGCATTGAGATCATACTTACCCGAATTGAACCCGATGACAGGTAACTGATGCATCCAGCCATAGAGTTGTCCCATCAGCTTTTTGTATGGATTGGTCGTCGGACGAGATTTCTTCTTATCGATGGCTGCTCGTGCAGCCTTCTCAGTTTCGTCCCATTTCGTCAGTTCCTCTGCGAGTTGATCCAAGACATCTTCGTACGAGTGTTTGATCTTGTCGTACGCGGCGTCACTCATCGCTTGTAAGATATTCATCATTTTATTCACCAACTTGTTGGTGTCTCCGTCCGTGACGAGACATTGCACTCGCTCGTGACCGGGGACGTTGGATGCTACGCTGACGCTCAGTGGAACGTGACGCGCCACCCAGTGGACCTTGTCATTGTCCGACGGAAGTTGTTCCGTGTCGAACCAACACTCGAAATCAAAGGTGGCTCGATACGGATAGTAGCGCAACGATTCAGCCACGCGAATGTTTTCGTCGTCCAGACGTTCGAACACCGATGGTGTGGAATGGTACACGCCGCCAGGATAGACTCGACGCGCACCTCCCGTACACGTGCGTTCGTGTCGATACAGCTTCGATGCCTCTTTCCATAACGAGTCACCGCACTTCCGACATCGATACGAGTTGCAGTACATGCAGACATCTTGGATGAATGAAAAATGTGTCCCGTGAAGGTTGAGATACATTGTTTCGGGGTAGTTGCATAACGATCGACGAACCAGTTCGGCAGTCGACTTACCGTCCTCCTCGCTGACAAGACGGTACACGCACACATTCGTTTGGAACGTGGTCTCTACGCGATAGAGGTCATCCAGCGTGACCCCTGTAAATTCTTCCATGTGTACGTGATCTCGATCGTATGTCTCGTAGAGCGTCTTCACCGCCGGTTCCAATCGATATAGATCGCATCCTCGATGCAGGGCCAGACATCGGAACAGACACAGGTTATCTTTGTACCTCTTGTTATGGATGGGATCCGTTTCCAATCCGATGATGCTTTTCTTCCTTTTGATGTAGGATGGTAGAGAGATCATGCCTACACATCCTATAGGATGATCGATGATGCGATTAACGAAAAAAGTGACATTCGTCACGAGTTCGCATACCCACGCAGAATCCGGTCTTTGATTGATGGCCCATTGCAAGAGGTCGGGTTCTCGGATGCGTTCGAGAAATTTATCAAAGTCCTTGCTGTTGGCGACGAGACTGGGTTCGTCCAGGTAGCGTCCACAGCAATTACAAGAGGTATGATAGTACTTGTATTGACCCGTGTTCTTGTTTCTCAGAATGAACCCGTAACTGAGGTTAATCTTGAACGCATTGGTCTGTTCCTGGAACATGATCTTCAAAGACAGTTCCAAGTCGGTCGTGTCTAGCGTGATTAATCTGTAATCGTACCTGCATTGAAGTGGACCTCTGAACACGTGGGTCCGTATAGCAGACCAGTGCGCACGAACGACATCTAGCAACTTCGTCGACAGAGTATCGGCGAAGGGAAGTCGATCAGGTGGATCTAACGGATCTTCCTCGGTAACGAGTGGATGATTGTGGGATGGGATAGTGTCTTCTCTTGTTGATCTCTTTGGTGCTGGTGGCTCGGTGACGTCGGCACACGCGGTTCGTGCGTGCATGGTCAGATGGTAACGTCTTTCGAACTTCCGTCCGCATTTCTTACACGTGTAGACGATGCTTCTACTACTACTTCTACTACTACTACTACTACTACCTCTACATACCGAACTTACGTGACGCTGTAGGTTGTCATATCTCCCGAAGGTGGCGCCGCATTTCTCGCATGCGTATTTCGCTCTCTTTGCTTAGTCGCTGCGTGGCGCCACCATAGGCGGTGCCATCGAGTATGAATGTAAGTCGCATGATGGCGTCGAGTGAGTACTCTGCACGTGACGTTGTAGTTCTGCGCACGTGTCGAAGGCGACCTCGCAGTGACGACACTGGTGTTTTTCCATGGCTGCATCTACAACTGAGAGGGAATGGACTCTCAGTACATCTATATAGTGCGTGCGAGGTGGATAACATGTCAATCATTAATAAGAGACGTTCCTATTGGTCAATTACTAATTAACATGGGTACTATTGACCAATCAGCATTAAGAGACGTTCCTAGCTTGATTCCTATTGGTCAATTACTAATTAACTATTGACCAATCAGCAATAAGAGACGTTCCTAGCTTGATTCCTATTGGTCAATTACTAATTAACATGGGTACTATTGACCAATCACGAATAACCTAACATGAGTACTATGGACTCTCAGTACATCTATATAGTAGCTGCGAGGTGGATAAGATGTCAATCATTAATAAGAGACGTTCCTATTGGTCAATTACTAATTAACATGGCTACTATTGTTCAATCACAAATGAGAGACGTTCCTAGCTTGATTCCTATTGGTCAATTACTAAAAAGGGGCGTTCCTAACTTGGACACTTAGTATTGTCCACTATGTCCATCATAATCGACTACGGGTTTCCCTTTCGTGAAGAGGGGTGTCAGTCGTGCGAATAATGAAGGTACAACACGTTCCATTCCATTTTGACTATTTTATTCAATAGAATACATTGTCTATGAAATATATATATTCTGATATGAAAAGATAGGCTTCTCTATATATAAGTTGATGATGATGATGATTGACTTGTGGGTTTTTACACCACGACAGAGGTCACGTGTGTGAATAATGGCGGACTTGTGGGTTCTTACACCACGACATAGGTCACGTGTGAATAATGGCGGACTTGTGGGTTTTTACACCACGACAGAGGTCACGTGTGTGAATAATGGCGGACTTGTGGGTTTTTACACCACGACAGAGGTCACGTGTGTGAATAATTGTATATAGAGAAGTCGATCTCTTCATGCATAAAGATTACTATATGTATTTCATAGACACTAATGATATATAACAACTACATAGATTAAAGTCAATAACAATTACTAAAGACACTAATGATATATAAAAAATAAATACATAAGATTAAAGTCAATATAAAAAAACACTAATGATATATAACAACTACATAGATTAAAGTCAATAACAATTACTAAAGACACTAATGATATATAAAAAATAAATACATAAGATTCAAATCAATTACTCTGTGTGACACTAATGATATATATATATATATATAACAACTAAATACATAAGATTAAATTCATTAACAATTACTAAAGACACTAAACAATTACTATAAATTCATCAACAATTACTAAAGACACTAAACAATTACTGTGTTTGTGTGTGTGTGTGTGTGTGTGTGTGTGTGTGTGTGTGTGTGTGTGTGTGTGTGTGTGTGTGTGTGTGTGTGTGTGTGTGTGTGTGTGTGTGTGTGTGTGTGTGTGTGTGTGTGTGTGTGTGTGTGTGTGTGTGTGTGTGTGTGTGTGTGTGTGTGTGTGTGTGTGTGTGTGTGTGTGTGTGTGTGTGTGTGTGTGTGTGTGTGTGTGTGTGTGTGTGTGTGTGTGTGTGTGTGTGTGTGTGTGTGTGTGTGTGTGTGTGTGTGTGTGTGTGGCGTGTTTCAATCCTTTGTTTACAACATCCAAGGATTGAAACACGCCACTTCTTGTATTAAGTATGCTTGCATCTCCTCTGACAGTAGCCGAGTGCATCCTTCTGCACATACATTGACAGTAGCTTCGGCTACTGTCAGAGGTGTGTGATATGATTTATGCATGATGAGATGCGTGACTGCTTCTGTGATCATGGTATTTGCTACTTCTGGGTTTAAAATGTTCGGTTTCGTTGGTGATGATGCTAAAATAATGTTTTGTTCGCAGCAGCGGTCGCAGGTGCAGGGTAATGACGACGATGTTGATGGCTGCTGTGTGTCAGAGGATGGCTGTGTTAACAATGTCTTGTTAATTGTTTCAAACGACGGTGACGATGGTGGCGACGGTGACGATGGTGGCGACGCTGGTGTGAATTCGAAGGTGCTTTGTAAACACGACGCTGCTGGGGTTGCTGCTGCTGCTGCGGTTGGTGCTGCAAACCGACGTTTTCTGTTGAGCACCAACCGCAGATCGTTTGCAGGCAACGATGACATCCGGCGTTTGCGCTGCTGTTGTGGTGGTATCTTGTCATCGTCGTCGGCGTTATCGTTCTCGTACGCCTCGCGTAACTGACGCAGGCCGTTATGGATCTATAGACGGGACAACAAAAGACACACCTGTTTAATCAATGTCAGGAACTTCATTCTTACCCGCATATAGACTGGCTATGGTCGCTCTGATCGTGTCTGCCATATCGTCATGCCATTGCCTTTTACCAACCCTCTCCTCTATCGCTATGACAACCCAGCGCAAGATGTGATTGATCAGACCGGAAGACGGTACGTAATATTCACCTTCCGATAAATCTAATATACGCTCAACCTCGTTACATGCATAACGAACACAAGCTGCGTCTATCAATGTGTTGAAGGTGTTCTGGTTCATCATGGCTTCTGTACGATTTCGTATTCTGTCTATGTTCATTGCTGTCGCCTGCATATCGTTGCCACCACCACCACTGCTGCTGCCGCTGCTGCTTATGGTCATAGCTGTTTCGCTGCTTATGCTAATAACCGCATCTTTATTTTCCTCGTCTGTTATACACAGAGTCGGTTCGGTAGAGGAAGTGATGGATGGTGTGGATGGTAACAGATTACGTTGTTCATACGAGTCTAACCACTGCTGTACCTTTTTATTCATGGTATTTTCCCAGTCCCGTATCTTTTCGTACGCGCTTTCATTGCTGTTGTCAGAGCTGGTGGCGATGGCATTCTCTTTGTCTTCCTCCTACAAAGAGAATGCCTCGTCAAGAATTTCCAACTCTGACGCAATGTAGTTTACGTACTCCTTGTTGACACGCTTTTTAATGGTCGCTCTGACACGGACCCCCCTCAACACAGACAGGGCTGCCACCCGTTCGTCTTCTGACTTCATTGCAACGTACTCGTTCGCGGTGAAGCCAAGGATTTTAACTGCCAGCGTATCAAATACGCTAATCCAACATTCACTGCCTATGCTGTCCTGCAGGAGAACACGGAGGTTGAATCTATACGCTGGAGACCGCTGCCATTTGTGCACCGAACAGTAGTAGCCCTTACTGGTACTACGCTGGACTCCTACGGGACACTGTGAGCATGCCAGATATACTACATATCTCTCCTGCCGTGCGGTAGACACTATGGTTAACGGTGTTGGAAACTTGTATGTTCCATCGCTTACCTCCGACTGCAAACGCGTCAGGTTCATCATGTGCTCCTCATCGAAGAGCTGCTGTTGTGCGGCGGCGGCCATCTTGCTTCGGTAGAGTGAGAGAGACTGTCGAGTGAGTGAATCGCTGCGAGAATCGTGTTATGACAGTTGCAGCTACGGGTTCCTTATATAGCGGGCCGGTTGCATGGCGCGTCTGTGTTATATTTACCAGCTGGCCCTCTGGTATGTATTGCGCAATCACCGCGCATTCCTATCGCTGTGCGCGTCAGACTTTATGGCGCCTGTTTTTTTCGAATGAACTCGCGGCAATTCACGAGTATCTGGCCCAACACGTTCTGTCCACGCTGTCCAGTGTAAGTGGACATGCTCCAGTATCCCTCCCTACTTCTCACATTTTCCATTAACGGCGTTGGATATGTTTCTAATAATAGTTTGCGTAATGTCGTGTCGCGAAATTTAATAGCAACTAACGCTCTCATTACATATCGTCTCTGTTTGTTCCACTGCGCGCGTAACTCCTGTTTCTCTCGGATGGTCTTGCTTAGATATTTCGCTTGTAGTCCGGTTCTTGTGGCAAGCATTTTCTGCGCCGTGTCGACATCTCCATAAAAGATGCATTTCCTGTACTGGTATGCAGCTTCAACTGTGTTAAAAACATGACCCCATGCATGTATCCTACATGCGTAGAAATTGGATAGAAACGAGGTTTCTCCGCGGAAGTATATAGCAGGAGGAGTCATTCTGATTTTATGCTGTTTAATGTTACATGCACTGTATTTATATACATAAAATGCATAAATTAATGCATGCATAAATTAATGCATGCATATATAACTTAATGCATATGCATTAATGTCCACCAGTTTCCATGCAGCAATAACTTCCATAAGTACATGGTGTTTTTATGCGTGATAAATGAGTTTTCGGATTCAGCGTTAGTTAGTTGACAAGCTTATCGAGGGAGGAGTTGTTTACTGTTTCGTGCAGAATGTCTGGAATCGATACAACGTTGGTTGAGAACTGGTTGACTTTGTTTTTTACACGTGATAAATGAGATTTTGCTTTCAGCATCGATTCTCTGACACTTCTGTGACAGACTTATCGAACATGTTTTTCGTTGTGAAGGATGACTTATTGTTCTAGCGGATTTGGGAGTTGATTATTAGCATTCCAGTTTAATAATAATTTTATTATGGGTGTTTTCTAACATAACTTTCTGACTTTGATGGATTTGTTATTGTGTTATAGCAGCTTATGTCCGCTGTCTGCATTGTTTAGCGTTTCCTATATAAAGCCGTCCTCAGACAAGGTATTTCTTTATACACTTACCGCCATTCTGCAACCGTCGTTCTGCTGCTGCTGCTGCTGCTGCTGCTTCTGACGTCATCACGATGCTGTCTAGTGTCGCTTTGTTTTCCGACTTGATGCAAGCCTATATCGAGATTGGCGTTGCGTTGAGCCTGATACTGTATCGATCGTAAGTACATATTGTCCGTGGCTGTTTGGTGATACGTACTCCTGTGTTTATAAAAGGTTTTAAAAGCGTCTACATAACACACACAGTTTAACTTTAAGAGACATCTTTTATGCGTCTGTGACCTAGTTACAATGCCTCTTGCTAAGTGGCTGGTAGTCTGATTATAAATAGCACGCGCGCCGCGTCGGCCGAGCGAGGTCGCCGTGTCAGTCTTATCAGTTTTTCGACGACCTAGTTTCTACGCGCTTCTACGGCTGTCGGTGTAGCATTACATACGCCGTGGTGGATCCAAAGTACACCGCTCACAGCAGGTCTACTCATAGTTTATTATTAACAGATGTGCATGTGCTATTTAATGTATATACGATGCTTTTAACACAGTCCTTTACCAATAGCTCAATGTGTCTTTCACTCTGATTTTTCAGCTTCCATAGAATCCACTGGGCGTTCGTGATGAAAGAGTTACGTGATCGTACGCCGCTCGTGGTCAACGACGACATCGTCGACGATGGTTATCAGTCCGAGAGTTGGGACAACGAGTGCGATGACTACGCTGCATTTATAAACCACAGAAAATGATGGGCTGGCGTTATGACAGAGCTAGGAATGATGCGGCCAATAGAGAGGGTTACCATGGAAATTGCCATGGGCTGCAATGCTATGGGTCAAGCGAGACAGCAACCTGCTAACGTTTACGCCGCATTGGTAAAACACAGAGCCCTGTGGCCGGCTGTCATGCAAGAAATGAAACTATTTAAATCACGTTCTCAGATAGAAATGGAAATGCTGTGGGGGTTTAACGATAAAGGGGAAATAGCAATACCACGTTCCGTGATAGAAATGGAAAAGGCGTGTAGGGAGTGCAGCAATGTAGTAAAACACCCAGTACAACGACCTACAAAACTTATTGACAGAAGAGGAAAATCACTGCCACCACTGAACTTGTGTTGAAATGGAAAACAAGATGAACACTATGTTTCAATATATGACTTTATATGCTTTAACATGGCTATTTTTAAATGAACTAATGAAAGATATTTATATGACTTTATATGCTTTATATACGGCTATTTTTAAATGAAATAACGAACGATATTTATATGCTTTAATATGATTAAATATATGGCTATTTTTCTAAATAATTAATATGATTTTATGTGTTTTAATATGATTTGATATATATGGTTATTTTTTAAATAATGATATTACTATATTTATATGATTTTATGTGCTTTAATATGATTTGATATATATGGCTATTTTTTTAAATATTGATATTACTATATTTATATGATTTGATATATAACTATTTTTAAATAATTATATTACTATATTTATATGATTTTATGTGCTTTAATATGATGTATCGTTATTAAATATTAAAGTTTCTTGATGATTTCATTCAATGAGGTGTTGTGTCTGTTAGCAACAGGGTAACGCGGGGCACAACAAACCAACGGTTAGGGTATCGCGGACTACATCGAACCACGGATTATATGTCTTGGAATAAAATTACTCCTCAAGGATCGGGGTAGCGCTCACATAGGGTAGCGGTCACTACGTTAGGGTAGCGGTCACTACTGAGATCAAAGGTCACCACACATGACATCAACAGGTCGGAATCATGTCAACATGTTGGGGTTATGACCGTTAGGGTTATCTCCAGTCGCTAGGGGGCGCTCGTGGTGGATGTAGGTCACCGCTAGGGGGCGCTGGGGGCTACCCAGAAGCCTCTATACCGGAAGTTACTGGACACCTCTTTACTGGGCTACTCTTTTGATCCCCCATTCCGACACTATAACTACTTGCATGCCCTTTTTATTCTTGTTTGACGTTGATGTACCCAGTCACTACTGTCTCCGTGGGCTACTTGCGATTGTAGCATAATCATCACGACAGGTAAACGCGGAACCCGGCTAAACATGAGGTAAAATGGTTTAAACCCAGTCGCGGCATGGGGTCTTACATTGTAGGTATATGTTAATTCTCTGGCCATTTGCCTTTCTGAGTGGGTGTCAACGTGCGAAGCAATGCATGCATTGTTCTGTTATATCTCTCGCATTGTCCGTTTCCCATCGGATGATACGGGGTTGTTCGGGATTTCTGGATCGCATAAATCTTGTACAACTTGGTGACAATCTTGGCGTCAAAACACCGTCCCTGGTCCGAGTGCATCTGACTCGGAACTCCATAACGGAAGAACCACTCCCATACCAGAGCTTTGGCTACAGCTTGCGCTGTGTGGTTCCTAGTCGGCACTGCTATAGTAAATGTGCTGTATACGTCCGTCATAACCAGAACATTTTCGATATCGCTACTGGCAGGCTCGAGTACTGTAAAATCGATGGCAAGATTGCAACGTTCGCACATCGAAATCCAGTGTTGAATGTCCGAACGAATATTTGGCCAGTAAAACCGCGAACGTATTAGTTTCTCTACTCTGTCTATGCCTTGATGTCCCATCTTGTCATGTAATCTTGGCAGCAACAATTGCGTTACCTTTGATCCGTCCGTTGGGTCCATCATTGTTCTGCATAACCTGCCAGCACAAATCTGTAGCCGGTCCCATTGTTGCAGGAGTTTCGCTACTGCTGGTGGTTCCTTCAGTTTTTCCTTTCGTGCGGGTTCGTGTCCCCTTTCTACATAGTACCAGATTCGGCCCAAGACAGGGTCATTCCGCCGAGCCTGCTGGATTTCCACAATACCAAGACTTGGTAGGACGGTTGGTTCTACATCCTCATGTGTATCGCCTACCTTGGTTGTGACGACGCACGCCGCGCCCTTTAGCAACTTCTGGCGTAAATCAGGCGGTAATACCGTTTGTGCTGGCACATTTAGACCCGACATCGATCGCGCTACTGGACCACTCCGCATTGCACTGGCATCTGACTGATCCCCGTATGCATGAACACTTGAATGTTCATCGGTACGGCGTATATCGTTTGCCGGCTTCGAACAGCTATTCTAAGTGCGACCCCTTCGTCTGCAGTACTCACAGTGAAGTGATCCGCTGCTGCGGGGTTCCGGTCTGCTAGATCTCGCAGTCACCCCCGCGACCGTTTGTTGTTGTGCTCGCAACAAAGACACGATTTCCGACTGAGTGGTCGCAAGTAGTTCCAACAGGGCCGCAATTCGTTTCAATGTACTTAGGTCATCGGAGGCGTAGCTCAAACCGTCCTCCTCTAGTTGAATCGCTTCGGAACGCAATGCGCCAAACGAAATTTTGGGGTCCGTCCGAACTAGTCTCTTTGTTTCCCGTCTTATCTGAGGTTCTAACAGGTTTTCACAGAACATTTCTATCAACATATTATCCTTACTTTCAGCCTTATCAGTCAATCCTTCAGAAATTTCCAGGAGCGCTCTGGAGAACTACCTAACACTTTCACTACTACCCTGCACCCGTTCGTATAATTCTCTCTTCAGCTGTGCATTACTGCGGTTTTCCCCAAAAGCAGACACCAGTAACGTAAATATCTTATTGATACAGTCCTTCTCATCACTTGGGGCGTACCTTACGTCTTCCCGGGCCGGTCCCTCCAGGTGGGCGATCAAAAATGGTAGTCTCTCGGCCGAAGAGATAGATAGAAAGATGCTGCTTCCCCGATCTGCGTGCTTCCCCGATCCAGTAGTGAAGTTCACTAATTCGACCGCTGAACATCCTCAGTTTTCGAGTCGGAGGGGCGGTCACCGTGACGTTGACAGGCTGTTGGTTGCGTTTTAGCGTATCCACCATCTCCTCCAGCTGAGCCAACTTTTCTTCTGCCGACTCCATCCTTCCTCTGGAAGCTTACACTGTCATATATCCCACTTCTGGCACCACTTGTAACCAAGTCCAATGATTATTGGGTATTGACAGTGTTTAATGTGTAAAGCAAAAGTTTCTAGATGAAATAGAGCAACCGCAACATTCGCCGAGAGTAATAATAGGCGTGCGGCACGTCAGATAACCCATTGTCACAAATGGCCACAAATGGTGTTTCTGCCAACAGCGACATAGATAAATTGTCAATATGTATACTGAGCTTGCATAGAACAACGTCTGTCGTCTTCTCCGGCCCAGGGCGAACTGCACTGACTACTTGCTAAAACTGGCTAAGATCGATAAGATGGGAGCGCCCCCTAGTGACTGGCCTAACCCATCTCTCGCCAATCCCACACCCCATCTCTCACAAATCCCACATCCTATCTCCCACCAATCCCAAATCCCATATCTCACCAATCCCACGTCACATCTCCCACCTATCCCATCTCCCACCAATCCAGCACCCCATCTCCCACCAATCTCACATCCCATCTCTCACAAATCCCACATCCCATCTCCCGCCAATCCCACATCCCATCTCTCACAAATCCCACATCCCATCTCCAACTAATCCCACACCCCATCTTCTACCAATTCCGCATCCAATCTCCCATCCCATCTCCTACAAATCCCATGTCACATCTCCCACCTATTACACATCCCACCTCCCATCTCCCATCAATCCCACGTCACATCTCCCACATCCCATCTCCCTCCAATCCCATCTCCCACCAATCCCACATCCGATATCACTCCAATCCCACATCTCAGCTCGTACCAATACCATACCCTATTTCATACCAATACCACACCCTATTTCACACCAATACCACACCCTATTTCAAACCAATACCACACCCTATTTCACACCAATACCACACCCTATTTCACACCGATACCACACCCTATTTCACACCAATACCACACCCTATCTCCCTTGTGTACTTTGGACACTTTGCCATTTTCGAAATTAATATATTTTACTCCACTGTGTATGCTGAAAACAGATACAATTTAATCAATCACTGTGGCCGTTATTGCGTTAGACTAATATAAATGGTGCACGTGTTTCCACGCGACTATGTGCGACATAGTGCACGTGTTTCCACGCGACTATGTGCGACATGGTTAGAGTGCCTACGCTTGAACTGCATAAATATATCACCTGTATATTATATAGGCAAGACCTAGTAATAGTCTAGGTTCCAGTCATGCATGCTGCCGCTGCTGCCGTCGGCGTCTCATCCAACAGACAACTTCGCCTTTGGATGCTAGAAGAGATTTAGCAAATTTCAGTTGACGCGCAGTCTCTTAGACGTGGCGTCGTATGTCTGTGCAGCCACCAGACGACACGGACAAATCTGTCGCACATGCTATGCATAGCAGTTTTGTTGTGATCCGTTCACTCCAGCCAGGTGATTTATTGTTCGAACTTGCGTAGCAAATGTGTGCAGTGGCGTCTTTTTATTATTGGGTAATGGTAGAGTGCTGGGTGGAGCTATTTATCCGGCAAACAAAACATGTTTGAACACACTATGAAGGTCCAGCTATTCAATAGGTATAACTGTATGTAAACATAAAATGATATTGCAGTAGTCTTGGTGGTTTATTGTGTGTTTTAACATATTTTGTTAGAAGTCTCAGACTAAGTTAAGACTCGACCTCGGGGAGATGTAGTTATTTAAGTAATGATATTCTTTTGGCTGAATAATCTAGCAATGTGACTTGGTGAATGAAAACATTGTTTAGAGGTACATAGTCTGATCGTTGTTATTGTCAAATCATGTGTTGTGGTATAAACTACTGAGCTCTATCTATATTTTAACATGTTGACCGCCCAGCATGCAATGTAAACATGATATTCGGGTCGAAACATTCAAATTACTCAAACAACGGTCACATTATATCAACACACACTGGTTCATTAACACACATTTGAGCAGTCAATATCGTAGAACAGACATAGCTTTTACTACATAACATGATTTTATGAAAAATCAGACTACGACCAGACTATGTAAGTAGTTAATGTAAGTTTTTGACCTATTTACCTTTAAAATAGGTGCATTATAATGGGATTACTTGGAAATTATATATAAATTACATATATGAGATTGTTTCATATAATATAAATGCTAGCTACCCCTACGGCACGGTTTTGGCGTAACTAGTCAATGGAGCAATAGAACGATAATAAGTTAGGTTGGTGTATTCGTGAAGTGCTGTTCACTTATTGTGAATTTGGGATAGACTGACTTCTTATGGACTCTACAGTATTTATAGTAGGGAAGGAAACATAGTGACATTAGAGAAGGAAACAGGGACAGTAGGGATGGAAACATAGTGACAGTAGGGAAGGAAACATAGTGACATTAGGGAAGGAAACAGGGACAGTAGGGATGGAAACATAGTGACAGTAGGGAAGGAAACATAGTGACATTAGGGAAGGAAACAGGGACAGTAGGGATGGAAACATAGTGACAGTAGGGAAGGAAACATAGTGACATTATGGAAGGAAACAGGGGCAGTAAGGATGGAAACATAGTGACAGTAGGGAAGTGTAGAGTATTGGTGTTCAATGGGTATGCTCCCTGTGGCAAGGCGGTGAGCGACCGCTCCCTGGCTGTGAGCAGTTTGTCATGTGTCGTGCTGGTGCTGCAGAAGTTATGCAGCCAGATCCTCCAGGAATTATAGGTTGGTCGCATCGGTGTTGTGAAAATTAAGGGACTGGCACGTGGCTATGTCTGGTGGCCTGGGATAGATAAAAAATATAGAGTCTCTGGCCAGGAAATGTCAAGGATGCCAGAGAGTCCAGTTTGAAGCTCCTACTGTGCCACTTCACTCGTGGGAATGGGCTGCAAAACGATGGCAGCGTATTCATGTAGATTACGATGGACCGTTTATGGGATGGATGTTCTTAATAGCGGTCGACGCACACGGCAGATGGCCCGAGGTACTACCGACAGTCTCAGCATCATCACAAAAAAATCCGTGGAACTACTACGAAAAGAGTTTGCAAGGTATGGTCTACCAGAACACTTGCACAGTGACAACGGATGTCAAATCACAAGTGAAGTTTTCCGAAACTTCATGAAAGCAAACAACATCAGACACACATTGTCGGCACCCCACCACCCAGCGACCAATGGGCAGGTGGAACGCTTCGTTCAGACATTCAAACAGGCCATGAGATCAGCGAGAGGCGACTCGGGTGCAGTAAAACGACACCTAGCAAAATTTCTGTTTGCCCACAGAAACGCTCCACATGCGACAACTGGTGATTCCCCGGCAATGTTACTGATGGGTCGAGGAGTGCGAACAAAACTAGATGTCATAAGACCCAACACGAGAAAAACTGTGGAGAATCACCAGGCTACGTCAATAGAGAAGAGAGCAACACAGAGAATTCGAAGTTGGAGACAGAGTAGCGGTAAGAAGCTATCGCATCGATTAAAGGTACCATCCAAGAGAAGGGAGGCAGAAGGTGCTGTATGGCAGAGGCACGGTGACCAAATCAGAGCCTCTGACATCACCATGGTACCTAGTGCAGTGGATGTACCAGTGGTTAACGAATCACAGGAACAGCAGTCAAAGCAGAAGAAGACAGGCCGCCAATTCCAGTGCAGACACCGATAGCAGAGAACCATCCCGTGAGACCGGACATTCCAGTGCAGATACAGACGGCAGAGGACTATTCCGTGAGAAGGTCCACAAAAATCAGGAAGTCTCCAAAGAAGCTGGATCTGTGACAGTAGAAAGTCGATATTCGGTTTAATTAAGGACATAGACGCTGGTTAATCCGGTCCACAAGAATCAGGAAGTCTCCAAAGAAGCTGGATATGTGACAGTAGAAAGTCGATATTCGGTTTAATTAAGGACATAGACGCTGGCTAATCCGGTCCACAATAATCAGGAAGTCTCCAAAGAAGCTGGATCTGTGACAGTAGAAAGATGATGTCCAGTTTAATTAAATTAAGGACATAGACGCTGCTTAATCATGTACTAAAATGTCATTGCTAGTAGTGGACTAAATAACGTTGAATCTAGGGATTGCGTTGTCATGTTGTAGATGTGGAGTAGCGCGACAAGGTTGTTTAAATGGTCTTAATGCAGAACATTTGGAAGGGAGGAGTGTAGAGTATTGGTGTTCAATGGGCATTTATGCATGCTCCCTGTGGCAAGGCGATGAGCGACCGCTCCCTGGCTGTGAGCAGTTTGCCATGTTTTCGTCGAAATAATAAACGTGTGTAATACACTACAGGAAGAAAACATAATGACAGTAGGGAAGGAAACACAGTGACAGAAGGGACGGAAATATAGTGACAGTGGGGAAGGAAACATAGCCACAGTAGGGAAGGAAACATAGTGACAGTAGGGAAGGAAATATAGTGACAATAGGGAAGGAAACATAGCGACAGTAGAGAAAGAAACATAGTGAAAGTAGGGAAGGAAACATAGTAACAGTGGGGATGGAAACATAGTGACAGTAAGGAAGGAAACATAGTGACAGTAAGGAAGGAAACATAGTGACAGTAAGGAAGGAAACATAGTGACAGTAAGGAAGGAAACATAGCGACAGTATGGAAGGAAACATAATGACAGTGGGGTGGAAACATAGTGACAGTAAGGAAGGAAGCATAGTGACAGTAAGGAAGGAAACAGTGACAGTAGGGAAGGAAACATGGTGACAGTACGGAAGGAAACACAGTGACAGTAGGGACGGGAACATAGTGACAGTAGGGAAGTAAACATAGTGACAGTAGGGAAAGAAACACAGTGACAGTCGGGAATGAAACGTAGTGACAAAAGGGAAGGAAACAGTGACAGTAGGGATGGAAACGTAGTGACTGTAGGAAGGAAACATAGTGACAGTAGGGATGGAAACGTAGTGACTGTAGGAAGGAAACATAGTGACAGTAGGGATGGAAACATAGTCGTGACAGTAAGGAAGGAAACAGCAAACGAACGTTATTGTGTTTCTAGACACATTTTTAATACAGACACTATCCATAGCTGTATGCAACTGAGACTGAGATTTTTCTTGACAAAAATGTGGAGCTTACCAAATGAAATAAAGAATCTGCACATCAAAAGGTATTTTGTGGCAATAGTGAAATGATTAGTGACGTCACTGGTGGGGAGTTTGGAGAACACCGTGTATAGTTTCACTATGAATCCGCTTGATGGCGTCACTAGTTTTTTACGAGGCCCTAGGTACTGCATAGGTACTTCTCATTTTGATAATTATGTCAAACTAATTTATCAAGAAAAAAGTTGGTCAATGGTAGTAAAAAAATATATTGAGCTTTTTCATTCCGAGTCCCCGTTGCCATGGTAACAAGCACAAAATCCAGCAGAAGCGGGTGAAACGTGGATTTGGGGTCTATAGTGTTTTCCTGCTGATTTAGGAAGACACTTTCAGAAATGCCGGGTGACACCTTGTCATCTTTGCGCACTTTTTTATTTGCCTGTTTTCTCCACATCATTGTAGGATGAACAAATGAATAATCCACGAAAACATGTAGCGATTTTCACCTCTGTGGGTTCGTTCTCGTGGTTGGGGAGAGCTGCCGGGAACGACAGGATATAGTCCTGAGACTAAGTGATGATTGTTTCATCGATGAAACTGATAACAACATATGCCTGCCTAAAAACAGGTTTACGTTCACGTGCCACATTTTTTGTTTTAATTTTACCAAAATACGAAGCAGTATAACTCAGGGCGTTTTTTAACATACAAAGTGGGGGGGCAATGCCCCCCAGCCCTTTCAATTGCCCCCCCAGTCAAACCAACTTGCCCCCCCAATGCGTGCCCCCATTCTCCTTAACCAGCCCCTTGTATTAATGTAGGTCTTAATTTGTATTCTTTTTGTTAGTGTGTTTTAGTTAATTTTCATTGGTGGCAAAATCAAAAAAGTTCCAAAGTTAAAGAAGGGCAATATGTCTACAAAAGATAAATTTATTGATATGGGAATGTAATAGCATCATAGCAATAACAGTGACGTATTGCCGAATGGCTTCTTCGTACAGTTCATGCGAAGAACTGAAAACGTGCTTTGGCATAGCCATACCATAGCCATAGAAGTGTTTACTTATGACGTCAGTGTTCCGGTTCTAGAATAGCTAATGATTATGTATATGTAAATATGTGTACCTGCATGTTACTGTTTGTTTCAATTGTGTATAATTCAACAAGACGTGTCATCACATTTTACACGATTGAGCCGCGTGCAATCCAGTTCTTTACAGTGATGTTGAAATAGCTGTTAACATAAACCGGTGTCCTGGCCGCGAAATTGCGAAACGTACCCGGTATAGCACAGGCGAGACTAAACCTCGCCCATTCGCTATTACCACTGGTCGAGAGCGAGCGGGCGGGGATTAACGATGTATCAACAACCTGACAGTCGGCTGTTTTTTGTTCAAATAATAACTAAACCTGGCAAAGTGTGTGTAGTGTCCAAGCAATTGGAAACGTTTAACAAATATCACAAAATAATCACATTTTAATAATGATCCCTCTTGTAGGTAAGATGATACAAACATCAAAACAGCCATAAACCTGTCATGGTTGATTTTGATTAAGGCAGTAACCGAGCCAATTCATTCTCCGCATCTTTGAGAAATCGAAATTTTAAGCATGGTAACTCAAATAAGCATATTGTATACATACTAAACAAATAAACTTTAAAATGTATGAGTAGTTGATAGTGTTCTACATGTGAGATGGAAAGTTGGCGGTCAGCAGGGACATCAACTTTGGAAAATTGTTACTCAAAAGTTGGTGGTGCACATATTAACATAAAATGTAATCAACATTTGCACATGTCAGTTTTGGAAGTACCTATTTTCTATATTTTGATTTGTTATGTACTTAGCCAACCATTTCATTGATTGACGTGGTATGCATGTTTTGTATTATTCTCTTTTCTGCCTTTAGCCTATATCTTCAGTATATTTATGTCTAGAGTCTAGAGCATGTCGCCGCTCGGATTGTAATTCCACTATACAAGTGTTTCAAATAGACATGCTGAGTTAGTTATTACATTTAACCATTTAATTTGTCCAGGTCGATATCCTGCCAGGCATGCCTAAGAGAGACAGAAATGCAAAACAAAGACAAGAAGATCTACAGAAATCTGCCACAAAATGTCAACTCCTAGACACAATTTTTCGACGCAGCCTCAATGACTCATTGCCAGAAATACCCACAATGCCGCCAGGGAACTATGATCCGTCCGCTGCCATCACATCTGATGACACTCCCAAAGATAAAGTGTACCACCAGTCATAGAGATACTGCCTTCGTCGTGTTCTCGCCCGATAACTAGTTCATTAAGCAGCCATGATCCGTCCACTGCCATCACACCTGACCACACTCCTGGCGACAAAGATCACCACCTTACCCAGACACTTGGAAACCGACAACGCAACTTCACACCAGATACCGTCAAGTTCCCGCACACCGACGTACAAAGGAATTCCGTTAACTATTGCAGATGTTGTCAACAAATTATCCGAGCTTCGCTCATATTCGGCAAAGAAATGTGGCCGAACAAGGGCTCACATTCTATGTACAACATGTCAGGAGTATGAAGAGATGGCAAAGAAAAGTTGGCACTATGCCAATCGCAAGAGGCGTCAGGACGGACTGTAGTGATAAGCTGGAAAGGGTCATTGACCATATGACCTCTGAACCGCATATGGCAGCTACAAGCAAGAAGAAGATGGACGAAGCCTAGGAAGAGTGCACAACGTCGCATCCATGGCTACGCGCACTCACTGCTTACAATAAGACTGTTTTTGCAATGTTTCTGCGAATGGGCGTCGACGTATACAACGACTGTCTAATCGAAACGGTCTCCGCCCGATCGTGGCCGATACGATCTCTGGCTTGTTTGGCGTCGAACCATCTGTTGGCTACTATGCGACAAAATGGCGCAGATGTGGAATTTGTTCCATTCACGCCCGCGTCTAGCGATCTACACTACAGGGATCCGAACTACTACAAGCAGATGCTGGATGTCATATACCAACTAGAGAAAGTGCGTCTGTCTCAAATGTTCAACCGATGCACGTGTGCAGATTGATGGCAGCTGTGACAGGCAAGTGTTGGACCACAAGTTTTTAAGTGGACGGATGGCGAATAGTGATAGTAGCGTAACGAGTGTGTTCGTTGTCATGCATTCGCCAGAGAAGAACGGCGCCCTTGGACTACTGGAATCGGTGAACAAAACTTTTGATCTGACCGGAGGTAAAGACTCGAAGCTCGTCGGTGTCACCACTGACGGCGAATCGGCAAACACTGGCAGACATGGTGGGTTATGGCGTTTGCTTGCTGACCAAGTGCAGCGAGGTCTGGCAACTTTCTAGTGTGCTGCTCACCGGTCGGACTTAGCCATTGAGTCGGTCGTCAGCACCGTACCGGAGCTGGGCATCTGGAAGTCTAATCTACTGAGGCTCGTACGATTCTTCCGGACGCCGAGAAGGATGAAGATGTTGTCAGCGCAAGCCGGGAATGTCAAACAGTTCCCCTGGCACCACGATGTCAGGTTTGCCCAGCACGAGCTGCAGCTGGTGGATGCTGTGCTGAATAACCTACCAGCCCGCAGTAATGTGTGGGAACAGATGCAGGCACCAGAATGTACCAGCGATAGAAAGGAGAAGGCTGAAGCCAAAGGGTTTCTGAGAATCTGGAACCACCAACAGAAGTGGATCACCTCACTGATGGGCGATTTCGTGGAGATATTTGAAACACTCCAGAAGAAGTTGCAAAGGAGTGATTTCATTATCATTAATTTTATACCGAGATGCAGTCGTCAGTGTGCAACCATATGGATAAAAAGATACTGATATATATAATATATATATATATATATATATATATATATATATATATATATATATATATATATATATATATATATATATATATATATATATATATATATATATATATATATATATATATATATATATATATATATATATATATATATATATATATATATATATATATATATATATATATATATATATATATATATATATATATATATATATATATATATATATATATATATATATATATATATATAATATATATATATATATATATATATATATATATATATATATATATATATATATATATATATATATATATATATATATATATATATATATATATATATTATATATAAATATAAAGCTTTCATACATTCCTAAGGGTTATGTAAATAATCATTAATAATGCGTAAGCTGCCCTTTTTAACCATTTGGAGTGCCCTTTTAGGACGTTGCCCCCCCAGTGAAAATTCAATAAAAAACGCCCTGGTATAACTAATATGGGCGACGAAAGATGTCAACTCAGGCTCAGCTGTCTGGAAGCAATCCAGAGACGTACAGCAAGATGAACAAAGTCACAATATTCTCACGAAATAAGTGTTACTTAATTATTAAAAGATTTTAAATGGGCATATTTACAAGATTAGCCACGTATTTTGCATTTAACTTTATATCATAATATAGATACAGGTGAAACGTCAGTAAATTTGTCAGATTTTGGTATAGAAAAGTTAAAAAAAAACACGAGTAGGAGCATTACTTATTTAATAAATCAAGATGGTGAAATTCTTTTAAAAATTAAATTAAGTATACACAGGTATAATAAAATTAGTTTGAATAAATCTTTTATATTTAAAACCATACTAGAATAGAATAATTTATCTGGTAACATTCCAGCTCCTTGCTCCAGCAGGCAATAGTCCCCCCAGTACGTCATTGCTGTGAGGTTTTCCGATAATGTCTACCCATTTTCACTATTCGGTCGTTGAATTATTCATGTATTTATTTGTGCAGGTAACATGTGATACGCTGTAGAAGTATCAAATAGTGGTGATGACAGAAAAAAATGGAAGTTCCACCGTGAAGACAAGGCAGAAAGGCTCATTGAATCTAAATCTTGAATTGCCTATTTGGTGGTGAAAGTACGTGGCCCGCAGGTTTCTACGACACAATACCGACGAAAGTAACAACCGTGACTGTCACGACAAAGTAACAACCGTGTCTGTCATGACAAAGCAACATGTGCTGGTTGGAGAATTAAAGGTTTTAGACACCGGCCTGATTTACTCCCGGGTGATAGGGCTTCAGGCCAGTTCCCGTGTCTGTAACGTGGACATCAACGATGTTTTCCTACATGAGTCAGCACGCATTCCCATGTCAATGTTCACAGAGGTTGGGGAAATGAGGATTTCAAAAGCCAAAGTTGTCCTAAAGAAACGACTTCAAGTTGAAGTTTCAGCAAGACATGCGTCAAATACATAGGTCTACGTCACATTTATCGATGGTTCAGCCCTGCTTTGTGTGGTTCATTGGCCAACAATATTGAATATTGTGACTTTGTTCATCTTGCTTCCAGACAGCTGAGTTTATATCTTTCGTCGCCCATATTAGTTGTAATGCTTCGTATTTTTGTAAAATGAAAACAAAATGTGGCACGTGAACGTAAACCTGTTTTAACGCAGGCAGACGTTTTCATCAATCTCATCGATGAAATATCATCACTTAGGATTACATCCTGTCGTTCCCGGCAGCGCTCCCCAACCACGAGAACGAACCCACAAAGGTGAAGGTCGCTACATGTTTTCGGGGACTATTCATTTGTTCATCCTACAATGATATGGAGAAAACAGGCAAAATAAAAAAATTCCCAAGGATGACAAGGTGTCACCCGGCATTTTCTTAAAGTGTACACCCTAGTCTTCCTAAATCAGCAGGAAAAACTATAGACCCCCAAATCCACATTTCACCCACTTCTGCTGGACTATGTGCTTGTTATCACTTGTGCACTGATCTATGTTATATTAAACAAAGTCAATCGGCCTACAATTTTTTTCTATCTGGCTGTTGCTGTAGTAGGGGCAAAGATCTCGTTCATCAAAAGCGTAAGTATTTTCATGAAACGTGAAACCTTACAAAAACGCCATAAACAGAGCAATAAACACGTCTTTCGTGTGTGTATGCATTCTTATATGTATGTCACTAAAGTTACCTGACAATAACCATGTAAAAGTGTGAAATTATTACCTTTTTGTCAGAACGCATGTGCTTGTCAAAGTTTGTATATAACCGGATGTTGTTGTGAGCGAGAATAGCAAACCGGATTTCTATAGATCTATATAAGGTCACGCTAAGAATTGCCGTCTGCTGGCCATAGAGTTACATCATTAATAATGCCCCTATAAACTACTAATTTACTAACGGGTGTTTTATTTATGTTTGTGCTGCTGGCCCACTCTGGCCTCATTCTACACGAAATCGCGTTTGATCATGTGACCCAAAGGCAACATCACGTGCACAGTATGGCGGCTATTTATGAAATCTTTTCTGTGTGACCGATAAATGTACTCATAAATAATTATTTGGAGCACATTTCTTCAGTTTCTTGACGCCTAAGTGTCGGTTGTATGTCACGGAATACATATGTGAAACGGTTAGTGTGTATCGATTTTAAAACTTAGTTTTAGTTCCGTAGCCATTTGGCTACGGAAAGCCCAAATTGGCGAGTTAGTAAAACCCGGTGTCGACTTTCGCCCCAGAGACGAAGAGTGGGGCGAACAATTTTGCCTTTGTTATATGGATCAGTGATGCAGTGCTTAGGGCCGCGTAAAAAAACTAGTGACGCCAACAAGCGGATTCATAGTGAAACTATAACATGGTGTTCTCCAAACTCCCCACCAGTGGCGTCACTAACCGTTTCACTATTGCCACAATATGCATTTTAATGTGCATATTCTTTATTTCATTTGGTAAGCTCCACATTTTTGTCAAGAAAGATCTCAGTCTCAATTGCATACAGCTATGGATATTGTCTGTATTAAAAATTTGTCTAGAAACACAATAACATTCGTTTGCTGTTTTCTTCCCTACTGTCACTATGTTTCCATCCCTACTGTCACTGTTTCCTTCCTTATAGTCACTGTTTCCATCCCTACTGTCACTGTTTCCGTCCCTACTGTCACTGTTTCCTTCCCTACTGGCACTATGTTTCCTTCTCTTCTGTCACTACATTTCCATCCCTACTGTCACTGGTTCCTTCCCTACTGTCAATGTTTCCTTCCCTTCTGTCACTGTTTCCTTCCCTTCTGTTACCATGTTTCCATCCCTACTGTCACTGTTTCCTTCCCTACTGCCACAATGTTTCCATCCCTACTGTCACTATGTTTCCTTCCCTACTGTCACTATGTTTCCTTCCCTACTGTCAGTATGTTTCCATCCCTACTGTCACTATGTTTCCATCCGTACTCTCACTATGTTTCCATCCTTACTGTCACTATGTTTCCATCCCTACTGTCACTATGTTTCCATCCCTACTCTCACTGTTTCCATCCCTACTGTCACTATGTTTCCTTCCCTACTGTCACTATGTTTTCACACCTACTGTCACTATGTTTCCATCCCTACTGTCACTGTTTCCATCCCTACGGTCACTGTTTCCATCCATACTGTCACTGTTTCCATCCCCACTGTCAACATGTTTCCATACCTACTGTCACCATGTTTCCATCCCTACTGTCATCATGTTTCCATCTCTACTGTCATCATGTTTCCATCCCAACTGTCACTGTTTCCATCCCAACTGTCACTGCTTCCTTTCCTTCTGTTACAATGTTTCCATCCCTACTGTCACTATGTTTCCATCCCTACTGTCACTATGTTTCCATCCCTCTGTCACTATGTTTCCATCCCTACTGTCACTCTTTCCATCCCTACTGTCACTGTTTCCTCCCTACTGTCACTATGTTTCCATCCCTACTGTCACTATGTTTCCATCCCTACTGCCACTATGTTTCCATCCCTACTGTCACTATGTTTCCGTCCCTACTGTCACTATGTTTCCGTCCCTACTGTCACTATGTTTCCATCCCTACTGTCACTGTTTCCATCCCTACTGTCACTGTTTCCTCCCTACTGTCACTATGTTTCCATCCCTACTGTCACTGTTTCCATCCCTACTGTCACTATGTTTCCATCCCTACTCTCACTGTTTCCATCCCTACTGTCACTATGTTTCCTTCCCTACTGTCACTATGTTTCCTTCCCTACTGTCACTATGTTTTCACACCTACTGTCACTATGTTTCCATCCCTACTGTCACTGTTTCCATCCCTACGGTCACTGTTTCCATCCATACTGTCACTGTTTCCATCCCTACTGTCACCATGTTTCCATACCTACTGTCACCATGTTTCCATCCCTACTGTCATCATGTTTCCATCTCTACTGTCATCATGTTTCCATCCCAATTGTCACTGTTTCCATCCCAACTGTCACTGCTTCCTTTCCTTCTGTTACAATGTTTCCATCCCTACTGTCACTACGTTTCCATCCCTACTGTCACTTTGTTTCCATCCCTACTGTCACTATGTTTCCATCCCTCTGTCACTATGTTTCCATCCCTACTGTCACTGTTTCCATCCCTACTGTCAATGTTTCCTCCCTACTGTCACTATGTTTCCATCCCTACTGTCACTATGTTTCCATCCCTACTGTCACTATGTTTCCGTCCCTACTGTCACTATGTTTCCGTCCCTACTGTCACTATGTTTCCATCCCTACTGTCACTGTTTCCATCCCTACTGTCCCTGTTTCCTCCCTACTGTCACTATGTTTCCATCCCTACTATAACTGTTTCCTTCCCTACGGTCACTGTTTCCATCCCTACTGTCACTATGTTTCCTTCCCTACTGTCATGTTTCCATCCTTACTGTCATGTTTCCATCCTTACTGTCACTGTTTCCTTCTGTACTTAACCAATGTTTCCATCCCATCCAGTAATACCAAATGAGCCCCTAATTGAGGATTAATTGGGAATTTTTCCGTTAAATGAAACTCTTTTGGTGAAGTTAATTTAAATTAAAGTAAACAAGCCTTTCTGGTAAAGTTAATTAATTAAATTAACTTAATTTAGTTAACAATTGAAATTAACATTTGAAATGGTGTACAGCGATCAGTCTTGCTGATGGGGACATCACTAATTGGCTTCCTGGTTCATGTCGAATTAAGTGCACGCGATTTTGAGACGGTACCACCTCTATGCAATTTGTTGCGGCCTGAAGAACATCATTTTAAACTGGGAAGAATATATGAATGTTATCTATATATTAAAACTCCAACTTTGGGGGCAGTATGGCACCATTTCTTCCCAGTGTATAACTTCTAATATCCCTGTTTACAACAGGCCGCAAAAAATTGCCTAAAGGGGTACCGTCTCAAAATCGCCAGCACTTTATTCGACATGAACCAAGAAGCCAATTAGTGATATGTCCCCAGAAGCATCCAGCAAAACTGATCAATGTACACCATTTTGAAATGTTAATATAAATTGTTAATTGGTATATATGTATAGTGTGTGTGTGTGTGTGTGTGTGTGTACATGTGTGCGTGCGTGCGTGCGTGCGTGCGTGCGTGCGTGCGTGCATGCGTGTATTACACTTTTGTTAATTTGGCGGTTGAATATGGGAGAAAACCCTACACCCTGCAAATTTTCAGCCACAACTTTCCAATCCTTTTTGAAACTACAACTGTTAAAAGTGTTCAACCCCATCAAATATCACATGAACAAATGTTTTATGTAAATAATCTTTATTGGATGAGCAGATGCATTTCCACCAAAGTTACAAAACAAAAAAACAGTCAACAATATGCCTACTATTTAGATTTGATTGCATATAATAATGTTCCACATATGTAGTACTTGTGAATGTTGCTAAATATGTAAGCCATGTAAAGAGTATAATATTTATATTATTATTTCATTGAGGACTTGCATCAAGTGTCTAAACTCACAAAAAAGTCACATATGAATGTAATCTGCATTTACACCAAAACATAATTTAGTCGTTAATTATTAAAGTTAATTTAACTGAAAAAACTGGGAGGTCAATTTAATTTAATTGACCTCAGAAAGGTGTGATATTCACCAGGTCTGGGTGGAGACACTACAACAGTGGAAACCACGCAGCAGCTGAAAACAAGCATCTAATTCTTCACGACAATTCCGTGAGTTTTCTCATGGGCTCTGCGATGATGTGGCAGCGTAAACCGTTTACCACATATAGTGCAAGCATGAGGTTTCTCGCCGCTGTGTGACTTTTCATGCGTATTAATTTGACTGCGAGTCACAAATGATTTCCCACACACAGTGCATGTGTATGGTTTCACGTTTGCGTGTATTCTTTTATGGACGTCAAGCGCTGACGACGATGCAAATGATGTGCCACACACACTACAAGTATAAGGCTTCTCACCAGTGTGAGTTCTGGTGTGTAGTTTAAGGCCACACGCTTGTCTAAATGCTTTGCCACAGGTTTCACACACATACCGTTTCGTGTCTGAATGTATCAGTTTGTGTCTAGCAAGTCTATATGCACTATTAAACGATGTTCCACATGAGCCACATTTGTGATTTTTTTCTCCCGAGTGAGCTGCTTCGTGGTACTTAAGTAGGGAACGGACAACAAATGATTTACCACATGCTGAACAGGAGAATGGTTTTACACTGTGATGATATCGTTTGTGAAAGGTCAGGGAATAGTTGCACAGGAAAGATTTTCCGCAAGTTTCACATACGTAAGTTTTTTTGCCTGTGTGTGTTAGTTCGTGATGTTTACGGCCGGATAAGCTGCCATAGGGCTTGTTGCATATCTTGCAAGAGTACGGCTTTTCACCCGTGTGGACAACGTTGTGTTTGATGCGGTCATTCCAAGTAGCAAACATTTTGCCGCACGTGCTACAGAGGTATTTTTTTACGCGAGTGACGTTTCTGTTGACGCCAGTGTGCCACTGCATGTGCGCTTTCAGAGCCACCACACTAACAAACGACCTGCTACATGTTGCACACGTGTGTGGTTTCACCTGCGAATGTGACAATTCGTGCAACTTCAAGGCGTCGGGTCTAATAAAAGATTTACCACACACCGAACAGAAGATTGATTTCCGAACAAAAGTCTGAACACAACCGTGAATTTTCATGTGACAGTTCGTCTGATCTTTGCGGCTAAATAACTTGCCACAAATAGGACAGGGGTGTGTCTTTACACCTGTGTGAACCAGTGTGTGTCGTTTAAGATTTTGTTTGCGAGGAAATGACTTCCCACAAGTATCACACATGTGTGATCGTTTATCACATGTCGCCTGTTGGGGGTGGGGTTGGGGGTGGGGGAGGGTGTGTGTCATTTTTCTTGTGTGAACCAGTGCGTGTCGTTTAAGATTATCTTTACGACCAAATGACTTCCCACAAGTATCACACCTGTGTGATCGTTCATGATGTATCGCCAGTTCATGATTGTTGAAGTAATTGTGATCTGTCTTAATGTCATATTCGTTTGCCGCTCCAAGTGTCTCTACGGTAGTCGAAGAACACACAGTTTTTTCTTCATACTTATCTGCATCATCATCTGCTAAGCCGTAGTCTTCTGTCTCGTTCACTGTGCACTGCTCTTCGCTTGCCTCATCGCTGTGAGAGTCATTTATTGTGTCACATAACTTGACTGTGAATCCAGATGTCTCCCCTCTGCCAATGGTCCCCGGTTTAACCACAACTATTACTTTACGTGGTGCGCTGATATTTGGGTTGTTACTGCCACATGATGCATTTGATTTTAGTAGACAGTCAAATTCTTTTGTAGCAACAAGTGTTTCTTCGGATGTCGGAGAACACACTGTTTGTTGTTCACAGTTTTCTGCATCAACGTCTGGTAAGTCAGGATCTGCAGTGTCGTTCATTGTGCAGAATTCTTCGTTTGCATCGTCGCTGTGAGAGCAATTTCTCGTCTCACATAACTTCACTGTGAATTCAGTTGTTTCCTCTCTACCAACTTTCTCCGGTTCTGGTTTAACCACAGCCATTACTTTCTTTGGTGGACTGATCTTTGGGCTGTTACTGCCACATGATGCCCTCGAATTTAGTGGACTGTCCAATTCATCTATTGCTGGAAGTGTCTCTACGGATGTTGGAGAACACATTGTTTGTTCTGCATCAACATCTGGTAAGCTGGGGTTTCCTGTCTCATTCTCTTTCATGTAGTCTTCGTTTCCTTCATTGCTGTAAGTGCAATCTCTCGTGTCACATAACTTGACTACGAATCGAGTTGTTTCTTCTCTGCCAATGGTCCCCGGCTTAACCACAACTATTACTTTACGTGGTGGATTGATCTTTGGGTTATTACTACCATGTGATGCACTTCCTTTGGCGAGGTCTTCATTTTCCTCACTGCAATCCCCCATGTCAGGTAACTTCGCTATGAATTCGGTTGTTTCCTCTGTGTCGATGTTCTCTGATATCTGTCCATGTTCTCGTACTTTCTGTGGACTGATACTTGTGGGGCTATTACAACATGTTTGAAGATCATTACCAACAGACCAGCTAACCTTGAAGATGTCGTTCGGAACAGCTGAACACGCTTCCAGTTTCACTTTGTTTGTCTCTCCATCGTGATCACGAGTCAGACTGTTGTGTGACTCTACTATGCTTTGTTGTCCACTGGAACGTGTTTCATCCTCCGCGTCACTCTTGCTGACTTCCTCAGGGACTTTCTCTTGTTTCACTTTGATTCTGCATTCAACAACTGAAATGATAACAAACATCTGGTTACATTCTTTTATTCAGAAGTTTTAGACGATTATCAAATATTAACATCCCATCAAGTAAACTTCACATTAGGACATCAATGAACCGGATTCGCCATAGTGTGAATCAGTTGATGATGGAGTTTAAGGAAAGCTCTACATCATCATTTCTAGAGTGTGTATCCTGGTTAGCAGCTTTAGAGGTATAACTATAACATTTTAAATAAAACCATCTAAATTATATAAATATAACTAACTGAGAACATCTTACTTACCCGTTGTGGGTTATCACCAGGGCTGGGGTCAATTGCAAAGGAATTGGAATTAATCAATTCAATTCCAAGTCCAAGTCCGGAATTGGAGCGGAATTGGAATTGAAAGAATTTGAATGAGAGGAATTGGAATTGAAAAATTTTGAACAAAAGGAATTGGAATTGAATGGAAAGGAATTGAGCATCTGATTTTTTTGTGACATCAACCAATATTTTTCTAGCCTGTTGTAGGCGGCTATGTGTATAATAATGCTATCAACTCATGCATTGAGGATCTGAAAACTGAAATCCTGTCATTCATGCCAGTATCTTATGATTTCTTTATGTTGCCACTTGCCAGCTGGTTAATGAAGGGTTTCAGACTGGCTTTAATAGAAACATCAAAGATATTTTCAACTGTTTACAGACCTGGGAAGTTAGTCCTTTTACACCCATGAAAAGACACTACAGCCATGCAGTTGATCAATCAGTAATCACTGATTACTAATCAGAGATCAATGACCACTGATCAGCACTACAAAGCATAGGCAAGCTAGCTGTAGCCAAATGTGTGAAAATGGTTTCCCACTTGCCAGTATAAATATGTGTTGCCTAACATGCATCATCAGAACAGTGTGCAACAGTCATAGTGTACAGGTCGGTCAATATGGAAAGGATGTTGTTATGTGGAATTGGAGCGGGAGCGGGTATTGAACGATTTTGAAAGGAATTGGAATTACTAAAAAGAATTGAAAAAAAAAAAAAGGAATTGGAATTACTAAAAAGAATTGAAAAAAAAAAGGAATTGGAATTGAATGAAAAGGAATTGGAGCGGAATTGGAATTGATTGAAAGGAATTGACCCCAGCCCTGGTTATCACTTGAGGGGTAATGTCTAGAGTGATTATTTCAGTGAGGGGTAATGTCTAGAGCAGCTATGTCAGTGAGGGGTAATGTCTAGAGCAACTATGTCAGTGAGGGGTAATGTCTAGAGCAACTACGTCAGTGAGGGGTAATGTCTAGAGCAACTATGTCAGTGAGGGGTAATGTCTAGAGCAGCTGTCAGTGAGGGGTTAAGTCAATGAGACATTATATATTTAAGGTTTAAGTCAGTAAGGGGTTATGTCCTTCACTTAAGTTATGACCAGAAATGCTGCCAGCAAAAAAGTATTTGATTGAACTGGATTAAAGTATGGTCTTATGTAGCACGGTATCCAGTCCTTGGGACTGTTCAAAGTGATCTACACTTATTGCCCTGGCATACCTGTCCATTCCAAAGCCATCTCGATTTATCTGGGAAGCATTCAGCCATACTGCAATTACTGTTCATCCACCACTATCTATAGCCACATTTATACAGTTGAGTGAACTGTGGCAATTTGGGGTGAATGAAATTGTTTAAAACCTCCAGATTGATATTCCAAGGTTTTAACCACTTTGTCCATGTAAGAAACTTTGTTAAAATTAAAAGTTTTATCTGTGCTGGTTTGCTGAATTAGAACTGATGAGTTAAATTAATAAATGCTGTCACAATCTTTATGTTAACATGTTATTTATTAGGATAATCCTAACATCTTGCAACATGGGTTGTATACAAAACTAGTGATCATTTAATTATAAATAGTATATTATTCAGTTGATATGGTTAATCTTTGACATTCTATGATATATTGTTGATCCAAATTCGATGGTCACTGGGAGCTTATGCTGACATCAGACATTAAAAAAAATTAAATTAATTGAGATTGAGATTCTAGCACCGTACACATTATTAATTCAGTGTTAAATAAATTGGATGCCATTTTACTCTCACAAGCACATGTTCAAGTTATTACACATATCTACACAAATGAGCTCAATTCCTTATCAATTCATAACGGACTGAGGACAAAACCCCCACTTGACAAAACCCCACATACTAATGAAAATTTCGGACAAAACACCAAAGAATTTAAAAAAAAATTTTTTTAAATAATAATATGTATTTTGGATAAGAGTATGATAACACTTGAATGATCTTCTGTAATGCTCAAAGAAGCCAACTAATGGTGCAGGGATCAAACCTAACAGGGAAGCTATGAAAATGTGCCTTTCCCAGAATTGCTAATTACATAACAGATGAGGTCCTTATAAGGGCCAGGGAAACTGGGTAACTGATTATTCTCAACACTCACAACCATGGAGGTCATCAAGAACAACACTCACAACCATGGAGGTCATTAAGAACAACACTCACAACCATGGAGGTCATCAAGAACAACACTCACAACCATGGAGGTCATCAAGAACAACACTCACAACCATGGAGGTCATCAAGAATAACACTCACAACCATGGAGATCATCAAGAACAACACTCACAACCATGGAGGTCATCAAGAACAACACTCACAACCATGGAGGTCATCAAGAACAACACTCACAACCATGGAGGTCATCAAGAACAACACTCACAACCATGGAGATCATCAAGAACAACACTCACAACCATGGAGATCATCAAGAACAACACTCACAACCATGGAGATCATCAAGAACAACACTCACAACCATGGAGATCATCAAGAACAACAAGGGTGGTTTGAAGCTGTTGCACGAAGGCTATATGTACACAAAGAAGTATGCCAAGAAGACCGTCATATAGGAGTGCTCCAGCCTTCAGCTGTAAAGGAGGTGTGACTACGGAGGTAAATATCTAATGTTGATTGTGGTGATAATTTACATTCATATTGCATTAATTATAGTATGATGCTTTTAACTCTGGACCAGAGTCTCTACTTTTAATAACTGTCGGTGTTTTTTAACATTTAACTAATACAATATTTCACACTTCTTATCTTTCCAGATGAAGACTATCACCAGCTCCACACCACATAGCCATGATCCCCAGGATCAGTCAGTAGCAGTGGCCAAGATAGGTGCATCACTCAAGGAACGTGCCGGCGGTTCATGTGGTACACTTAGTCAACTCCTGCTGGACCACACTGCTGATACACCTGTGGACATACGTGATGGAACACACTGCTGACACACCTGTGGACATATGTGATGGACCACACTGCTGACACAACTGTGGACATACGTGATGGACCACACTGCTGACACACCTGTAGACATACGTGATGGACCACACTGCTGACATACCTGTGGACATACGTGCTGGACTACACTGCTGACATGTGGACATACATGCTGGACTACACTGCTGACACATCTGTGGACATACATGCTGAACTCGGGAATCCTGATTCAGTCAAGCGTTCACTCAGACAGGAATGTGCCAAGCATATGCCCAAGAATCCTGCTGCACTCTGCGACCTCACACTATATGACAAGTGGACCACCACAGGTAATGGGGACCAGTTCCTCATCTACGACAGTGGTGAGGATTCCTCTGACAGGATGTTAGTGTTCAGACCCTTGACTATGAGCAAGCAGTGATGAATGCAGTGACAATCTTCGGACCCCAAGTCAACGTCCATCGATGCTTTTACCATCTCAGAGTACATGGAGGAAAATCGTACAGCGTTATCGGGAAGAGGAGGACGTGAAGTTCTTCTGTGGTATGTTAGATGGTCTCACCTTTCTGCCAGTGGATGATGTCTCCGAGGGCATGTCCTATCTAACACACCCCAGATGGACTCGAACCTCCCCTGGAATTCTTTGACAGCATATACGTGTCAGGCTACTTCCGTCATATACAGCCCCTTCGATTTCCAGATGGATCTATCCCTCCCCTTCGGATGCGTTGTATGATTCCTATGTACTCACCATGCATATGGAATGTTCACAACATCACCCTTGAAGACGGATCCAGAACCAATGACTGCAAGGGTTGGAATAACGCATTTGCTAAGCTAGTTGGAGACACACACCCCATCATCTGGAGAGCTGTAGATAGTATACGTAAGGATCAGGCCCAGGTTGCCACTGACTACAACCATGAGCGTGGTGAGCCACCAGCAAAGCGTGTAAGACACCACACACACAAGCTGCAGATCAAGCTACACAGGCTCTGCACTGACAGACGTGATGACATCAAATCAATTCCTGAAGCCCTGAAGGGCATTGGTCATTGTGTTAGTAAATAATACATATTGTTGATATATGATAGTGTAACATTTTTGTAAATGCTGTTCTGTTTTTGTAAACATTGTTATGAATAAAATAATTCATTGTAGTCTTGTTTCCTTGGGTGTGGTATCATTATATGTGAGTGAAGTGGGGTTATGTCCGAGTGGGGTTTTGGTTGAGTTATATCCAACTGGGATTTTGTCCTAGACTTCTATTGGGGTTATGTCCAGTGGGGTTATGTCCGGTTACCATTCATAACATCAAATTTAAGCATGATTTATTAGGGGTGTTTATTTCAAGGGCACCAGATGCTGGCACACAAAATATGCATTGTTGAAAAACCAGGATAGTTGGAATATTGGAACGTAAACAATATGAACTGCCAAAGGTCACCTTGTTCTGCCTCATTCACTTTGGGACGGTCATCGTTCATCTCGTCGCTGTGAGTGCAATCTCTCGTGCCACGTAAATTCACTGTCAATTCAGTTGTCTCCTCTTTATCAATATTCTTCGGTATGACCGCGCTTACTTTCTGAGGACTGATCGTTGTGTTGCTACCACTATAAACACAAAGATCATTAGCAGTGGCAGAATCACATGAAACGTTTGTCTTTCTTGCACAAACAGACTTGCCAACTCCGAAGATATCTGTGAGAACAACTGAACACGCTTTAAGTTTCACTTTGGTTGTTTCTTCATTGTGATAATGAAGCAGACTTCTGTTTGACTTTCCTATGCCTTGTTGTCGAACGAAATTAGCTTCTTCCCCTGTGTCACTCATCCTGACTTCAACTGCAACTTTCTCTTGCGTGGCTCAGCACTGAACAACTGAAATAATACAAAATGTTTGGTTACAGAGTGTGACAGACACATATAAGGACCATCTAAATTTCTTAAAATTAATATTGGAGTTTTGTTGGCAATTTTAAGTTTATCATGGAATATCTAAGAGCTGCTCATTAATCATCATTTCAAACAAGAAAAAATTCAAAGGGAAATGTTGAATGAACGACTGATGGTAAAAGAGGGAGAGGAAGACAGACAGCAAGGCATGGTGAACATGAAATATGAAGATCTGATCAATAATCAGAAAGGCACAGTGCAGACAACAAATGGCGACCCGTGGCAGCCGACCTTCCAAAACGAGATGGCGCCACGATAATAATTTTAGCAAACAGAATAGTTGTTATCATTGTGCTAATATTAGGTTTGCCCACCTGACATAAACTATTTTCACATTAAGAAACTGTAGAAAAACCAAATCCTTTGATTTTCTTTACAAAAAGAATCAGTTGCTTGGAGACATTAATGATTGATGATATCATATGTTGTCAGTTAGAAATATATATAATGACCTTCCAGAGGAAAAAAGTCAACATCACAAAAAGAAACTAATACAAGAGAGAAGTAGACACTACCATCATAGTAAATACCGTGGTATTTACCGCCTCTTCAGAAATACCTTTCAGATGTCAAAAGTGTCAGAAACTGTCAGAAATTATCAGAAATACCTTTATGACGTAATACCTTTCTGACATATAACTATGAAAAAAAAAACTAAAAACAATATACCAGTTGATTTAATGTGTAGACTTAAAATCAATATATTAATGCATTAGTATCCTGTCACCATATCAAGTGCAATTTTTACTGTGTGTATTATTGTGTTCGATTTTGCTTGATTTGTTAGCACATAGTAATGATTATAGAAACAACTGTGGCACCATTCATTTTACTAGGCAGCTCGCTTTTAAAACATCACAACAGGTGCCAGTCACAACTGGGAAACCATGAAGGAAACTGGCTGTGGTGTTAAGTGCAATAACATTGGAGAGGACAATAATGAACTGAGTTAGGACTGTGGATGGGTGTCACTGATAATTGGGAAGGCAATAAAAAGCTAGGCAAGGATTTCTTTGTGGAGTTCTTGGAGTTAAGATTAAGCAATGCAAATGTACTTACAAGCAGGATTGGCCTGTAAAAGGCTCCCTTTATCCCAATGGCATTAGGCAGACTGACGCTCAATATCAAAGAAAAATTCAACTAAATTCCATACTTCTCAAAGTAAAAATCAGATCACTGCTTTGAGCTGATAGTGAGCCACAGTCCTACTGACTGGGTTTGAGCTGATAGTGAGCCACAGTCCTACTGACTGGGCTTGAGCTGATAGTGAGCCACATTCCTACTGACTGGGTTTGAGCTGATAGTGAGCCACAGTCCTACTGACTGGGCTTGAGCTGATAGTGAGCCACAGTCCTACTGACTGGGTTTGAGCTGATAGTGAGCCACAGTCCTACTGACTGGGCTTGAGCTGATAGTGAGCCACAGTCCTACTGACTGGGCTTGAGTTGATAGTGAGCCACAGTCCTACTGACTGGGTTTGCTTTCTAAACAATGACAATGGACTTGGCGTGAGTGCGCATAACAAGTTAATAATATTAAATTGTTGTGTAGAGATTGCATAACATGCCTGAACTGACTTATAGGTAAATTGTATGCATGTGCATCAAGTGGTAAGAACAGATTGTGTAGATTGACAAGAAATGGTAAATTGCAAATTATATTAGCAACTTTGACTCAAAGCAGGACTATTAATAAATTAATGTGTTAATTGAAAATGTTAACTAAAATAAAATTTTATTCAACAATACTCATGATTTTTGTGTTCTTTCTATGCATGAATAATGAATATATCTCTATTCATAGGCCATATAATTAATAGCATCATACATAAATCCATAAGAAAAATTAGATGCTAACAGTTTCTGACAGGTTTCTGGCATTGTCTCATCAGAAATACCTTTCTGACTGCCAGAAACCCAACCCTGTTGCTTCTCACACGATACAGTTATATAATTATAATTACACCAATGGCTACACCAGTCAACACCAAAAGTAAGCCAAGAGAAGATATACATTATTATTATTATATCGGAATTTATATAGAGCCCAAATCCAATTAAGACAAAATGCTCTCAGGCGCTTTACATGAAACTGCATAAATTAAATAACACTATAAAATACATACTTTACATAAAACTGCATAAATTAAATAAAACTATAAAATATAGATTATTTTAAAAGTAGATAGTGGAAGGAGCTGATTAAAACATTAAAAAATAAATAAACACAGATATTACATTTATAGTACATACATGAATAAAACATAACGAATAAGTCATTGGTATATAGCAATGTCATTAAAACGAGAGCGCGACTCAATCATGTCAGTCGTATGCCAGTTTAAAAAGATGTGTTTTAAGTGTCTTTTCAAAGAGCTGAGAGTGTTCAGTTGTTTAGTGTTCTCAGGCAAGTCATTCCACAGTATGGCTGCGTGTTGGCTGAAACAACGTTCATCATAAGTTGCAGTCCGTAGTACAGATATGACGAGAAGTGACTTCTCCATTGATCTTAAAATACGCGTTGGTTGATGTTTTTGCACAATGTCACTCAAGTATGCCAGTGCCAATCCATTGAGCACTTTATATGTGAAGGTGTTAACCTTAAAGCGGAGCCGGTATTTAATACACAACATCAGATTAATGGTACCAGTACTTTATATTTCACTATAGAACTGGGAGACCCACCAGTTGAGACCGATGTCTCTAAAGTGGGGGCCTGCACCACATCTGTGGGAAGACTGTTCCAGTTAACAATAGTATTAGGAATGAATAAAATCTTGTATGAATTTGTTTTAATACATGGTTGAAAATAACTAAAGGATGTGTATGTCTGGAAGTGCGAGTCACTGGAGAGAGGTATTGTTTTAAATTCATATATACAATGTTGTTTAGTACCTTACATTAATATTAATCTGGAGTTAAAGCGACACTGTTGTGTGTGGCACATTCCAGTTGATGTAACATATGTCACATTCAAAGTGTTGTGCTACCAGTCCAGACCCCCCTTGATGATCTCCTCTGTACCAGTCCAGACCCCCCCTTGATGATCTCCTTTGTACCAGCTCATGGATATTACTGTTGGCATAAGCATCCCAGACATGCGGCCTTACTAGGCCACAGTATGCCTGTTTCTTGATGTTGTGAGAATTTATTTGAAGATTACGTTTGATGAATCCTAGTAGTGTGTGATTTGCCTTGGATGTGATGTTTCTCATGTGTCTAATACAGTTTGAGCACTGTGGTCTTTCATTCATGTTGGGGTTTTCAGACGATGTTTGTCTCAGCTCTTGGCATAACATGTTTTATTGCTTTTTTGAACATATGTGTATATATGCTATGATTTAACAATGGAGCCTCTTCTTTTACAAGAACGCGCTACCTTCAACACATGGAATTATTTTCAGACTACACTGGATGAATATTTGAAGGTTCGCCACATTCAATTCTGTTGTGTCAAATTAAATATGCTTATATTAATAAAACACTGTTCTGGTTGTTCACTACATTGTTGCCTTGTGTTCATTCATATCTAGACCATATGTATAATATGTACTATACCACAAGGTGGCAGGGGTGCCAACCTCCCTCTATATCTATATCTAGTGCTAAAAAAAGTACAGTTCACGTAACAGAAAATTTAAAAGCATACATGTGCTGAATGGCTGCCATACTTTTAGATTAGCGTAGGTTTAAAGATATGTCTTCATAATAACTTGCCATAATGAGTCTTCCCACAATAACTTGCCTAATTCGTAGAGCTGTAAATAAAATTACAATTTGCCGTAATTCGCATAGCTGCTCTGCAGATAAGACCAATTATTGTTGTAATTCGCAGAGCTGCTCTGTGAATAAGAACCGTACTTGTTAGCACTATATACAGGGAGGTTGGCACCCCTGCCACATTGTGGTATAGGGAATAGTATTTATTATACATATGGTATAGATATGAATGAACACAAAGCAACAATTAATGTAGTGAACAACCAGGACATTGTTTTATTAATGTAAGCGTATTTAATTTTAGTGTTGTACTGGTTGCTGTTGGATGTCAGCAACTTGTTCACAGCCACAACCGTCCTTGAATTGACACAATATAATTGAATGTGGCGAGCCTTTTCACGTAGTGCAGTCTGGAAAGAATTCCATGTGTCGAAGGTAGCGCCTTCTTGCAAAACAAGAGGCTCCATTGTTAAATCATAGCATATATATACACATGTTCAAAAAAGAAATAAAACACATAATGCCTAGAGCCGAGGCAAGCATCATCTAAAAACCCCAACGTGAACGAAAGACCACGGTACTCTGCATTCTGCACATGTGTAAGAAAATGGTGCACGGTGATTGGTTGATTTCTGCTCTGTGAATAAGAAAAAGTGTGGCCGTTATTCGCAGAGTTGCTCGAATAGCCAATGGTAGTGCGTTTGAAAATGGAAGTGAAAACGGATGTAAACAATTACCCCCTAGTTTGGAAGTGTAGCATCGGTGTAAAGTCGGGTCTGTAACTTCAGTCGTAAAGAACCGCGAACGTACTGTGGGCGATAATAAGTACATTTTCAGTATCAGCTAAAAAAATAAGATATATTAGCATAATGAAACAGTTTCCGCTACGTTGCTTTGTTCAGGAGTACAACAATCTATATGCCGTACCAATCTGGCGTACACCTGGAAGTGAATGCAGAAACTACAAGTAAAGAATTATATCTTACAGGTGATGTGGACCTTGAGCTTGACAACTGGTTGCGCCATCTATCATTCTATGGCATCCAATAGCTGCAAATCTGCGTTTTGCCTACTCGCAGAGCCCGGTCGGCTCTGTATGTGCGTGTACAATAACTTTGCGTAAGTGTAACGACTTTTTCTTGTGATGTGCAGTGTTAGTGCGTTAGTTGCAGAGGAAATTTAATATGGTATATTGCATGCATTTTCGGAGAGCAAATATATGTATCCATGGCAATTATAGTGGATAAGGAAGCTATTCGCTTAATATCGCACGCACTCACGCACGCACACACACATACACATATTAAAGTCATGTCAATTATGTTTACATTGCATTACACACACGCACGCACGCACGCACGCACGCACGCACGCACGCACGCACGCACGCACGCACGCACACACACACACACACAATATTGGTGTATAGTATACACCTATATTATATGTATACGCAGATACACCAAGCGGATACTATTTGACGACGGGTGAATTTTAGCACGACACCGTCATATCACTCCGTGACTGTCCATGTTTATAACCAAGTTGTGGCAGTGGTGATATACTGAGTGGCGCCACTGTCGGGGAGTGTGGGTATTCTTCAAAACTTCCACCACCAGTGGCGCCACTAACCATTTCACTACTACTTACATTTGATGTTCAAATTTTGCGTATCTTTATTGGTACACTCCTTAAGCTTATTACAGAACCGTAAGACCTATGTTGTGAAAGCTGCCTAACATAACGTGGTTTGACAACACTAGAACCAGGGGCCATGAATAAAACACGTCCCGCTCAAGGCAAGGGCGGGCGGGTTGTCTGGGTAAGCGTAACGGAGTCTTGGCGATCGCGATTAAAAGGTGTTTTTCCCTGTCTAGTTGTCGATATCAGACTGATAGCATTAATAGCTATGCCAGTTTCGGGGAATATTTCAACTGAATTCCTTCGGGAAAAGTATACGCATCAGTGATGTCTATCGTAGCACACGGACAAGTCTGCAAACTTGGCATGTGGGTAAACAGCTCTATAAAATACCGGCCTAGCTTCTGCACCCAACCCTTGGACAAACGTCACCGAGAACTCGTGCTCGCACATAGATGATGTTGAATAGGAGTGGCTTGATGAGGAGGACGAGCACATTTATTGTACTTACAAATTTCAGTAAAAATTTCTGGTATATAGGACACCAATTAATGATCCCCCTGTGCAACATTATGCATTCTTGGGAGGATGCTTAGTGTGTGTGTGTGTGTGTGTGTGTGTGCGTGTGCGTGTGCGTGTGCGTGTGCGTGTGCGTGTGCGTGTGCGTGTGTGTGTGCGTGTGCGTGTGCGTGTGCGTGTGCGTGTGCGTGTGCGTGTGCGTGTGCGTGTGCGTGTGCGTGTGCGTGTGCGTGTGCGTGTGCGTGTGCGTGTGCGTGTGCGTGTGCGTGTGCGTGTGCGTGTGCGTGTGCGTGTGCGTGTGCGTGTGCGTGTGCGTGTGCGTGTGCGTGTGCGTGTGCGTGTGCGTGTGCGTGTGCGTGTGCGTGTGCGTGTGCGTGTGCGTGTGCGTGTGCGTGTGCGTGTGCGTGTGCGTGTGCGTGTGCGTGTGCGTGTGCGTGTGCGTGTGCGTGTGTGTGTGGGTGGTTGCGTGCGTGCGTGCGTGCGTGCGTGCGTGTGTGTGCGCGCATGTTTGTGCGGGCGTGCGTGTAATGCAATGTAAACATGGTTGACATGACTTTAATATAAAATGTTATAGTTGTATGGATATTGTAATACAGTGTCAACATGATTGACATGCCTTTAATATTTATAGTTGTGAATTGTGTAATGCAATGTAAACATGAAATAATATTTATAGTTGTATGGATAGTGTAATGAAGTGTAAACATGATTGACATGACTTTAATATTTATAGTTGTGTGGATAGTGTAATGCAATGTAAACATGATCGACATGACTTTAACATTAAATTTTATAGTTGTATGGATAGTGTAATACAGTGTCAACATGATTGACTGACATGACTTTAATATTTATAGTTGTGAATTGTGTAATGCATCGTAAACATGATTGACATGAAATAATATTTATAGTTATATGGATAGTGTAACGCAGTGTAAACATGATTGACATGACTTTAATATTCATATTTGTGTGGATAGTGTAATGCAATATAAACATGATTGACATGACTCTAATATAACAGATGCAGAAATATGCGGCGCTCAAATCCAAACAAATTGCATTTTCTGTAAATTGTCATAAAAGAATGAATAACTGGATTTATTACTTGATACAGGGACGCCCCATTCGTGAATACAAGTGATTTACACACATAGGTGTCAACATCAGTTCATGGAAAAGTGGGAAAGTGCGTGAACCCCACTTTACGAGCTCACGACATGCGCACATGCAAGCACATACCCAAATAATCACATTAAATGAGTTATAAGGAAAATGTTGTAATAGCAGCACCCATACACAAACAAGAACACAACAATTCATTTAAACTAACATTTAATGGGATAGTCAACCAAAATATATAAAACTGTTTTTCACAAAAATACAGTTGCTTTAATCCTAATTTTCATTACTATTAAAACATGATTTCATAATGTTTTCATCATGAATAATTGTAAAAACAGTACATTACATGTAAAAATAACAACTTGGTGACCTCATATGCACCAACCAGAGCATAGGGGGATAAATATGTAAAACTTACAGCTGGAAAATGAAAATGTTGACTCTGACTAGACTTCACCATATGACTGTCCCCTTAATCACGTAGGCCCCACATGACATATATGCCACAACGTAAAAGGTCCTTGTTGACTAGATATAGCATTAGGATAACATTAAAATAACTTAGCATAACATTACATGTTTCTAGCAATAAAAATGATGAACCAAGGAGTGTTTTCAATTTGTCATTCAGTATATTTCAAGTGATCCACGAGTCCATCCGCCCAGGACCCTTCTAAAACGACGTCGGCTCTGTGTGGCCATGTTCGTGCATGTTTTCATTACATATGGTCAGAAAGCAAAACGATCGTCACGCTCTACATAGAGACTGCTATTCCACTTATACTTTATGCACATATCGGGTACATAGTTACTTTTCAATATGTATTGGCTGAATGCGGCACAGCAATATTGGCTGAAGAAAGCCCCTGTTGTCGACCAAGTTTCTTTTTGCAACCACGAAAACTAGATATCTTTATAACTGTCTTCGGCGTTTCTCCTGGTTGCACGAGCGATCATTGTCTCATTTTCAGTAGTTTTTCCGCAGCAGATGTCTGTTTTCTTCCCTAAGAAACCGGTTAGTTTTGACGAACAACCGACGAATACTGCGCCATTCAGAACTCATAAGATGTTTACCGTTTTGGATATCCAATATTTTGAGCCTTAAAAGATTGCGACTGCGGATATTACTTAAACTATTCACACACTACATATTAGGACATCAGCGAACTGGATTCACGATAGGCTAAATCAGTTGAGGGTGGGGTTTTAATATGGCGTCAATTTCAGACGGAAAAAAACATTCGAGACTACGGCATGGCAGCTGTGCGCTAAACGCGTATGTGTGAAACGCTAACGTGCATCCATGGGTGTCAGGGGGGAGGCCGGGGGGCACATGCCTCCTGGATCTGGATGTTTGCAAAATGTTGGTCTTTTACGACGAGTAGATTTATTACTATTTGTTAAGTAATCATCTAGTATATTTGTTAATTAATTATATTATGCAGTTATATCATTATTGTTAATTGAAAGTAGACAGTTTGGTTAGTGTAAATATTTCTGGTCGAAATCATAATTTTTTGCCACCCCCTTCTGGAAGTGTAAATATTTCTGGTCGAAATTAGACAGCAGAATGTTTTGGCCCCCCCCCCCCCCGAAAAAGACCTGCGGACGCCCCTGCGTGCATCAGGCCCGGCATGACGTGCATCCACTGAGGTGGAGGTAGGGTTTTTGAAGTGCGTCCGACGGTGAGGGTTAACAAAATATTGAAAGTATATTAAATGAGCCACTTTATTTGTATTCAGTGGCATATTTGGGTTGGACAATGACCTCCTGTTTGGGGGCTAACCTCCCATCATTTTAGGGCCAACCTCTCACGTATTGCTACGCTCCCTTTTCGATTTTTATCTGGATGTGTGTATACATTTTGATTTGAAGTTCTTACCAAAAACAAGACATCATGAACACCACACAGAATTAACGACAAACCATGCCCGTGAATCTGATCTGGGGTCGAGCGCGAAAGTACAGCACAACCTGGGACCGTTGGTCTTTTCGTGGTGCATGGCTGAGATTGGGCTAATTATAGAATAATGAATAATGACAAACATTCATGACTCATGTGAGGCGTACGGTGTGATTCAAAGTGGTTACACGCCTGGCGCATCTCACAAAAACTACATTGTGATGGGCGTGATTACGCCTATATGCGTGTTTATACATATAAATACCGTATTACTAAGCACGCATGCACGTAGGCACGCACGCACGCGCACACGCACACATACGTACATGCGTGTATTCGTAATATATGCGTTCTAACTTGGTTCATGAATATTAATTCAGTATGCTCATTTGCACTCGCACGTACGCACGTACGCACGTACGCACGCAGTGATCTTGAAACACTGAACCCAGTTGACAAATACTTTCAGCTCTATTCAGTCATAGGAAGTTCGTGACACAATCAGGTAATAACGCGATCGATTTGGTGTACTGACTCGGCATACGTGGTTATCATCGTAACCACACCAGCACATGCAGTCACTACGTACTTGGTCTGCGCGTCCGGGTTCCTTTCTTGACGCAAATCTCCTATTCAAACAGGATCGTCGCCACAAGTACTTTGTAATACAATAGAATAACCATTGCGAAATGTCGCAAATCAAACCTTCTCAGAAACTATTGTTTCTCTTTATAAAGGCACGAAGCTGACTATGTGTGCGTGCGATCCAAGGCTTTATAAATAGGCATGGTCAGACCTGGGGCGGAAGTACTCGGTACTCGTGTACTCGAGTACATATTTGAAGTACTCTTACTCGTACTCATATACCTTATGGGTCATGTACTCGTACTTGCACTCATACTGAATGTACTCAAAATGATACTTTCCTAAAGTATTTGAATGTTCAACTGTTTGTTTTAAATACCCTCCACCACCCACCATCCCTACATATAGTACACCCCCCATTCTCCAATAACCATGACTGTGATACCAAAAAAAGGCAACAGGCAGCATATTTTCCCAGTCAGAAACACCCTGTTAAGCAAACAGTTGTAGACTACCAGTTCAGGCCATAATCTTTTTGTTTAATTAAGCCACCAGGATGTCCATAAAGGGCCATTCATCAGTTAACCAACCAGTTAGCCATGAAATGCCTTTGATGCAGTCAGGAGACCATGCCACTTGGCACTGACTGACAGTTTGACTGCTAAGAACTGCCAGCTCAGTCTTCCTCTGTATAAGTAAGGTGACTCAAGTCAGACTGCCTCCTACACCAGTATAATCTTGTGCCAGCAGTCTGGCTAAAAAGTGGATTTTGAGCCTATTGTATTGGCATGTGCTCTCAACAACAACAATGTGCTCTCAACAACAACAAATAGTCTAAGATCAGACAATTTAAATTACAAACGTCTAATATAAACAGATTGCAAATTGCAACACTGCTTTTGTGCACCAAAAGAGGACAAACTGAACTGATGTATCAGCATGTCAATTATTGGTCTTATGTGGTCTTTATTCAAACAAAGAGAAACAAACTTTATTCAAATTGCCACATGTCCACTTTGTTATTTTTGGAGGGTAATGCTTGGTAGACTAACTACAAAGATGTTGGTTTAATGGGTATTATTACATCAAAGCATGTGGTTTATGAATTATTAACTGCAGTTAAGAAGAGACTCAAATCAAAAACTGATTTTATGAGTCATACCATGTCTGTATGTATGTATGTATGTATGTATGTATGTATGTATGTATGTATGTTTGTAAAATGGAGGGGTTTGTAAAAGGTAACCGTATGTTTGGGGTTCCCATTTGTTTGTAGGGGTAGGCATTAATTTTTCTTTAAGTATAAATAATATATATATATATATATATATATATATATATATATATATATATATATATATATATATATATATATATATATATATATATATATATATATTGCATTAAACCATAATTATATTGCATGGGTCTATGGAGAACTTCCCTACTGTACAAACTCTGTTACAACTATCGGAAATATTTTCCTGAAAGAAAAGACATGTGGTCCAGTATTCTGGGACTATGTAGGTAACATCTGAGGACTCATCTGAGATCTGAAGGATTCCTAACTGACCGGTCTTGATTGCAATTGCTAACAGTGACTCTGCGTGGGATCGGTGACGCCAGCAGAGGTAAGAGAAATTCTAAACAAAGAAATGTAGCCAGTGTGTTGTCAGGTAGCAAATCCTCCCGGTGGTTGCTTTAATTGAGGTGAAATAAAGAGGTTTTTTTTACAGTTTTCCTCATAAAAATCAATCTGATCATCTGCCATTGCATATTATATTGTTTCCGAGTTATATAAATTAGATTCATTCATAATATTCAGTTGAAAATAGGTTATTATTTAATATTTATAAAATATGTACTCGTACTCGTGGGAATGTATTCGTACTCGTACTCAGCTTTTAGCAACGTACTCGTACTCATACTCGTACTAATCAATCATTAATGTACTCGTACTCATGCAAATGTACTCGGCCCGTACTCGAACGGAAGATGCATCCGTGATCACAGTCGACAATGTGTAAACTGCACGTAATCTAGAAAACAAGCTGTTGGAATGCCTGATTAGACTCGATGCGCGCTGACGTGTTGTAGCGTCACGACAGATCAACACGCACCAGTGATCGCTGTGCATCAACAGTGATATCATATGTGTACAGAACCGGACGTGTAACTCGTTGGATGCGAGATTACAGGTTGGGGCGTTGTACTCCGCCCAGTCCGACACATGCAGTCAACTCATAACAGATACGGCTAAATACGACCTACAAGAGTGAAGGGACACACAAATATTATTATTTTAAATTAAGAAACCGTGATTGTAGGTGGGTACACATACAGTAACGCAGGGTTTTTGTGTCCCTCGTGTTTATATATATAGTTATAGCAATATATCCATTTGCTGAATATTTTACATAATTTACAAATTAATGCAAAGCAACTCATTTGTATTAATTTTGCTCGGTTTTGCCAAACGGGGAAGCCTACCCTAAAATAGGCTGCCCCGTAGACCTGTTCAAAAATCGAAGTCTTGTATACATTTTACTGCAAGTCCTAAAAATATGTTTTAATTCCATACATATCAAATACGTGTCCTAATTAACATAATAGGTGATACACGCACGCCAGCACGCATGGACGCTCGCCCGCACGCACATATATGCAGTATTAATTGTTAATGTTAACATATGTGTACATTGTCATCCAATGCTAAATCGTGATATCAATACTGTATGCCTTTTGTGATATAAATATATATTCATCTACTTTCCTAGTGCCATAATAAACTACACACAGATTATATATAATTATTTATAGACGTCTACACTCCAATGAAAATGATTAATAAATCTAATTTATAAAAGAACCTCTGAACAAAAATTGGCAGGTAATACAAAACATGACAGCAAGAGTTTCTATGCTTATGTAAGGAGTAAACAGAAAGTTCGAAATAAGTTCGGACCACTGGAAAACAACAGGAGAAGCATAATTTCAGACGGGTTTCAAATGGCAGAGGTCCTGAATGAGTATTTCAGTTCACTTCCAGTTCCATTTACTAAATTTGAGGGCAATAAATCAGAACATATAGGGCAGTTATTTGTAACTCCTGAAATTATAGCAAAGGAAATTAAGAAGATGAAAGATAATAAATCACCTGAAGTTGATGGGATACCACTAAAACTGTTTAAGGAAATTGTTGACCAAATTAGTACACCACTTGCAAAACATTTTAACTTGTCACTAGAAGAAGGAATAGTTCCTTCAGAATGGAAAGAGGCAAACATTACGCCGCTATTTAAGAAGGGATCGAAGAACAAGCCAAAAAATTACAGACCAGTCAGTTATATGTAAATTACTCGAAACATTAATTAGAGACCACATGGTGGAATTTCTTGTAAAACATAATTTAATAAATACATCTCAACATGGGTTCCTAAAAGCAAGGTCATGTCTAACCAATTTCTTGTTTTTTTGAAGAAATTACAAAGTGGGTAGATGACGGGTCACCTGTGGATGTTGTCTACTTAGAGTTTCAGAAAGCTTTCGATAAAGTGCCACATCAAAGATTGTTACTTAAACTAAAAGCCCATGGTATAGGTAATGATGCAGTCAACTGGATAGAAAAGTGGCTTACACGCAGAAGACAGAGAGTAATAGTAGATGGTGAGATTTCAAACTGAAAATCTGTTTTGAGTGGGGTACCACAGGGATCAGTGTTAGGCCCTATACTGTTTTTAATATATATAAATGATTTGGAAGATGACATATCTAGCAAAGTACTGAACTTTGCAGATGACACAAAGTATTCAGAAACGTTACTAATGAATACAGATAAACAAAGTTTACAGGATGATCTAGAAAAATTAGTTAATTGGTCAGAAAAATGGCAAATGTTATTAAATTTTGGGAAGTGTAAATGTATACACATAGGACATGGAAACATGAACGAAGAATATAAAATGGGGGATGCTGTACTAGGTAGAACCTCAAAAAAAAGGACTTAGGAGTAACATTCAGTGCTGACATGAAAGTTTCAGAGCAATGTGGGATTGCTGCTTCGAAAGGAAATCAAAGTCTAGGGCTAATTAGGAGAACTATCATGTATAAGGAGAAACAGTCAATTGTATCCCTGTACAAAGCAATAGTTAGACCACATTTGGAATATTGTATTCAAGCATGGAGGCTATATCGTAAAAAGGACACAGACAAACTAGAGAGAATACAACGAAGAGCAACTAAAATGATTCCAGAGTTGAGAGACCTTAGTTACAAAAGTCGCTTATTACAATGTGGTTTGACAACACTAATGACCAGGAGACTAAGAGGAGACCAAATAGATGTGTTTAAAATAGTGAATGGTTATGAGGATGTTGATAGGAATATGTTCTTCAAACTTAAAGAAGGCAGTAGAACCAGAGGACACAAAGCAGCATTGGTTAAGAAGCAGTGTAGGTTGGACATGATAAATTACTCATATCACAGAGGGTGATAAATGAATGGAACAAACTGCCAAATGATTGTGTTAATGCTAGTAGTGTGAATATGTTTAAAAATAGAATTGACAGATATTTGATAAGGGCGGGCTACACTTAGATGAGAAAATTGTTGGACTCTCGATAAGCCAATGGCTTAATTCATTCCTTGTCCACTTGCCATCTGGAATTTGTTGTTTGGGATGTTAAATTTACACTCACTCATGTCTCAATACTCCAAACAGTCCAATTTTGAGCTAATGCAGGAGTTTGGACCAACGGATTTTAGTGTCTCTTCCGAAAGACACGGGCAAAGTGGGGTACTGAACGAATTTGCCCAAGCTTCGAAACGACGGAGGTGGAATCGAACCGCCGTCCTCTCGACCATTAGACCACCGCTCCCGCTTACACTTATCGTCTACTGTGCCGGGCGACTAAGCAGAAACAGTGAGGCAACTCACAGACTGTATTAGGGAAGTTAGACAATGGATGACTCTTCGTATGCTAAAGTTAAATGATGACAAAACTGAGATGATTATTTTAAAATCAAAACATCATCTCAAGTTATATGGAGTTTGCTCTATGACTATTGGAGCTGACATAATTTCACCAGTAGACTGCGTACGAAATTTGGGAGGTCATATGGATCAACATCTGACGATGACACATCATGTGACAGGTGTATGTGCTGCTTGTAATTATCATCTATATATAGATGATAATTATAAAATGTATACAGTCTATCAACAATGCGTCACTATCTCACAACAGAAGCCACCAAATGTGCTATAAACGCAATTGTGACCTCTCGCCTGGAGTACTGTAATTCGCTCGGTTAACCTTCCGGCATCACAGATACTTCGACTGCAACGAGTACAGAACAATGCTGCTAGACTAAGTACGCGCACCAGTAGGCACGACCACATAACGCCAGTCTTAATTAAGGGGCTTACACTGGCTGCCGGTAGCAAGTCGAATACATTTCAAAGTGCTAGTGTTGGCGTTATACCGATGTGTCAATGGTTTGGCGCCGACTTACTGGGCCGAACCTTTACATATCCGAATTCCTGATGGGCGTCTACGCAAGGACTATGCGCCAACACTGCACCAATGTATGACTAAGAAGAGCATTGTGAATCTGCATTTGTAACAACAGCGCCTCGACTTTGGAACTAATTGCCCGCAGACATTCGTAATTCCAAGACGCTAACAATGTTTAGGATGTCTTTAAGGACTCACCTTTTTATTGGTCACTTCAAATATATGTAAATGAAAATAATATTATGCGATGGACACTATGGATGGACTATTTGTGATATATAATTTTTCATTATGATTCTCACCAGATTTTAAGGTTTTCTAAATTATTTTATTTATTTATTTCTAAAGTAATTTTATTTATTTATTCGGCGTTTACACATGTGTGTTTATAGTTAAATAGTATTTTATACCACGTGAATAGTATTTTATACCATGTACAGTGCATTGATCCATATAGTGGGAATTAGCGCTTTTAAAAATGCTGTATTATTATTATTATTATTACTTTATATAAACGAGCTGCTTCGCTGGATTTGGAACAGTACGGCAGTTGTGCCTCTTTTTTCATTGAGTCAAGTAAACGGAAATGACTGGTTGAGTCACGACTTTTATTTGTGTACATTGTATAGCCACATGCGTACTCATATGACAGGTGAATAGGCCTATTTTATGAATGAACTCTCCTGATAGATATATTGGAGGTATATTTGTGCCGCACCGACCTTCACCTTCACTACGCCCAAACGGCCATATTGTTTTTCGGCACTTGCGAAAGAAAATTGCTTGTCAAAATGTGGCTGGACGTATGAATCCGTGGATAAAATTAAACGTTTTATCATAGAATCAATTACAGCAGATTTAAGTGTCTTTCGCCAGATCGGAAGAGCGGGTGTGGTTAGACGTATCCCGTACGCGGAGTGTTGAGCGTTCCTGGTGACTGAGTGGACCTCCGCACTGGGCGACTCCGCCAGCAGTGACTTCCTGTTTGAAGTATCGCTTTGACTGTCGCTATTTGCCATAATGACCATGGGCGACGAGTCTCTGTTCGCTTCCATGGCGCTGCCCGTTATTCTTATTCCGATTTTAGAAAAGGTGAGTCCAACACTTACGCAGATCCTCTTCTAATTTCGTATCTACGCGTTCACTCGTTCTGTCAACCGACTTGTCTCTGACTCTGTTCTTAGACTTAGTCTTACTCTGTTACTCGTATCGTTTTTTCTAGCCTAGTAGACCTAAGCCAACGTTTGAAATCCAGCATTCAGTTACAAAGTCAAACAAAGGTGTAAATTGCCTTTACTCATTTTACGTTGTACTAGTAATGAATCTTACTTTGTGACCAGGGTCAAGTTTCACAAAGTATTTGCGGTACCCAGTGTTTGGGAAATGGGCTCTTTGAACTTTATTACGTTAGTTGTTTTTACTAATTAGAGTGACTTGCTACTGTTTGCGACTTGGGTGTCATAACTGAAAAATGGGCTCCGTGGACCTTTCTACATTCCCTATTTTTTACTGTTATATACACTAAATTATTGTAATTGATTAATTATAGGTGATCTTGAAAAACATACAAATTTGCGTTAAGAATTAAATAGTTTTTTATTAAACATATACAAATGAAATGAGTTTAAAACTTGACGATAGGCTGGAATTTAATTTCATTGGTATTCCTCTTAGTCCTCTTTGCTCAAGGTAGAGAGCGTAAGGCTGAAACCACTCTTTTCCAACATACTCTGTTATTTGTCGCTTTCTTAATTTCTTTCCATGTGGTGGTGGTTCCATGTTTCTTTACTTCCTCGGCTATTGATCTCCTCCAAGTAATTTTGGGTCAGCCTGTTTTTGTTTCTCCTTGTGGATTCCAGTCTAAGGCCTGTCTCGTGACATTGTTGGTTTGTTTTCGGAGGATGTGTCCTATCCATGTCCATTTTCTTCTTGCAATATCACTCCTACTGCTGTGTTGGTTTGTCCTACTCCAGATTTCTTTGTTTGTGGTTTTATCTTGCCATTTGGTTTTCAGCATGTATCTCAGACATTTGTTAATGAATGTTTGTAGCATTCGGGTCGTTGTCTTGGTTGCTCTCCGTGTCTCAGAGCCATATAGCAGTATACTTTTCAAGTTGGTGTTGAAGATTTTGATCTTGTTTCGTGTTGAGAAAGATGATGTGTGCCACACTGTCTTTAAAATGCTGAATGCATTCCTGGCCTTTCCAGTCCTGTTTTTGACATCTTCATCTGTTCCTCCTTTGTCTGACTCTACACTTCCTGGATAGGTGAATTTGTTGTCCTCCTCTCTATCCTTTCCTTAGCTTGTTGTATACTGTTCACCTTTAGTAGTTTTGTTTTCTGTATGTTTATTTCTTTCTGTCTTTTCTGCTTCCGGCATCAATTTGCTGGACCTCTTTTGTATTTGTTTGTGTGTATGTGATAGTAGGCAGATGTCGTTTGCAAAATCTAGATCATCCACTGTTTGGTGAATGTCCACTGGATACCATTTTGGCCCTGTTTAACAGTCTCTCTCATTATCCAGCCTATCACCATGATAAAAATTAATGTTGATAGGATGCACCCTGTCTTACACCAGTATCTACCTCTAATGTCTCTTATTGGTGTTGCTCTATAATAATAATTATATGTTATTGTTAAGTAAGCTTGTGTGTATGTTTCTGGGGCACGGTAACATAGCGGTTAGAATGTTAGACTCTCAATCGGGTTCAAATCCTCTTGCTACCATTTCAAAGCTTCCCCAAAGCCAAGTTCACTTAGCTGCATAAATGAGTACCTAGCTACAGACAGAGGTGGCTATTTGAACGAAGTTTTCGCACAGTAATTGTAGCATGGCTGAAAGCTTCCCAGAGAAGCTGAAATGGCATTGGAATGAACAGGTCTGTCAGGGGGTGAAGTGTAAAGTGCTTTGAACAGTTCTGAGGACTGGATACAGTGTTATATAAGAACGTACTTTTTTAGCTTTTCTGTGTGCAATCATAATTTCCTTATTTATTGAATCAGGCCGTGTGCCAAAACGACTATTCTTCGAATTCCTCTACTAGAGTGGGCTAAATCGATTGTAGCTGAATTCAGTAGCAACATGGTTTCAGTGAAGTGGGCCATTGTTCTGCATGGGCCAAAACGACAGGGCCGAACCATCTGTCGGCATGGGCAAAATCCACCATGGGCCAAACCATCCAGGATCCTTTCATTCCTGCCCTAACTAATCAGTAGTTTTGGAAGAATTAGCTAAATTTACACAGGCTTGTATAGGACCTGCATTGGCATTGCACAAATGAGTTAACATATTGCAAACTTGCAATGGATACTAGGTAAGTTTTATATTTCACAAAATGAATTTGAAATAAGACTAGCAAAACAAATCGAATTGAGGAGGGACATTTAATGTCAACGTCTGACTGTGTTATGTATGTATGGATCTGGTACGTTTACATGCCAGAGTTTGGGTTAGAATGTCTTAAATGTGAAGTGGGGTAGGCTGGCTCTATGTGGCACAGTGATTTGCCAGTAGGATGCCGAACTGTTGGTCAAGTTGACCAGTGTTTGAGTTTTAAAACTTGGGCAATTTTGCTTGTCTTTTGGAAGAGATAGTAAAAGCTGTTGGTGTCTTCTACCGGGTAATTGCCAGGGAAGTAAAAAATCCCACACAGAGGGTAAACATGTAGCCAGTAGCCTTGGACTATATAAGTACTTACTATAATATGAAGAAAGTACTTTTTAAGAAATGATTGAAGAATTGTGAAAATTTAGTAATTTTTTTCAAATGATGGTGCCTATCTCTTATTCAGCAACAAATAACCATAAATTGGCCCCAAAATAATTTTTTTTATTAGAACTAATAAAAACAGTTGCGTTCAGCCCTATCAGAAACGTGGATTTGTACTATGTCCCACTGCTGCCAGTAGTAGGGCCTACACTATTCTTTTATTATTATTACTGTGCAGGTGATAACGCCAACCTCGCTGCACAGCTGTAAGACTCAATTGGGCCAATAATGATTAAACCGGACTTGGACTGCCGTCGAAAAAAACTGATTCGGCCAATGATGGTTGTCATTTGTTCAACTTGCATTCACTTACCAGTACAAAAATAAAGTGGGCCAATAATAGCTGTCATATCAGCCAGCAATGGCTTGCCATTGAAAAAAACCCACTTGGGCCAATAATGACTGCGTTGATGCGAAGGCTTCCATGGAAGCCGTTTGCGATTAAGGTTTTCTAGAATGTACAAGACTGACAAAATTCTATTTCTGGCTAAGGGCCTGATTAAAGATGAAAGGAAAAACCAAAATAAAAATGGTGTTCTTAGAAGATGGAAGAGAATGCAGCCAGAGATCGCACGAAATGAGGAAGTTACTAAGTTGCCTTATGGGGGGGGGGATAGGTAGGTAAGTCGCACTTTCTGACACGTCACATCAGCTGTGTTATATCACATCAGCTGTGTCATGTCAACACATTCTCAACTCATTCACTGATTCCTGGAATCAGACTTAACATTAACTGATTAACAAGCCATTTAGGGGAATGATTGATATTGCATGCTAAATAAGTAAATTACACAAATACAAGTTGAAAGCAGGGTTAGTCAAACATCTTCAGCAACATCACTAATGAAATACAAAATGACATACAGCATCACTAATGACATACACTGTATGAGCTGAGAGCCGCGCCTGGTCTGATGTTTGTGTTTAATTTACTGATGCTCATTGTTGTATTGTCTTTCATATGTCCATAGCTCATCTAGTGTCACACCTCCGGTGTAGTGTTACTGTCATGAATGTTTCGTGACGTGTTGACACCACGCCCTTCACAATAAATGCAAAGTTGCCTGTTTTAAATTGTGGAGTAATATTCAGAGTTGGTTCAACCATGGTTGGGTTTTGGACATCTGAACCTGTTTTGGATGGCATGGGCGTCTAAAAGACATGTTTTTATTGAAACAAAGTGTCTGGGGTTGGCCGCCGTTGTGTGTTTGAATCCAGTTCCTGGTGGTCATGAGGTGTGCATGGAGCACCAAACCATTGAGTCACTGCACCAGTATTCAACACATTCAGGATATAAAATGTACAGTCAGTATATAAGTTAAACTAATACATGTTGACCTACTTAGTTTTGGTGGATATGTTTTAGTAAGTTACCACTACGAAATAGACACAACTGCCTGTGTGTCACAAATTGGTCACTAATCTACTTCCTTGTCTAGGGTAGAACTGGTAGATGAATGATATGGCTTGGTTTTGAGATAGTGTCACATTCATGCCTTTCATTGACTTTCCCATGAACATAATATTTAAATACTATGAATGACATATATAAATGTATTCACAGACAAACGGTACATAATATCTTCAGGTTTTAATGAATTTTCAACATATTGACAAAATAATGACTAAATTAGCATACATCTGATTTTCAGAAAATTGACGGTACATGTTTGTGCATGAAGCGTAAGCATAGACTCGTGTCGAATAAGGCTCAATTTATTTGACCAGATTTGAAATATTAAAGTATTTTACAAAATACACAGTAAGGTCAGGGAGACTCCTATTAAGAGATGTAGTTTGCATGTGAGTCACCTTATTAAAGTATAAATATATAAATGTTTACACTACAAAATAATTAGTTATTAATTTCTAGTCCACAGCACATCATACAGACACAACGTCTTCTCATCTTACTTAGCAGTAAACATTGTGCAGTGCACTGCAGTTTTTTAATATTAGCTTTCTTCCTGTACACAATACAATATAATAGGTCAGCAGACTGTCAAACCCGGTTTAATATTAGCTTTCTTCCTGTACACAATACAATATAATAGGTCAGCAGACTGTCAAACCCGGTTTATTTTTCCAAACATTCAACAGCTAAGATTTTCAGGGAATCAGACGGATATTTTTGGCTATGGTACAAATTTGTCAGGCTTAGATGCTTTCTCATCTAGTTCAAATTGTAGCCTATATACGCTGGACTTTTCCCCCACAATGTTTGCAAATTAAAATTCTTGAGTTAAATTGAATGAAGATTGAAACTATTATTTTTGAATGATTTATGTCCAATTGAATGATGATCATAAACCCCACTATGTCTTTGTACACGTGTTCACCTCCACAGAGTAGCACAGAGTAGTAACTACCTATTTGTGACATACCATACAAGTGATTGATGAATATTACCTGTTGGCTTTGATGTATACTACTAGTACTATGGATGACAACAATAGTTTTATTGTCTAGATTTGACCTTATGGCCCTCACATGCATGAGAGATAAACTATTCAGTAGGAATAATTTAAAGTTGCAGGGTGACTGTATTGCATTGTATGCTACAAAGCAGCAGAATACATGTCTTTGTTAGTGTGGCTGGCCCAGTATATTTTTACTAAGCTTTTTCAAAAGAGATTTATCAAACATTTTGACTTGCAGTGTCGCCCCATTTATCTCTGGTGTTTACTTGCCATATCTGGTGTGTTACCAGTCTTCGCTCTGTTGCATATTTTGTGCACATATTTAAACCTCCTCAAGTGATTTAGCCCATTGCAAATCACATTTGTTGATGTTGAAATGTGAAGTGTGTGAATAGTTTAACTTTAAGTAATATGTGCAGTGTGTTTAATACATCTTACTTCTGTTTGAATCAGGGTTGTTTGATTTAAATCATGATTTAAATCACTCCAAAAAAATCATTGATTTATGATTTTTTATTTCGGATTTTATTAATCGCTGATTTATATGAATTTAATACAAATAATTGTTTACAAGCATCGAGATCAACAAAGTTTTGTATGTACTTTAATACAAAAGCACAATATATGCACACTTCTGAAGTTGTATTACCACCAGATAGCTGGATAGTCAAATGTTTTATGACATTGTGTACATTTGAGTTATTCACTTTCTGAATGCAGTGAAGCCACACAAACTTGTCTTCAAGAGGAAGTATCTTTTCAAGTCAAAAAGCCCTGAGTTAAAGTCCACTTAGAGCTTGTGCTAGTTGTTACCAATTCAGTATGTTGACTCAAGTGAGACAGTTTTGGTGACAATTGTTTAATACTGTACCAGTTTGCAGTCTAGTTGGAGACCCATAGAGTACACAGAGCCCTGGACAGGTGCTAATCCATCCTCTCAGCAAACAATAATTAGCACTGCTACATCCACAGACACAGCATGCTTATGCAACTACAGGGGTGAGGCCTTGTGGACATTGCCTAATGTCTTTATATAAGCAAAAATTAAGTACCCTCTGTTAAGACAAATACCCAAATCGATTTGAATAGAACATGTTTGAAAGAGTTTATCAATATAAACATCTATATATTAATATCTATATACCAGATTTTAAAAAAATCAAATAAATACAAAAAATCCGATTAAATTTTTTTTTTTAATCATGATTTTTTTCAAACCTGGTTTGAATTATTGAAAGAATTTAATTTGACTGTTTGATCGAAAATGTGAATAGTCGTATGTCAAAGCCTCCACGCACTATATTTACCTGTTAAGGTGAGGTATCCCAGGTGAAATGGCATTTTTTTTTTTAAATACTCAACGTGTTTCCACTGTATTCTGATAGCTTTGTATATTTACTATACATAAAGTTTACTTGTATAGCAATTACATACCACTAAATCACTCATTCATGGATAAAGCATGCCTGTTTCAAGTAATAAGTCCCGTTTTTCAATCTTTGATGGGCGTTTGTAAAAACTGTGTTTTTCCAATTTGGAGTCATCCTGTCTTTGGTAATAATGAAGCTACACCAATGAAGTTTTGATTGATGTGCTCCTAGTCATCTTCTCTATGCAACCACAAATATATATATTTTGTTTAATGTAAAGTTTTAGCGTGATCTGAGTAGTCGTATTGGAAAATATGGGTTTTTGATCAACACAAATGTAATATTTTTCAAAATATGAAGTAATTGCAATACATTAAATATCTCTTTATGGTTGCATAAAATTAGGTGTTCTAAATAAGAAACTGAAAGAATTGCATTGATACATGGATTATTGGAGGAGCTACGGTGTTTCCAACTTATGCTGTGTACGTAGTATTTGGCGGCTGTCTTTGTTTGTTGCCATGGAAATGGGGGTATGGCTGAAAAAATGTCAATATGATATGTTTTGCTCAGTAAGACCCGCTGTACAGTTTGGGCTAAAAAAAATTGCATGACCTATGCAATTTAAAAATAAATCTTATCCATGTGGGGTGTCTCACCTTAAGTCGTGACAGTTTGCGACAGTCTGGTTGTAATAATAGCTGTTTACGGGGCCGTACGTTACATGACTTCTTATCTTATGACAATTGCCACGCACCTACATATGTAAATAATGGGAGCATCTTGTATGTTGACAACGGTGAAATGACGCAGCAGCAATGCGCCTATCTCGAAAAAGCATCTCGCAATATTGATAGACACACTTTCTTGTAATAATCTTATCGTAGTGCGTATAGAGAAGCGGAAAAGGACGAATGTGGGTTGCACCCCATAAAGGAGAGGGACGAGCAGTGGGCTTTCCATATCCTCGTCCCAGGTCTTGTGACCTTGAGGGAGAAGGTGGTTATCGCAATTTCTTGTTGTTTACAGCTCACTATGCAACTATGATCACAACAACAGGCTTTCAAGCAGGGAGCATTGATTATGTGTCACATGACAAATGTAATGCTGTTATTGGGAAAAGTTCCATAAAATGACACAAGTTTGCACATGTGTGCATGCGACTGTGTGGTGACAGTGTCTACATTAATGTTTGTGTTTCTGCTGTAGTTGGAGCAACATGACCTCGCTGCAGCCGAAAGTCTCCGTTCAGCGTTTACAAAGGTACATCTTGTTCGCAGTGATTGCATGCACGAGAAAATGTGAAATCACTTCAGACGAAAGAAATAAAATGTGCCTGGAATCGTGTGCAGCAAATAGATTGTTGTTACGGTGAATTTTGTTTGTTTTAAAAAAGCGGGACATTTCGTCCATCAGGCTGTATATTGCTGTACACCTCATGTTGTACGTTACTGTATACCTCAGGCTGTACATTGCTGTACACCTCAAGTTGTACATTACACATTGTTCACTTTCTGACTTAATCATGAAAATGGGGTCTTCTGTTTATATTTCATTTATACCTTTGCAATGTATTATGCAAGGGGGCAATTGTCATGAAGAGTCAAAGTATATCTTTAGAATTAAAACACATTCCTGCAGTAAAGATGGTAGGGTAAATAATAAGTTTATACTAGTTGTATAAACATGATTTTATGATATGAAAATGATAAGATTTTGTGCCTTAAAGATTAGTCTTATCTAAAAGTTCATTATATGCATTGGTGTGTTCATAAACAAAGCCCTTGCTGATGTTTCACTTTAAAAGTAGTGGTTAGGCAAGACTTAAATGAGCTCGTTTATTTGCATTTCTGGCAAATGGAAAGAGTGGTGAATTAAAATGAGATGGAAGAAAAACAACCCATACATCAGACCTATTTATGTATACATGAGCTAACACTAAAGGCAGTGACGCCTGTTGCCCACGCTGTATTTCAAACGCATTTTCACAGAGGTAAATTCACCATGCACAAAGTCTAAAAACAGGCGTTGTAATTTGGGTGACAGCATTATTAAAACATTACTGTGAATATGTGTAATCAGTTCAACTCGTGGCAAAATATAAACCCAAATTATTATCATATCACATCAAGATAGTACAGGCATCTTATAGTGAACGAGTTATGCTCCAGGGAGTATTATTATCACATCTAGATAGTACATACATCTTATAAGTGAACGGGTTATGCTCCAGGAAGTATTATTATCACATCTAGATAGTACATACATCTTATAGTGAATGGGTTATGCTCCAGGGAGTATTATTATCACATCTAAATAGTACGTACATCTTATAGTGAACAGGTTATGCCCCAGGGAGTATTGTTATCACATCTATATAGTACAGGCATCTTATAGTGAACGGGTTATGCTCCAGGGAGTATTATTGTCACATCTAGATAGTACAGACATCTTATAGTGAACGGGTTATGCTCCAGGGAGTATTATTATTATCACATCTAGATAGTACAGACATCTTATAGTGAACGGGTTATGCTCCAGGGAGTAAATAATAAACCTCAAATGAAAGCCTCTGTCGTCTGCTAGTTGTTGATTCTTTCTCTTGTTACAAAATTTTCTGTACAATACACTATCCTGAAACTTTTCAGTTGAAATACTTTTCAACCCTAGGTTGCAATACCTTGTCATCTCATTATTTTTATGTGGCCTGAAAGTTATAAATTACAATTATTATCCATAAGATTAAATAAATCTCCTTTAATGTTGGTATTATGAATATGATGACCATTTTTTTTTTAGTTACAGTTGCAATTACATGATTTCCAATTTCCGAATTATCAGCAATTACACTTTCATTTGTAGATATTTAGTACATTTATTTATGTACATTTCAAGTCGGTCTTTGTTGTAAGAATTTTTTTACAATTATTATAATTGAAATAAAATTAATTACCCAACTTTGGTAATTGCAATTGTAATTCCACTAATTGTGATTGTAATGTTACGGCTGTACCCTCATAGGCTGATATGCAACACCCTGGTCTCATATATGACCTCATCAAGGGGGTACTGAGGAGGGCACAGGTTGAAGATAGGGTCAACATGACAGAATGTCTCCTTCGTCTTGAGGCATCCAACAACTCGGCAGGTGAGCACTTTCACTTTTGATTTAAACTAGAATGTCCCCAGAGACTGGTTGAAACACCGTCCATTACTGATTCCCCCGTTGGAATGCTTGATAGATCACCTTCATTAGATCTTAAGCTCGCAGCACACTAGCCAACATTTTTGTTGGCCGACAAGTAATTGGTTAGTGAGCTGCGAATTCCGACAAGTCCACGACAGGGCCAAGGCTTGTCAGGCAATATCTGACAGTGCTAGATCTCAAGACGTCCTGTCAGGGCTCGAGTGTGATTGCAGTCACATTCACAAATGTTATTTTAAACAATTCCAAACTCGCCAGTAGAGTTGTGCTAGTTGTGACAACATATTGGATAGTGTGCTGCAAGCTATCTTGCCCAACAAATTTGACCCCATTGAAAATCTGCAGTCCCTCGATGAGAAATCGGCTAGTATGCTTGGCTTTGGGCTTAAAGTGGGTGATAATATGTGGCAGGGAAACAGAACAGTAGTACGTAGTATGGAAACACTGATATCTCCTGGATAGAAAAGATCTACATTCAGTTCAGTATGCCAAAAATTAAATGCTTTGTATATCCTTGACATTTTGACACAAGTGGAATGTTTTAACATGTTACCAGAAACACTGATATACTGTTATATAAATGGAAACAGAATAAATGTTATTGTTCTTAATGCATCCCATGTCTCTGGGTTGAACATGTTGAGCATGAATAATAATATACACTTATTGAATGATACTGGGTTTTATGCACGAGTTGCTTCAAAATATTGTATTGAGCGAGGCTATGACATTTCAACACATTCAATGCAGTGAAACCGTAATTTACTAGCAATTTATGTCCCAGATGAATTAATTCTTTGACTTGCATATGTAACAGAGCAATACTAGTTTTAGTCACACCGCACAGGACAGTGTACATCAAAATAGACAGCACGTTCTGTAGCAACTATGTAACAGAGCGATACTAGTTTTAGTCACACCGCACAGGACAGTGTACATCACTATAGACAGCACGCCCTGTAGCAACTATGTAACAGAGCAATACTAGTTTTAGTCACGCCACACAGGACAGTGTACATCACTATAGACAGCACGCCCTGTAGCAACTATGCGTATAATAAACGTGTTGGTTGCAGCATATGAGATACCACGGCCGGACGAACCGTTCCAGAATCTCAACATGCGAGCAAATAACCTCAAGAAGATTCTCAGTCGAATACCAGATGAAATCTACGACAGGAAGAAGTTCCTGGAAACAATAAAGTATGTACACGACTGCCGATAGCTGCTATTCTTGGTGTTAGCCCTTCCAATTTGCCCGATATGATGGCAAAAGTCCAGTTTCTTTGTCATTTGTTTAAACATCTGTCCAATTTCAAATAAAATGCTCTTGCATTTGTCGGATTTTACAATTTTTATTTTAAGGGTTTTGGTTGTAGTAAATTTATTCATGTACAACTGTAGAAAATCATTTAAAGGATTTAGATAAACTGATTAATAACCAAAAGCTTGAAAATCACTTCACTTGCAACTCACTTTTTTCACAGGGGGCTGGATGTAGAAACAGAACAGAACTCTTGTGTAATTTGAGTAAAGGACATTTTGTAGACTATCAAAATAGTGTCGTCTGGAATTTCATAAGTGCCAACCCTGAGTAGTCCACAGTGGCCACACCCATAGGGCTGGTAACAGAAATCTGTAAGACCCGCAAATGAACCCATGTATGGATGTACACTCAAGAGCTGCTGTTGTTAATCATAGTGTTAATCATGTTGTTATTTGTTACGTGTGTTGTTGTTTCAGAGACATTGCAAGTGCCATCAAGTACCTGTTGGATGCCGTCAACCAGGTCGTAGCACTCATGTCTTCCAGCAAACAGGTGAGGCATTCTCTCAAATGCGCAAACTCTTTGTGTCGTTAACACAAAGTACAGCAACAAAGCACAATGTATTATTATTCTCACAAAGTACACTTATTGTGACACAGTAATGATTGTACTATAATTAAACGGCAACAATTAATTGATCAGGATGTAGACAATGTGTATGTACTAGGACCAAGACAGGCACACTAACCCACCATCCTGTCACATTGTTCTACCCGCATAAATATAATAAATAAATATAAAAATCCAGTGTGTGTGTGTGTGTGTGCGTGCGTGCGTGCGTGTGTGTGTGAATTGATGGGTTAATTAACCCTCTTGTGATGATTGCAGGCACTAGAACTGAGGAAGAGGGAGTTTGTAAAGTACTCCAAGCGCTTCAGCACCACGCTGAAAGACTTCTTCAAAGAGAATGTGTAAGTATAGAGAGACACTCTGTCTGCTATTAATGACAGCAAGCGGGGTCCAATTACACAACATAATAACAATTACACAACATAATAACAGTTACAATTACTTTTTATTTAAATTACAAAAGTTGGGAGAAAAATATAATATAGATTTTTTTTTAATCACAACTATGAAGTTTACTTGTGCATTACTATGACGTGTCTGCAAACGCTGGTTGTCCCAGAATACAGTTCGTGAAGAAAACAGCTGGCAGTTGTTGAAATATCATAGTAGTGAGTAAACTGTATAGTTGTAATGAGAACATTTATATTATTCAATTACATTTCTTAAGCTCTTTGAATAAAATACAGTTACACCATTTCAGTTATAATTACAATTATAGAAGCATTATGTAGGACCAACGTTTTATTCCAAAAGTCTGTTCCTACTTACTCAGTTACTCCCTACGTGGTCAGTTTCTTACTTACTCAGTTACTCCCTGTGTGGTCAGGTTCTTACTTACTCAGTTACTCCCTGTGTGGTCAGGTTCTTACTTACTCATTGATTCCCTGTGCGGTCGGGTTCTTACTCAGTGACTCCCTGTACAGTCAGCTTCTTACTTACTCAGTTACTGCCTGTGTGGTCAGGTTCTTACTTACTCAATGACTCCCTGTGCCGTCAGGTTCTTACTTACTCAATTACTCCCTGTGTGGTCAGGTTCTTACTCAGTTACTCCCTGTGCGGTCAGGTTCTTACTTACTCAATTACTCCCTGTGTGGTCAGGTTCTTGCTTACTCAGTTACTCCCTGTGCGGTCAGGTTCTTACTTACTCAGTTACTCCCTGTGCGGTCAGGTTCTTACTCAATGACTCCCTGTGCCGTCAGGTTCTTACTTACTCAATGACTCCCTGTGTGGTCAGGTTCTTACTTACTCAGTTACTCCCTGTGCGGTCAGGTTCTTACTTACTCAATTACTCCCTGTGTGGTCAGGTTCTTACTTACTCAATTACTCCCTGTGTGGTCAGGTTCTTACTTACTCAGTTACTCCCTGTGTGGTCAGGTTCTTACTTACTCAGTTACTCCCTGTGCGGTCAGGTTCTTACTTACTCAATGACTCCCTGTGTGGTCAGGTTCTTACTTACTCAATGACTCCCTGTGTGGTCAGGTTCTTACTTACTCAATGACTCCCTGTGTGGTCAGGTTCTTACTCAATGACTCCCTGTGTGGTCAGGTTCTTACTTACTCAATGACTCGCTGTGCGGTCAGGTTCTTACTTACTCAGTTACTGCCTGTGTGGTCAGGTTCTTACTTACTCAATGACTGCCTGTGCGGTCAGGTTCTTACTTACTCAATGACTCCCTGTGCCGTCAGGTTCTTACTTACTCAATGACTCCCTGTGCGGTCAGGTTCTTACTTACTCAGTTACTGCCTGTGTGGTCAGGTTCTTACTCACTCAGTGACTCCCTGTGCGGTCAGGTTCTTACTTACTCAGTTACTGCCTGTGTGGTCAGGTTCTTACTTACTCACTCAGTGACTCCCTGTGCGGTCAGGTTCTTACTTACTCAGTTACTGCCTGTGTGGTCAGGTTCTTACTTACTCACTCAGTGACTCCCTGTGCGGTCAGGCATACGAGGCACAGAGCAATCAATGCCATCCATTTCTATTTGTTTGTGACATTTGGACAAACAAGTTTATAATAGTTGGATTTAAAAGTTTATAACATTTGGACATAGAAGTCTGTGGAATTTGGACGTATACATTTTAGACCTGGAAACCTAAATGTTCAACTAAATTGGCTATATTCCTCATGGCTAGTTTTTGTTTCTTTCCAGAAAACAGGACGTCTTCAACAGTGCCAACCATCTCATTAACCAAACAAACATGATCATGAAGACAGTCATAGACGCCTGCTGAGACGTCCCCTCTGCACCCTGGGGGCAATATCATTAGTCAAACTGTTCACAGCAACAGACGTCGTCAAAATACTGGTGATAAAAACAGTGTTATATGTGTTTGTATATACGACAATGATTAAGGCACTTCTTTCAAGAGTACAACTTCAACTGAGGTATTATCACTTTAGAGAGTAAACAGAAACCTTAGGAAACAGTTTGTACTTGCATCTACACAAATGTTTTAGGGATTTTTATTTCATAAGAACTGATGTCGTGTGTAGGATGCAAGGCGTTTTGGTCCAGCCAGAGTTTTTAGTTTAATTACTTGGTGATGGTGACGCATCTTGGTGTTGCACTCTGTTTACATTGTGATGGTGACACATCTTGTTGCACCCTGTTTACATTGGGATGGTGACATATCTTGGTGTTGCACCCTGTTTACATTGGGATGGTGACACATCTCCGAAATGTCGCATCTCAGATAATCCCATCTTGCTGGATGAAACTATCTCAACATAATTGTTATTTCGTGCCACGTGTTCTTGATGTTGTGATCTTCGTAAATCAAACTTTTACTAACGCATATAGTTTAACAAGATTTAACATTCAAGGCAAATGCCCAGATGGCAAGTGGATAAGGAAGCCATTGGTTTATCGAGAGTCTAAACAGTTTTTTTCTGTGTGTAACCCATTCTCCTGAGATGTCAACTTTCTTTTTAAACATATTCACTCTGCAAGCAATTACACAATCTGTAAATAATTTGTTCCATTCAGTTTATTTCCTCGAGGAGAATGAGCACTTCCTGATATCCAGTCTACACTGATCCTTTACTAATGTTACCTCATGTCCTTGTTCCCTATCTTTTTCGAGTGAGAAAAAAATATTTCTATCAATATTTTCATACCAATTGAATATCTAACATACTTCAATTTGATCTCCTCTTAACCTCCATGTCTCTAGGGTTGTTAAGCCACATTCTTTTAGATAATCTTCATAGCTAAGGTCTCTGTTCTGGAATAATTTTAGTTGCTCTCCTCTGTATTCGTTCAGGCATTTCTATATCCTTCTTAGTTTGTTATACATAAGTTACTCAGAAAATTTTACTTGGAATTTCTTAGAACCTTCAAGAATATAAGCCTTGACATTTTGTTTGCTGGTAAGATGGGGAGCAGCAATTCAGTGGTGTGTGTCATCATATATGTAGAATCACCAACTAACATTTACGTTTTTATTGCACAAAAAATATTAGTTTAACTTGACAGAAAGCAGCACCTAGAACACATTAATATATGATGTAGGTTTATCAGCCCTGGTATCTCAGAAAGTGCTAGTTAATATTTATATGTTGAGACATTCCCCAATCTTACCATCATAGCACTGGATTATAATAGTTAATAATATTATTCATTTTAGTCAGCCCTTGTTCAAAACTTAGCACTTTTGCTGTGACTCCGTAGAGAATTTTGCATCATAAGTCAAAAAGTTGCAAAAAACAACAACATTATCCTAAGACAAGATGTTGTTGCTTTCATCAATGAATCTGTTTAGTTAACCCCAAAACTTGGACATGATGTAAATAGGCTTGTTTACACATCTGGGCAACACCACACACAACAGAACATAATGTGTTATAAATTAAATGTGTAAAAATGAACGGAGTGTATATGTGTTAACTAGTGCCCTCTGCTGCTTGCAAAACTGTTTTCAGGTGGTCAGTGACCTATTTAAATAGACTATTTATTTCTACCTTGGTTGCCAGGGAAACGCTTTCATGCCTGCTGTAAATGTGCTGTAATGCCTAAATATGTTAGCTCCTAACACGTGGAAGCACTCCACGGGGAGTGGGGGGGATCAACCACATGATAAGCAGCAACCAGCAGAGATTGGGCAAAAGAACACAGCCTTCGACCATCCTCACTTTTAGCTCTTACTCTGACATTGGTATAATGTGTATCTTCTGTTTTTGACACACCTTTCATGCAGGTCTAAATCCAATCCAGTTAGGTCTTTGTACTGGTCTCCGTACTGGTCTCCGTACTGGTCTCCGTGCTGGTCTCCGTACTGGTCTCCGTACTGGCCTCTGGCCAATTGAACAATACTGGGTGAAACATTCAGTCTCGGTTCTGTTGCCCGCTAATGTGTGGAGGCAGATTGTATTTAACAGTTATTTGTGGGAAATTGGGGCTGGTTGTGATGGGGGAAGTTATAGTTGCGTCCTTGTGAAGACCTTAGAACATGTGGCACAAAAAAATAACAGTGCATATGGTTCTTTAAGTGTATTGTTTAAGATGTTGCCATTTGTAAAATCTTCACAAGATGGCACGGTTACAACTTATCGTTACAACTGGCCCCGCTCTCCCCTACAAAGGATAAAGTACTCTGATGTACGGCACATCAGAGCACTTTATCTGATGCAGATTTTGATTCAGGGCTAACCCATGGTAACTCCCAATGTAGTTAAAAGCATGGCAAACACACTTCTCTATCTGTGTTTTCCGGTTGAATTTATAGGGTATGTTTGAAATGGATCGTGTTTGGTCTACCGAGTACTGATCTGTCGCAGTCTTGGGAAAGATTGACCACATTTAGGGGAAAGTTCAATTTGTGGGCGGGTAAACCTTTGTTGTTTTTCCGGGCAACTCGATGTTGGCGAAAAAGCCCAATAACAGCGAAAATAATTTGGTGTAGGGAATATCGTGGATGAATGAATTAACATTGTACTAATACTGGATGGTGGGGATAATTATTGATGTTACATTTTGTTGTTCTTATTGCCAACTTCGCTGGTCAAATGAAGACGACTTGTATCTTGCACTCGGTGTTGGTGCTGCCACCTTGTGGGTTAGGTCTGTCTGATAGGGCGGCGACTGGGGGTTGGATTATGCACCCATGCTGCAGGGGAATTGGTAGTTGGAGGGTGATTGTTAAGGGTGTATATGCCATATCTACATATCAGGTGACTAGCAAACTGTGATTGGTGGTGGGCCTGCCGCCAGGTGGCACTGTTAGTCACGCTAAGTTTGTGCAAGTTTTTTTGCCACAATCGTCAGCGTGCGATTAACGATTAGAACAAACATTGTATATGAAGAGATAACTTCTTTTAAGGGATCTTTATTTGATAAAATAATCCTACTTTATAGTAACTGTGCAAACCTATTTCATGGTTTTTGAAAGGATTGGCATATAATTCTAGTTTCCATCCTGACTTGAAAAAAGGTTTACAATATGGAGCTGTAGTAGCAGATTGGACACTAATATTATGAGAATTGAATTTTTTTTCTCAAAAAGTTACTTTGGAATTACTTTCTTTTTATGATTTGTTCATTTTCTTTCAAAGTCATCGTAAACCTTCATCCCAGTGTCATACTTTAACATGTTTGTACGTCGCTTCCATGTGTGTGAGGTTTTATGTTGAACACAGCTGTAACTTAACACTTTAATGGGGCAGTGTGTCCTCAAGGTAGACTGTTAGACAACTGTAGCTAGTTTATTCCACACACAACTAACTCCAGAGACTAATACAAGAATGAGCTGCCTCCATCTAGGAGGGGATGATGCATATAACCTTGACATTTTTTAGAAGGTCAAGTTTGAAATGAGGTGAAAGGTCAAAGTTTGCACGGAGATGACCTCACCATGTGTTACAGTGGATGGATGATGACCTGGGCTCTTGAGTTCATTTTATAAATCTTTAGTACTTTCCATATTATTTGTTTTACAACCTCTTGAAAATGTAAGGCCACGTTTTGGACAGCTTTGTACAAAGTATGCCTTGTTGATGGCCTTTGGTAACATTGTAAAATGTTTCTCATGCTGACATTCTTGAATCATTGTAAAATGTAATCCTAGCTGATGTATTGAAAAGTATGTGTATCATATTGACATGTTTACAAACATTACAAAATGTATGTCATGTTGACATTCTTTAAAACATTGACATCTTCATTTACCTTTTTGCAATGTTTACGATATCAGAATTGTAGTAATATCTGCTTCAAAGAGATGATCTTAAGACATTGTAAACTTTACAATATCATGCTGGCTATCTTTAGAACTTTGTATAGTGCTACAGATAATTGTAAATCTAAATTACATTTATTACACCTCAGTAATTGAGGGTCAGTTATGTTGTTCGGGACATTACATGAAATGTTCACGTAAAATGTTTCAAGCTAAAATTGGTGAGGGGAAACATTTGTGCATACACATACATATGATGGCAATTGATTTGCACTTGGATTGACATGTATATTAAGCTATTTTCAAATAAAACCTGTTTCTAACAATCTATCATGTGTGCTTTATAACATGATCACAGGTTTTAGGGGGAAATTTCTACCCCAATAAGGTGTGTAAATCCACACACAAGGAGCAACTTCATTCCCTGTTAAGATATTGTTGTACCAAATATGAACAAAAATAGCTGTTTGTCAAGTGTTGTGTATAATAATATTACGTGCTCCATATGTACAGAGAATGCCGCAGCTTTATGTCATTAAAAAACTTGAGGCCAGTAACATGATGTCTAAAGGGTCACCCTGATAGTTTCTATCGTAATAGAATGTTGTGTTGTATAAATAAAAAAATTTATTCTTGACTGACCAAATGTATTTTAATAATAATTAATTTCTATGGCGCCTATATCCTCAGGAACCTGAGCTCAGACGTCCAACAAAACAGAATTATTAAGGATAATCGTGAACACGGACGCGCAAGTCATTATCAGAATGAGGGACAACCGAAGATTTATGGTGGAAATGCAATTTGGAATAGAGTTTTTTCGAATGATGGCTACAGTTTCAGGTGTTTTCAAAGTGATGGGAAGTTTAATCCAGACCCTAGGCGCAGCAACAGAGAAAGCACGTTTACCCCAGTTAAGTTTTGTTTTAGGCACAATAAGTTGTGAAATTGATGATATGAGCATAATAGATAAAACATAATTTGATAGTTATTGGTTATTTCATAAGAGTTTCACCTTTGTCAATAAGCTCCTGGCAGTATCCAATTCCTGTGGGCAAAGTTTATTGTGGTCCTGCATTCATGGGATCACGATAGGCACATCATTAAAACACCCGTAAAATTACATTACCTTCCGCATTCAATTTAAACATGATATTCATCCAAAACATTCAAGTTCAAAAGATAACGGTCAAACTATTTTAAACAAATGTGGTCCATTATACAACATTTAGGGTTGTCAAGATATTAGACATTAGAATGTAGTTTATGCATGTAACACAATGTTACAATAAAAACTCAGGCTTTGTCCACTAATTCAGTTGAAAAGTGCAGTTTCTCCAATCAGTTGTCATGAAACGAAAGAAAAAATAAACATGCGTGACAATGACTGGAGTTATTAAAAAGGCACATAATTTTAGAGGTATTAAGATAATTACCTTTGTACTTTGATTGGTGGGCAACAAAATATGAACACATTTTTACTATATCAGTTTAATACAGATTTAGTTTAATACAATTTCCTGAAATTGTAATTATCTTAATACCTCTAAAATTACATTCGCCGTGGAGATGTTACGGGCAGTTTACTCTCACGAAACAGTTGGCTGAGAACCACTGTTGCGGAAACTGTCCACAACTTTACATGTACATTAACAAAGTAACAGGGGCCTGACAGAAACATCAGCCAACAGCAGTCAATAAATAAAAGTGCATATAGATGGATGGCAACAGGCCACTGACAACTAGTTGTTTTAGATTCATACGGCTTACCCTTAAGTCTTATACATTTTCTGAAACTTGACAGTCTTACTGGTGTGGGAAACATTACTGGTACGGCCCACACTTGTCAAATGGCATGTGGGCAACAGATCATCAGCTCAAAACATGCTAAAAGAGCGACTCACAAATATTTGAGCTGTGCGCAGTCAGCTGTGCCAAAGTCTTGTAAGATCCAATACATCCCAGTTTGCGCATCAAGCTCCTTTTTGGGCAAACCAGGCAAACCAATGGATGTAGATAATCATATGGGTTCTTTTACAGGTCTTACGGATTTCTGTTATCAGTCTTGCAGATATGCCACTCAGGGTTGGCACATGTGATAAACTCATACTTATATAATTGCCTCTTTGGTATTATGAAGGTTTGTGCATGCGTGCATGTGTGTGTGTGTGCATGTGCGTGTGCATCTGTCGTGTTCACGTGTAACCAATTAAGGAGGAATTACAAAGCAGCTGGTACAAACTGGTATGTTGACCAATTAATGACACTGCATTCACACCGTGTCAAGTCATATGGCTGTATGACCACACATGGTATAATAGCTGATCCCCAAGAAAGGTTGCAAACCAGAATACATTGATGCTCATAGATTAAACACAATATCAGTTTATCATGTACAAAACATTAGTTCACACACAAATCAACATGTAGCAAAAACTGGAAATAATTCAAACATGTATACTCAGCAAAGCCAATATATACATTTATCCTTAGCGACTGTATAAAATATTAATATGTTCCGCATAAACACATGGAGGCTATTTAAAGAAGCACTACACACCCTTCTCTCACAAAGATACAAAGCCTTTCAAACAACATTAAGCAAGACTGGTAGCTTTCTTTTAATGCCAACAACAGTTTGAGACAGTCCCCAACATCACAAGGTGTTGCAATTTGAAGATCAGTTGTCTTTGGACCACTTTGTCTACTGAAATTGCACTATTAAAATAAGTAGTTTTTCTTCTTATCATTTTTGGATAATTGGGTATGTTGAAAGATATGAAACTTATAATTATTAAGATAGTTAATTATGTATGTAGTTTATGTATTGCTTACGGTGGAATATACATTGTATATTTAGAGAAGACCCGATGATGAACACTTGCAAGTGGTACTTCCCTACATGTTGCACTGGTACAATATATATCTTTGTGACAATTTTTCTCATTTATGGCTTAATACAAAATTACTGTTGTTACGTTCTCTACAATTTCACTTTAACAACTGTCTGCTTTCCTGTCAGGTTACTAAACATTAAACCACATTTATATACATAAGAACTGTTTATGACAACCGAAAGCCATATGTCATGCCCAAGATTTAAAATTTTCCCAAGTATTAAGACAATATTGCTGAACTTTGAAAACAACCGACTTCGGCCATGAACAGATATAACCCACGACCCCCTGGCTGTTTGTCGAATACTTAATTTTGTACAAGAGATTTGAAGTCGAAGTAGCTTCATGTTTATCATGCCCAAACTTAAAGGCTATCCATATTTTTTATTGATTAACTGAATGGCAATTTTTTATTTAATTATAACACCAAATTTATTAATATTTACATCTTGGTTGGTTAATAATAATACCCATATAAAATGTGTCACTATTGCGATGTTTCACCTCTTAATATTTATGAAAATCATGATTTGGCGATGAATAAAATTATGCCAGTTCTATGACAAATATACTGCATTACTGTAATTAATGTACTGTAATTAAAAACCGACCATTAAATATTCACCTTTGAAGGTAATGTTTTTCACCGGATGATTTATTGGTTTGTCAAATTATTTATTGTCCTGTCTAATTCCTGTTATATACAATTTCTGATGGCAAATATACTGCAGCAATAAAGTTTAAACACGAAATGCAACAATGTTAAAGATAACTGGACATTTTAGCTGTATGAACCAGCCAACTAGCTGTGTCAATTAACCAATGAAGTGTTGTACATCCCCTTTAGCTATGTGAACCAGCCAACTAGCTGTGTCAATTAACCAATGAAGTGTTGTACATCCCCTTTAGCTATGTGAACCAGCCAACTAGCTGTGTCAATTAACCAATGAAGTGTTGTACATCCCCTTTAGCTATGTGAACCAGCCAACTAGCTGTGTCAATTAACCAATGAAGTGTTGTACATCCCCTTTAGCTATGTGAACCAGCCAACTAGCTGTGTCAATTAACCAATGAAGTGTTGTACATCCCCTTTAGCTATGTGAACCAGCCAACTAGCTGTGTCAATTAACCAATGAAGTGTTGTACATCCCCTTTAGCTATGTGAACCAGCCAACTAGCTGTGTCAATTAACCAATGAAGTGTTGTACATCCCCTTTAGCTATGTGAACCAGCCAACTAGCTGTGTCAATTAACCAATGAAGTGTTGTACATCCCCTTTAATTAGTTTGTCAGCACTGTCTGATCCCTAAGAGGTTGGGGAAGATATAAAAAATCATGACGACACAAATAATAATTTCTTAACAACGATCTACGACCAAATTGGAAGGCATCAATGATTTCCCTGGCCTGTTGATAATATCACTCACTGATTAGAAGACATCTTCAATCATAACACAATCCTCCAGTTATGAACAGTTTCTTTTATGTCGCATAATTAATCAGTACACAGTACTATCTAACACATCATACAGTCTTACTGTGGGTATCTGATTGTAAACAGAACACCGCAGAATATGGATATTGTGCTACTGAGAATAGACCCCCTTTTTAAATACACCTTATGTATGAATGTGTATATTCTGATATAAACAATGTCTAGCCTGGATTTGTTAGCCAACACTGCCTAGATATTATATATTTTGGTCAATGTGTATGTTTTAGCTACAACTGGCTACAGGTTACAAACAGGTGTTATTCTACTCAGAGATAAGTCGTAACATAAATTCTTCTACAAGGAAATCAGTAATAATATGAAATCAGACGTGTAAAATGATTAAGTGACAAGATGTATACTGGTAGAACACAAGAAACAACATAATTAATACCAAGGTAAATGACATGAGAGTAGTGAGAAGAGGTGTCTTATGGGACACTTCTTGGCCTGTTTACACAAGGGAATAATTGTTCAATTGTTGATTGACAGGGTAGCCTGACCAATCAGATACATTGTTTCTTTAAAGAAACGATGTGTCCGATTGGTCGGATAACAATTAATCACTTGTGTAGATGGCCTTTAGAAGGAAGATCGTTTCCCCACGCACTCCTACTGCATTGGCAGATACAGAACACGCACATGTGCACACTCAGCATGCATTCTAATTCATGCACACATAAATATTCATATTATCACAATTATTCATAAACCATGCACGCCTGCACGCATGTACATGCTCAGATCATTGAACGACCTATACAGGGGTCACATGAACATGCGACCTTACTAGCACCATTCACATACACGCTTGTGCACAAACACACACACACACACACATACAAACACACACCCATAGCAACGTTTTAAATTGTATTCAGGACATGAATAGCCCAGATAACTTGTTTTATCTGGTCTGACATCGCACCGTGAGCGGCCATTGCAAATTAGGATACTTCTCAGAAAGAAACTCATGCAATGATTAAAGCAAAAACAAACACTAGTTGCGTCGTAATACTTAATCACAAAAGAATGGTTTCCCAATGACCGACCCAGATGCTAAAAAATTAGTCGCCAATAATTATTCTGTAAGTGAGGGAAATGTTCAATGGCAACAGCAGATCACAGGATTTGTTGTTCTTTGTGTCAAAAATGGAATTGAAAATTTCTTAAATTATTCTTAAGATTTTCTACTTGAAAAAATTATCACCAAAATAACCAAACTTAAATCAAAACATACAGTAGCAGATCCCCTACACGGAAATCAATTTAGATTATCACCTCTGAATCAGCCAGAGTATGCAGATTATTTATATTAAAAAAACATTCACAATATTTATGTAACCATATGTTTTGGGTCTTTGGTCATCACCGTAAATTAACTGAATCACACAATTTGAAGGAGTCAACCGACTGAAAACTCGTAGTGGACATCATTTCATAATTTGCATGTCACTGGGAGAAATTCTTTCCACCTTAAAATTATTTCCCATTTATTTTAATGCACATAGGTTCCCATCGTTAACAAATCCCACTGTGTAATAATAAACAATGTCAAGCAAAGATGACAAATATTTGTTTTCTCTGTAAGCAAATGGTTTCCTTGTCCAATTGCCTCATGAACCTGTCTTGGGTCGCAATCTGGTTAAATTGTGTTATAGATTACAATTAGTCAATCATCAATGTTTTAGTTATTACCGTTTCAGCATCCAAATGTGCAAAAATAGGAAATTATTTTATGAGGAAAGCAAATTTTACAATAACGTATTCACATACACCTGTTACATACGCCAGCATTTCGCCATTCACGTGGGAACATTGTGAAATCCTAATAAATAAACTAGAGTCTCGGGTTATACACCAGATGGCGCACTGGGTCGTGGTGCAGATTTCCTAAGTGTCTCCGTGGAAATTCCAACACGTACCAGGACGTTGAGCGACTTGAGAAACGCAGGAAATGGCGCTTGGAGAAGAATCTATCTGAGATAACATGTTTGTTCTGTTTTCAACACAAGTTATACTCCATTTTGTCGTACGCGTTTGACACCACCAAGAAACGTCCAATGAGCGATTGTCCAGCGTTTCTTGCATCGTGCATCCTCAGCGCAACTCAGCAGCATGTTTGGTGGCGCCACCAACCAGCATTTTTGGCACTGTGCCATCGTCAAAGTTTCACATCACCAGTTTGTGGTGCCACCTACAAAAATGGATTTGTTGAGCTGCCCCTAGGTGGCACTGCCTGTTGTCCGGCGGCGGCACTCTGAAAGACGGAGATGAGTGGATACAGTAAGTGTTATTATCTGACCAAATAGTAATTTTATATGGTGCCTCAATCTGGAAATAAGGTTCTTTGGAAATAAGGTGCTTCGACTGGCATACATAACGCACACCACACCACACCCACCACACCGCCGACCCACCCACCACACCCACTAACCCACCCACCCACCCACCACACCACACCACACCACACCACACCACACCACACCACACCACACCCACCCACCAACCACACCCACCCACTCACATAATAATGTACATGCATAATGTATGTGTATAATATCTTGAAGTTTTTAAGATACTGAAAGGATATGAAAATATTGATAAACATTATTTTCTCGCTTACTAGACGACACGAAGTAACATTAGTGAAGGATCAGTGTGGATTAGATACCCATTCTCACACAAGGCAATAAGTGAATGGACAGATTATCTAGATTATGTAACTTCTTAGCAGTGTGAACATGTTTAAAAACAAAACTTACAAATATCTCAGAAAGGCAGGTTACACATAGATGAAGAATTGTTCGACTCTTGATAAGCCAATGGCTTCCTTGGCGCTTTTGCCTTGGATGGCAATCTTGTTGCAAATTATATAATATTTTTATTAAGATTCACAGAATGACACTTACCATAAAAGGGTTTCCCGCAGCTGCCTGTCCGCCCCACCCAGCCGGTGTTACCCCAAACTGTTGTTGCCCTGGCATGGGGGCGCCAATCCCTGGCTGCTGGCCTGGCATAGCACCCGGCTTCTGATACTGCCCCTGTGCTGGGCCCATCATGCCAGCCGGGGCGAAACCTCCACCGAACGCACCCCATGCACCAGTAGAGGGCACTGGTGCTGCAACACTGCCATTTTGAAACTGTCCCGTGGTGCTGGCTGCGTACTGCGGGGCGGGGAAACCTGTGTTGGAGGCAGGCATCCCAGCGACACTGGCGGGGTAACCCACTCCCACGGGCTGGCCAAATTGTCCGTAGGGAGGCGGTTGTGGCGCCCCCTGGGGGAAGCCACCACCGCCCCCTGGTGCCACTTGTGGAGCCATGAACGGGTTTGCCATCTGCTGGCCGGCTGGAGGCTGAGAGAACGCCGCAGAAGGCGACACGCCGAATGGATTCGAGACTGAAGAGGAAATCGACATAATATTAGGTGGATGACTTGAAGCCAGGTGGCAACATATAGTAATAACTTAAAGGTACAGCCTGACCATTTATATCACAAAATAATGTTATACTGCATAAAGTATATAACATTCTACCCTCTTCACCATCCAAATGTGGTTTAATGAGCCACATTTTATCAATATACTTTGACCGTTATCTGTTTATTTGAACGTCATGTGCATTAAAAGATGACTTTGGTAAGTAAAGAAAATAAAACAGCCTGAATAGTCAGGTTTTAAAAAGCAGCAGTGCTTCAGAGGAAATCATCTTCTGCATGACCAGGGACATTGATGGCACAACAAACATACATACAACATACTTACAGTTTCCATGGTAACACTGCATACTGGGTAATCAACTTTAGATCAAATTAAGATGATAATTCCTTTATGAAGACAAAGAGTAAACTATTTATGTTATGTTATTTATGTTAAACAGCGATTTCTCATTCTAACCATAACTACGTCAAGTGAACTATGCTGTGTGTACATTATAAAATATATTGTTATTATCTAAAGAAACATAATTTTTACTTTGGATTACATAACAACACACAAATACACAACATTGACGAGGATTTCAAAAGGCGAGAACAGACACAAGTACCATCACCTTGCAAACAATACAGATCAAAGTTCAACCAACTCCCCCCCCCGACACCTCACGACTGTTTGCTACCTTTTATATATTTTATGATCTGTAAAACGTTGTGCACGAAAGTGCTCATATGACATAATATAATCCCGGTTTATCGCATTTAACTTTTGTGGGTGCTAAGCAGTTCTATAAACACTATAATACACTGTATCATAATGATGTATATATTGGTTAATTGTACACTTATATCTTGTATTTACTTTGTTTAATTTTTCCTGTGATGAAAACTTCTCAATTTGAAGTCAAAGGACTACCTTTGGTAGACAAAACTATGTTATTCAAGGGGGAGTTTAGCTCCAGACCAAATTTAGCATGACATGTCCCACAATATTCCCCTTGTCCCAGCAAGTGCACCCAAGAAGGAAGAGAGAACCGCACCCGTAGCAGGGGTAGAAGCAGTCACCCCATTGCTGGGCGCCCCACCGCCAGCCCATGATTCCCGACCGCCGCCACCGAAGCTCGAGTCCCAGTTCACAGGTAAGCTGCTAGAGGTCGCCCCAAACACACTGTCCAGGTCAGCAAGCGCGGCGTATTTGTCCCCACCACCAGAAGGGGGTGCCACATTCGCACTGGATGTTGTTGTCGTCGACATTGGAGATGCAGAGAATGCACCAAATCCGCCATCACTAGAGGGCGCTGCCATGCCAGATGGTACCACAGGTGTGAGCCCTGCAAAGAAGACAGGTAAATGAATAAAAAGTACAACTGATTATAATTTTGTTCATTTTCGATCTTTTTGTGGTACATAAATTGTGCTGCCACTAAACCTGCTTTCGCAAATTAGATTTTTCGCTCATCTTGTTTTGAAATCATCGGACGAATTATTAAATTATTTATGACTGGCCCCAGTCAAAATTCGGTGAAAAATGGCAGCGGTGGCTCCACAATAGAGTCTACCTCTATACACTATAGCATAACGCAGCGGTGGCTCCACTAGAGTCCACGTCTATACACTATAGCATAAGGCAGCGGTGGCTCCACACTAGAGTCCACCTCTATACACTATAGCATAACGCAGCAGTGGCTCCACTAGAGTCCACGTCTATACACTATAGCATAACGCAGCGGTGGCTCCACAATAGAGTCCACCTCTATACACTATAGCATAACGCAGCAGTGGCTCCACTAGAGTCCACGTCTATACACTATAGCATAACGCAGCGGTGGCTCCACTAGAGTCCACGTCTATACACTATAGCATAACGCAGCGGTGGCTCCACTAGAGTCCACGTCTATACACTATAGCATAACGCAGCAGTGGCTCCACTAGAGTCCACGTCTATACACTATAGCATAACGCAGCAGTGGCTCCACTAGAGTCCACGTCTATACACTATAGCATAACGCAGCAGTGGCTCCACTAGAGTCCACGTCTATACACTATAGCATAACGCAGCAGTGGCTCCACTAGAGTCCACGTCTATACACTATAGCATAACGCAGCGGTGGCTCCACAATAGAGTCCACCTCTATACACTATAGCATAACGCAGCAGTGGCTCCACTAGAGTCCACGTCTATACACTATAGCATAAGGCAGCAGTGGCTCCACTAGAGTCCACCTCTATACACTATAGCATAAGGCAGCAGTGGCTCCACACTAGAGTCCACCTCTATACACTATAGCATAACGCAGCAGTGGCTCCACTAGAGTCCACGTCTATACACTATAGCATAACGCAGCGGTGGCTCCACTAGAGTCCACGTCTATACACTATAGCATAAGGCAGCGGTGGCTCCACACTAGAGTCCACCTCTATACACTATAGCATAACGCAGCAGTGGCTCCACTAGAGTCCACGTCTATACACTATAGCATAAGGCAGCAGTGGCTCCACACTAGAGTCCACCTCTATACACTATAGCATAACGCAGCAGTGGCTCCACTAGAGTCCACGTCTATACACTATAGCATAACGCAGCGGTGGCTCCACAATAGAGTCCACCTCTATACACTATAGCATAACGCAGCAGTGGCTCCACTAGAGTCCACGTCTATACACTATAGCATAAGGCAGCGGTGGCTCCACACTAGAGTCCACCTCTATACACTATAGCATAAGGCAGCGGTGGCTCCACACTAGAGTCCACCTCTATACACTATAGCATAACGCAGCAGTGGCTCCACTAGAGTCCACGTCTATACACTATAGCATAAGGCAGCGGTGGCTCCACACTAGAGTCCACGTCTATACACTATAGCATAAGGCAGCGGTGGCTCCACTAGAGTCCACGTCTATACACTATAGCATAAGGCAGCGGTGGCTCCACTAGAGTCCACGTCTATACACTATAGCATAAGGCAGCGGTGGCTCCACTAGAGTCCACGTCTATACACTATAGCATAAGGCAGCGGTGGCTCCACTAGAGTCCACCTCTATACACTATAGCATAAGGCTTTTCATATTTTTACAAGTTCTAATAATCAAATTAAATTCTTTCGATAAATTTAACAGGCCCTCTTAAACTACGCATATTACTTAAGCTATTCGTAAGCTACAGATTTAAACACCAATGAACCTGATTCGTGATGGGCTAAATCAGTCGAGGAGGGTGTTTAATTGCATTGATGCTACACAGAACTGGAAAAGTCAGTTTGGATGTTTTCCTAAAATACATCATGACTGCCGATGTTTAAAGAACAGAAAATAAGCTTCTGTTGCACCGCGAACAGCAACTTCAAGGGTTTCTAGTCGGGGCATTATTGCTATCATTATTGCTATCATTATATCAAAAGCCATTGTGTGTTCTGTAATATTGCGTTAAACTGAAAATCTACCATCACTGCAACTTTAAAAAGTTGAAAGAACTAGATCAAGATTGCATATTTTTAATTAAACTGCAAAATAACCGAGATTTATACCTGCGTGTGAGTGTGTTTGCAAATATAAGAAATACAGAGAAAGCACAGTTCCACAGAAGAGGGCGTTTCGGAAATATCCCTACCTGGCCCCATAGAGTGGGGGGTCATGGCCGGCTGGCTGGCACTTCCATCAAAGTTAGCGAAGTCAGCAAAACCGCCCCCTCCTGCCCCGGCTGATGCTGCAACAGAAGTCAAACTGATGGTCAAGGTCACCGTTGGTTTCACCTTCAGCAGGTGTGTAGGACAGTGGCGTGACAATAAACTTAGTCTCTCAGTTGTACCTGCATGTGTGGGACATTGCTGGATTTCTCATAGTACACAAATGAGCAAATTGTCTCATAAGGAGGTTCATGAACCCACATATTAACATTTTGTAGCAGGATTCAGGGCTGGGTCCAATTATGTATAAAGTTCTGTATTACTGTAATTAATTACAAGCAAAATGTTGTATATGTAACTGTATTTGCTTCTAATTTTGAAATTATGCAATATAATTATAATTTCTTTCTTTTGTGCAACTGCAACAAGTACATCAAGTATGATTAATTATAGTATTTATTTCATATTAAATAATTTGAAGGATTTGTTAGACCAAGACGAAGACAATAACGCGCGCTGAAATGGCGTATCTGTATTGTGCGCCATACATTGACGTTGTCTACTAGTGTGTCACATATCTAACAAATCCGTGGCCCACAGCCGATAAGTTAAGGCGAAATGAAAGTCATGAATTTGTGGCAATGCACCTAAATGAGTTAATAAAAACTAACCATTTGCAACTACAATAAAAAATTATGCTCGTGGTTTTCTGAGAATTTGTTTTAAAAACGGGAGATTCCGGTTAAATCTCAAATTTCACAGTGGCTGACATGTTGACCAGGGCAACCAATAAGCGCCTGGCAGTTTTATTAAATCAATGCAACCATCACCAAGAACATACTAAATCATAAATCTTGAACATTGTATCGTGGTTGAAAGATTGGTGAGTGAAATTGCCAGACTACAGGCACTAGTGACGCAGGGTTATCTAACACTATAGTGTGGCCCATGAAATTAAGATGCTGTGTGTTCAACAGGTTTTTTTAGTAAACCACTGGAGTGATATTCTTGATTGTAGTTGCAAATGGTTAGTTTTTATTAAATCTTTTAGGTGCATTGCCCCCAAACCATGAGTTTAATTTCTCTTTTAAGCATCCTCTGCTAGGGACAGACCTGATGCAGGCACGGAGGTAGGGGCTGGGCTGGCAAACATACCTGATGTAGGCACAGAGGCAGGGACTGGGCTGGCAAACAGACCTGATGTAGGCACGGAGGTAGGGGTTGGGCTGGCAAACATACCTGATGTAGGCACAGAGGCAGGGACTGGGCTGGCAAACAGACCTGATGTAGGCACGGAGGCAGGGACTGGGCTGGCAAACAGACCTGATGTAGGCACAGAGGCAGGGACTGGGCTGGCAAACAGACCTGATGTAGGCACGGAGGCTGGGGCTGGGCTGGCGAATGGGTCACCACCTAGATCACCAAGCAGGTCCATTGTAGCCGATCGCTGGGGAGTCTGGGAAGGTTGCACAGCTGGCTTCGAGAACTGCACCGCTGATGCCTGCACCGGCGGTGGTGGTGCAGCCACTGTACGAGGCTGCTGAAGACATGCAACAAAGCTATGACAACATATAATTCATGAAGAGACTTCAACTGTAGTAATAACAATATACCTCAGCATTCAGGTTGCATTTAATAATCAATATTACATCATAAACTGTAATTGTAAATTTTTAATTGCTGACCAATGTAAGTTATTATGACAAAAGCATTCAATAACTATGCTGTAACTTGAACGAAGTATTCTGCACATATCCTACATATTGGTGTCCAAAGTTGTCTAAATTCTAACAAAAACACTGAACATATATTGGTGTCCAAAATTGTCTATATTCTAACAAAAACACTGAACACATACTGGTGTCCAAAGCTGTCTAAATTCTAATAAAAACACTGAACACATATTCCATTTTCAGCTCAATGGAAACTATTTTACTGGCAGATCAACAATTGTATTTCTGACATTGTAATTAATAATAATTTCATTTTATTAATCATGGAAACCATATAAAAAAAATTGCAGTTCACTAAAACACACTTGAGCAATGACATTAGTATGGATATAGTTTACGTTATACAATAATAAGTAAATTTGTAAAGCGTCGTAAATCTAGACAAAAGTCCATCCAGAGTCACTATGAGATACATAAAATACATAAGTGCTAAGACTAATTAGTTTACAAATTATGATAAAATAAAAAAATTTAAAGCATGGCACATCTTTAAAAAGAGTGTTATATTGTAATGTATGTAAATAATAAATGGAAATGTAAACTAGCTGAATAAATAGTGATAAAATTAGTGAAAACATGACATAATATGTGTGTTATAAGAAATGTATGAGTTAGTTAGTTAGATAAAGAAAAACTGCGTTATGCATAATGTTTGAGTTGAAGCTCTTAGGCTATACGCTATATACCACACGAAAGAGGTGAGTTTTTAAATGTATAACATGATTTGACAATACAAATGTTCAGACTTTGTACCTATAATGTAAAAACTCCCTCCTCAATTATCTTAGTTCATCATGAATCGGGTTCAGTGATATTCAAATTTGAAGCCTGTGAACAGTTCAAATAACACGCACCAGTTTAACAGAGGTGAGTATTTTTGTTAAATCTGAAGCCTGTGAATAGTTCAAGTAACACACCCCAGTTTAACAGGGGTGAGTACTTTTGTTAAATCTGAAGCCTGTGAACAGTTCAAGTAACACACACCAGTCTAATAGGGGTGAGTACTTTTGTTAGAATCATCAAAGGAATTGAATTTGATTGGTGGTGAAATTGACTGGTGAAAGTATGAATAGCTTCATGTAATAGTATATATAGCCGGTCTTTAACTGATTAATTTTTACCACCTGGACCTGGCCAAAAATAATTTAACAGTTTGTCTGATGACTTCAACAAAACTAAAGTTAATAAAAAATTTGTACAGACTTGCTAGCACGTCGTAGTGGATACTAGATATGTTCGAGATGAACGAAAACATTGAATTTAGGAGGAACCTTTGAATGCCTGACTGGCAACTGACCTGATTAGACTGGACTATGAGGTTTGGAATGTGTCCTCCGAGAGTCCGGAGCGGCCGTGTCTGCTCCGGTTTCTTCTCCGGGATTGTGTTCTGTTTTCGTGCCTCATCGAGCATGGACTCTGTCGGTGCGACGTACCACCGCTTCTTCTCATACTTTGCCGCCATGAAGTCTCGGATCTTCATCTCATCCTTGGAGTCAGGCTCGACATGGGAGCGTGAGTCGTGTAGTCCCAACCACACGCGGCGGCACAACTGTAACATAGACAGTCACATTCAAAGCATGGACTACAAACTTATCTTACTACAAACAAGCCAGAGTACATATATCATGTTACTCCTCAAAGATGCTTTGTTTCTCGGACGTCAAGCTTTCAGAGTTTCATCAAGGAGATGTCAGATGTAAGTAAACATGTAACGCTACTATTTTTTTAAAATTCAACCCATTATTACCCTTGACTTGAATTACATTATTACCCTTGACTTGAATTACATTATTACGTACAATTGTTCGCAACACTATGTGAACAATTACATACAATTGTTCGCAACACTATGTGAACAATTACATACAATTGTTTGCAACACTATGTGAACAATTACATACAATTGTTCGCAACACTATGTGAACAATTACATACAATTGTTCACAACACTATGTGAATAATTACATACAATTGTTCACAACACCGTGAACAATTACATACAATTGTTCACAACACTATGTGAACAATTACATACAATTGTTCACAACATCATGTATCTTTTCTTGACTGGCAGCACCATGTACAAAGGCATAGATGGATATTTCTGTGATAACGTTGTGTATCCTGAAATTTGGTAAACACGAACTACTAAGTAATCTCGTGGTAGGATTTGCTAGTAATCATAATTTATTGCAACTGAACTACACAGTTAGAAATTAATTTGTTTCCACTAGTCCATTGACCTAGTGGCTAAAAAAACCTCACTAGTCAGCCACATTAATCACTAGTCCCACCAAACTGGATGGACGCTTTGATACTCATTTGTCATAACGTGACCACACAAAAGAATATGTGAACTCTGATAATACAAACACCTCTTACTTCTGGCTACTCCTCCTTTCATAACTTCATTTATCATAAACCCTTTATAATCAACATATTTTTAGTATCAAAACTTTATGATGCTTACAAAACAGTTATTATTATCAAAGGCTTTCAAAGCGATATAAAATGACTATTAATTTATATAAATTTAACATAATGTGGTTAAGTTACAATATATAATTTTTTTTAATTGCTTAATTGCTAATACAAATATATTTAAATCCTGCAATATCATTGTATTCAAGTCATGGGCAATACAAGAAGAATCTAGAAAGCTGCCAAATATCACAAAAATAGCTTATAACTTAGTGAATTTATGAGTAATAATACTATTAGTCATTAGTTCCTAACAGGAACAGCATTGCCCTAGCTAACATCTAGTGAAAGAAACACCTGTAGGTTGATTAATGACAGATTAGAGCTAGGTCAAACAGTGCAACGATATCAGATAAGGGTTAAATAGAACTGCAATGTTGTACACCTGAACTGTTGTTACTGCCATAGGTGAGTGAGGACTACAATGGCAAAAGTACTGGTAGGCAAGGGGTTAAATTACACTAGGTCTGATGACAAGATCAACGGGAGACAAGGGGTTAAACTACTTTAGGTCCAATAACAACAAGTTTAGTAGTTGAACATGTAAAGACTGAAAAATGTGTTTATGCAGATATGTTACTAAGTTCTACAATATCTTAGCATAATGTTTTTTATTAAATGCAGGCCCATATATATCATGAAATGCAGATCAATGGTCGGAAACACTTAACAAGGTGCAGCAGAAGTCTCAGCTACACTAATTTCCAAGAATTGCAGGTGGTATTTGACCAGAATCTCCAACTTTTAGATCAAATTCTGAGGAAGCCACTGGGGTGGGTGATGATACTCTTGATTGTAGTTGCAAATTCTGAGGAAGCCACTAGGTTGGGTGATGATACTCTTGATTGTGGTTGCAAATTATGTTGCTGTAAAACTGTTTCCTCAACTGATTTAGCCTATCGCAAATTTAGTTCAATGGTGTCCAAATATGTAGTGTGTGAATAGTTTATGTAACATCCACAGTCGATTTAATAAAGGAATATCTATTTCAGTTTTCAAATCATCGAAAGAACTGACTTTAGTTGTTAGATCTAGTAAGGATCAAAATAGATATCCTGTGGCGTGACTTCCATCCTCTCCCCATGCACATGATGAAGTGACAAAATTTCACCAAGGAAGAAAATCATGATTTTTCAGCAATTCTATTTTCACTTCAGTTAATGCTTGAACAAGCATTAACTAATTTAATAGTATGTCTGATGATTTCACAAAAAAACTACACACAAAAGTTGCACAAATAAGCTAGCATGTTGCAGTGGATAATAATGTAGGTTTGGTTTTTTGTAAAATTAATTTTAATTGAGTCTAGCAAAAAAACGAACTGATTAAGCACCTTTAAGTAACCTAGTGAATATATATGTAATAACACCACTAAACATTAATGAAAAATCTTATATCCACCCATATTGTGTACATGTACTGGAATAGAATATTTCTTTACAAAACTGTCATCAATTTCTCTCTCACCTGGACACGTCATGAAGTATGTGGCAACCAAACACTGAGTTACTACCAATGACACCAGTTGACACAACAGCACTGTGTCACGTCAGGAGTGTATGCAAGGTTTAACAGTAAACAAACCAGGGTTGGGTTCAATTGTAAAATATGTAAATATTTACAATTATGTTGTAAATGATTTTTTAGAACACTGTAACTGAGTTTTTTTGTGCAACTGTAACTGACCATTGTACTTTAACCTCACCCTGGCTTAAAGTTGCATGAATTCATCTAAAACCCTGCCTAAATATGAGCAGCTCTGGTCCGTGTAATATTCCTTTATAGTGTAATTAGCCCAACTGACCCTTTACGAAGCATTATAATTTGTTTATTAAAGTAATTGCTATTAATTTCCTTAAGCAATTTAATATGATATTATTTGTTTAAGTGTTGTAATTGTAAAATTTATTTAATACAGTTTTTATCATGCTGTGTAATTATAACTGACTACTGTAACTGAATCCAACCCTGATATACACAGCCACACATACTGTGACTCAGCTATGAGTTCAGTCAAGCAACATTCAACATAACTGCCTGTGATCGTATAGATCACGTCTGGCAGCCTGGCAAGCAACAGCCGAACGTCATAAGCTTCAAGATGACTCACTAGGTTTTTTACTGCATTTTATGTGTTCATTTAGGAAAAAGGATCGAGTTTTGGTACTTCGTCGGATTATCTGCATTTTATGGGCCTGTTCATCATTATTTTTTTCATAGTTTGATTTGAGAGAAGTAATATATTAGATTAGTGGCCTGATACCAATCAAGGAGGTGATTTTTCATATTACAATTATGAAAGAGAGTTTCAGGAGGAAGCCAGTTAAAGTGGGATGGACATATGGAAATAATGGAAGGGGAACAGTTGACGAAGATAGTGGATGCCCTTAGAGGGGAGGGTAGAAGGAGAAGAGGAAGACCAAGATGGGAGGACTGCATGAAGAGAGATTTGGCGGGAGTGGAGAATGAGAGCAATGGATGGATGGAGTGGAGGCGGTTGGTGGAGACGGCAGTGACGAAGAAGAAGGAAAAACAAGAATCGATGGCCGTGTTATTAACCCCGGACTTCAGGGAAAAAGAGAAGAGCAACAACAACAACAACAACAACAACAACAACAACACGTAACAATGTTGTGTATTTACATTATCTAAGAAGATACACACTGCGGAGATACAACAGTCTTTTATGGACACATCTGTACCCAAGCAAGTGTCCGTACATGGCAGGTGTCCTCCATCGGAAGGACAGGCGTGGTGGGCTGGAGAGATGGGCGTGGTGGGCTGGAGAGACAGGCATGGTGGGCTGGAGAGATGGGCATGGTGGGCTGGAGAGACAGGCGTGGTGGGCTGGAGAGACAGGCATGGTGGGCTGGAGAGACAGGCATGGTGGGCTGGAGAGACAGGCATGGTGGGCTGGAGAGACAGGCATGGTGGGCTGGAGAGACAGGCATGGTGGGCTGGAGAGATGGGCATGGTGGGCTGGAGAGACAGGCGTGGTGGGCTGGAGAGACAGGCATGGTGGGCTGGAGAGACAGGCATGGTGGGCTGGAGAGACAGGCATGGTGGGCTGGAGAGACAGGCGTGGTGGGCTGGAGAGACAGGCATGGTGGGTTGGAGAGACAGGCATGGTGGGCTGGAGAGACAGGCATGGTGGGCTGGAGAGACAGGCATGGTGGGCTTGAGAGACAGGCATGGTGGGCTGGAGAGACAGGCATGGTGGGCTGGAGAGACAGGTATGGTGGGCTGGAGAGATGGGCATGGTGGGCTGGAGAGATGGGCATGCTGGGCTGGAGAAGTTCATCTGATGAACGAGAGTTGTGGTAGAAATATGTCTGGACAACATCCAACTGCTTCTATACTATAAAGTAGTTTGTGGCTCTGTATGTTACTTCACATCTCTGCCAGTTTCGCCTGTATGTGGATGAAGTGTAGATATGCCAGGGGTCCACGGGGATGGTTTGTATATTAAAAATGCAACTCGGCTAGTTATAACATAAACGTAAATACGTGGGTACATATTTATTAATGATCATAAGGATTACTTCCAGCACAACGTCCTATTGAAGGCGATAAGGATTATTTACAAATTACAGTACAACAATGTCCTATTGATGGCGATAAGGATTATTTACAAATTACAGTACAACAACGTCCTATTGATGGCGATAAGGATTATTTACAAATTACACTACAACAATGTCCTATTGATGGCGATAAGGATTATTTACAAATTACACTACAACAATGTCCTATTGATGGCGATAAGGGTTATTTACAAATTACAGTACAACAATGTCCTATTGATGGCGATAAGGATTATTTACAAATTACAGTACAACAATGTCCTATTGATGGCGATAAGGATTATTTACAAATTACAGTACAACAATGTCCTATTGATGGCGATAAGGATTATTTACAAATTACAGTACAACAATGTCCTATTGATGGGATTTTTTTATGTTTTGATGCAAACTAGAATAATTGTGAATAAATGCCATGCCTGGAGGGAAACAATTTAAAACAATTTTTATAAATCCAACAAGAAACATTTATTAATAGAAATAAAAGTCAATACCACCACCAGACATTGTAAATCATGCAGACTCTCAGAGTGGCCTTATAAAATATGTGATGGTCTTCGTCATTGACTCTTTGATAAAGTCTAATGCAACTTGTCTGTAGTAAGTTCACATAAATTGCCAACACTAAAATAAGTTAACAGCTTAAAGTGTACAGTTTAAGTATGACACACACAACAATGTCTACAGTTTCTTTATTACAAAATTGGATAATAAACATCCCAATTTAAGAGTCATTACATTTAAATTTGCATTCATTGCAGTAAATTCACCCAGCTACTATCAATTTAATTTAAATAATAATCCCATTTAAATAAAAAAAGGTCCAAAGTCACAATATCCTTTATTCATGACACATCATATTACCAAAGTTGTGGGTAAAACACGACAGGGTCTCCTGTTAGTCAGTTTGTAAGAAAGTTGTTATTATGGTGTCTGGGAACTGTTTTGCAGAGGAATCACCCAATCAAGTCAGCGAAACAAAAGTCATGTTTTGGTGTTAAGCAAAGTTACTATTTGCAACTACAATCAAGAATATCTTGCTTTCTCAGAATTTGTCACAAAAAAGACCGAGATGGGAGGACTGCATAAAGTGACTTGGTGGGAAAGCGAGGGATGGGGAAGTGGAGACGGTTGGTGGAGACGAAGAAGGGACATAGTGACAAATGCGCCGATGCTTGATGAATAATTTCTACGTAACCTCCCTGATCCAAGACATTTGTCTCATGTACTCTATTAGTTAAAACGCCATTATCACCGCATAAACCGACCGGAAATGGCTGCCATGCGCAGCACCTCAAACTGGTCGTAACCGGCTGACGACGGTTTCCCCTGAAATGGGCTTGTGTATTCAATTCAATAAAAATTTAATGTCCATACAAAAACAGGAAATTCCCGGTTTTCCGCATGTATAAAACGTGGTTACTATATCTGCGGTGACGCGAATACGCACAAAGTGTATGCATATTCGGCAGAAAAAACCCAAAATACCCCATGATCCGTGTAGTTGTCTAGGGATGCCTTGGCTTCACGTTGAGTAAAAATTGCTTCGGCGCTAAAAAAGACAAATATACTAGTGACTTTTTCGCACTATACTATTATTTGTTTTGAACAATTTGCCCCCTATACTGTTATTCGGCACTATACTAATATTAAATTTGACCGATTTGCTACCCTATACTTTTATTTGGCCTACAGCTGTAGCTTTTTTTCTTCTTCCACATAAATGAAAGGCCCCTTAAACACTACCAGACATTCTGTTTGGCCAATCAGCACTCAACACAGGCCACTTTGAATCTAGACTGGACAGTTCTTCTGACAACATCCAATTTTACAACTTACATCATTTCCATGACAACTTAAGTAGTCCATTTCTTCTGGTGTAAAACTCATCATGGAGATAGATTTGACTCGGTGTGGCGGGTTGAGACCGCGTCTGCAACAGGACAACAATGATATATCAAAACTTTGTTTTAATTTATAAATAATTTATACAAAAAGTAATATAAGAATCTGAAACTAAACAAGCATACACAACAAGAGGGAGACAGATGTATGGGTAGTTTGGGTGTATTATGGAAAGACTCTAAATGGAGTCTCAATTTGGGCAAAGCTTCTGTGGTAATGTAATTTTTATAAACTGTTTTTTTAGGGACATCTTAACTGAGATGCATGCACAATTTGAGCAACAATTGTGTAGTGGTTTTGATGAGCAGCTGTGGAAAATCAGTTGAAATCCTTCCCTGGGAGGGAGGGAAATGGTGTTAAACGAATGCTTTAGACCGACTGACCACACAGAATTAAGGCCTATGATTAGACTGGTTGACTGGGTGCACATTTACAATGGTGGTCAGAATATTATTAAAAATAATATGCTGTATGCCAGGTTTCAAATGTGGTTTGTCTTAACTGGCAACAACTAACTCTGCCCTGAATGTGATGGCTGCTGCTGTCTGTACATTTTGAGCAGCCAGTGGGTTGGTGACAACTCTATTTTCCTAGCCACATCATGAATATTTTTGGCCATTGCGATATGTTACAACTTTACATTATGGCAGAACATAAAAAATGAAGAGCAAAGGTACTACAGCCTTTCCAGTTAAGGCGAGGATCAAGGCCACCGAAAACAAAATCATCTAGGCTATTTGGAACATTACTAATATGCAATACATATGCACAGTAAACACATATTTCATGTATATGAACATTATTGTATGCATTTAACTAGTTATTTGACCATCACATTGCATAAATATAAAATTACACTGTTTTGTGACGCAATGCGTGTGTTGATTTAGAAAATGCCTTTCATTAGACAATAAGAATAGTACTCATAATCCATTTGGAACACATTTCTTCTAGTTCTGCTTCTAGATGCCAATGTGCACGCAGATGGTATGTCACGGAATATACATGTACAGTTTTAAATCTTAAGTTATTAGTTCTGGTTTCTGATACCAAATGGCAGGGATCGATCTGGGCAGCGGCCTTGCGTCATTGACACATCATATTTTTTAATGCTGCATTGTTTTTCTGCAGCATGTGCCCCAGTGATGCATATATATATATATATATATATATATATATATATATATATATGCCAAGTCTGCAGCGAAGAGGTGACGTGGTGCCACGTCTGCAGGAAGGAGGCGATGTGGTGCCAAGTCTGCATGGAGGTGATGTGGTGCCACGTCTGCAGGGAGGGGGGGAAGAACATTACCATGTCGACAGGTGTGAGACACCCGAGTGACCTGACGCACAAAGATCACATTGTTGCACTACAGGTAACTACAACGTCTAGAGGCTATATAAACCATATATTAGTAAAAACAACCAAGACATAAAATAACAATATTATGAACATCTTTTTGTTGCAATTTATTAAGTATTGTTTTTGCATTAATTAAAGTAAATACCACATTTTTAACCATTATTATATTCATAACTGAAACAAATCATACATGTATCGCAGGGTTCGAAATGACCACTGACTCTTGGGGGTCCCCCAAAAATATTGGTCACCCCTCTGAAAAAAAATCTTAAAACATCTTCTTTTCAGGTACTGTAATGGCTATTAGTGCCTATTTTTGTAAAGACTTGATAAAATGTAAGACCCCCCCAAACTTTAATGTTTCTTTGTTATGGGTATCATAGACCCCCCAGACACCCTCATTTCGAACACTGATGTACCATTCATCACATCAGCCCATGGATGACATAAGTCATGCAAATATTTAATTTGATGAAACATATCCTTAATGCTGCACTAGTGTAGTTTATCATTAATGGGATATCAAATTAATTGATAAATGACTGTCTTGACATAAATTGTACACTTACATAGTAAAATATGTCATATGTAAACTTAAAACAATGTGACATCACCCCTGAGAAACCGACTAACACCAGAGCACTGTGACCAGCTCATGTGGGTGATGACTGAAGGTGGGAAGCTTGGGGAATCTGACTTCTAGCTTGCGCTTTCAAAGTGGTGGAATGTAAAAGATGTGTCATCTTCTGATCAGTCAAGCAGTAGTGGCATGACCATGAAACGTGGGACAGACCTAGTACCTTGTTTTGCTACATTACAGATTTAAAAATAAACTAGTGATCTCTGTACATGTTGTTGTTGATATTATTGATAATATATTAAATATACCCAGAGATGTGAGCAGTACTACAAACACAAAACATCAAGTGTTTACTTTTTAGCAGAAGTAAAAACTATCTTATATTTAGATAGCTTACACCTCATATTTTGTGCAGATCAAATTATCAACCAAGCAAAATCAAATGTACTGAATGTAATAAAAAAATGCAAATATGATTACTGGTCTAATATTAAATGAACTGTAATGCACACAATTACCACATTATGTAAAGTGACCATGTTATGCAAATTAATTGCACTTTTATTAAATTAATTTGGGGCACATAAAATGTCAAAAAGGCATAGACATGTTAATAATTGTTATGCCTCTGATGTGCCCGATCCCTGAAATGGTGTCAGAAGTGCGAAATACAAGCATTATTTTTTTATCGCATGGAATTACGTCCCTATTGGGGCGTTTGACTAGGTACATATAGCCTTAGGTTGAGGCTCTTGCGCCATTGGCCTGACTTGGGGGCGTTTGCAATATGAAAATAAAATTATTTTATTTTCCTTCCTTTCGACGCCTAAAATAAGTTGCCCCAAAATAGTTGATGTGGCGGTGGGGGAATAAGTGGAGCTCTGCAGCACACGTGTCAGTATAGAATGGTAATGAACACGATAATTAATGGTGTCATTTGATACATTTACACATTGTCAGTCGCCGGCAGGTTCGTAACGTAAGTCGTCACCCACGATTCGTTGACGTTGACATCATTTTGATGGAAATCTACTTACAATAAACCGCTGCATGATGTGCAGACGAAAGCGCCTAACGTCATATTCACGTATGTCGGTCCTCTTTGATTACAGTCGAAACAATGTTTATTGTGTGGAAGCGCGACTAATTCACGCAACATTTTGAGATGCTTCTCATCCTGTTTTCTCTTATTCGACGCCATCTTTACTATGTCTACAGCCAGTGGGAAACGGTGTCGCGTGAAATGTGTTACCCCATGCTATTTAGTTGTAACTACGTTGTAACTTGAATAAACAATATTTAAGCGTTAATAAAATATGCCTAACTGAATGCATAAATTGGGACATGCAGACATCAAATATGTAAAATTGCAATGTATGCGATGGATTTTATGTACATTATTATACAAATTAATGGATTTTTAACAAAGCATATAGATATTTATATATGCATGGGGTCATTAAATTATTATTATTATTTATATTTCTATCAAAACATATTTTGATAGAAATATTTTTTCTCTCTCAGGAAAGACAGTAGAACTAGAGGACATGAGGTAACATTAGTGTAGATTGGATATCAGGAAGTAGGGGTCAGACCACTGTAGAGAATTGCATTGGTGGCCATGTTAACGTTTTGTCTGATTATAAGAAAACGTGACCATCAAAAATTCTGAAAATCTTTCGCAGCAGCTGCCATCATCTCATTGACATGCTGACCACATTTTCAAAATTACATACCTCCAGCTCTTTTAAAACGCCCCGACGTGCGATGCCGATCAATTTTGATTAAAAAAAATAGCCATGTACACGTGGCCCATAGCAAAAAAAAATCCCATAAATCCCTCCGCCTGTTAAACTCTCAAAAAATTATTATTTCACAGCCAATAACTTCTACTAACAAACATGTGAATATGCCTGCTCAGTTGCAATCACGTCACATCATATGAATTGTTTAAATTCACATATCGCAATTTAACACGCCCATCATTCGTGTCAAGCAATAAACAGGAAGGTCAACAGTGGTCTTACCGCAGTACTTCTTCTCACAAATGACAATAAATTAAAGGGACAAATTATCTACAGGATGTGCATAACTGCTAGCAGCGTGAATATGCTTAAAAATAAAGGAGTCATGCTTCAGTTAGATTTTCTGGCGTATGTAGGGCATAGTAAGTTTGTTTATAGGACGTTTTAAAAATTCATACGATCTGACATTAGTGCATTTGTGCAGGGACATTACCAGGTTTGGTGGTGGAAGCTGTTGAGAGTGAAATGGTGGATTGTTAGATGATTTTGATAGGCGGGAGGATATTTGTAATTTGTTTGGCCACTAGACACGTGTGCGTCGTAATTCATGCCAATATTGGTAAACATTGAGGGGTATCGCACATACAGGCATATTACAAGACTTAGAAATGTCTAGTTTTGACCAAACTCGACCAGGGACGATGACAGCGGCTGGTAAAAACTTTTATAATTTTTTATGGTCCCGTTTTCTTATAATTATGCAAAACGTTAACATGGCCACCAATGGGAAGCGTCAACATGGCCACCATTGGGAAGCGTTAACATGGCCACCAATGGGAAGCGTTAACATGGCCACCAATGGGAAGCGTCAACATGGCCACCATTGGGAAGCGTTAACATGGCCACCAATGGGAAGCGTTAACATGGCCACCAATGGAAAGCGTCAACATGGCCACCAATGGGAAGCGTTAACATGGCCACCAATGGGAAGCGTTAACATGGCCACCAATGGGAAGCGTTAACATGGCCACCAATGGGAAGCGTTAACATGGCCACCAATGGGAAGCGTTAACATGGCCACCAATGGGAAGCGTTAACATGGCCACCAATGGGAAGCGTTAACATGACCACCAATGGGAAGCGTTAACATGGCCACCAATGGGAAGCGTTAACATGGCCACCAATGGGAAGCGTTAACATGGCCACCAATGGGAAGCGTTAACATGGCCACCAATGGGAAGCGTTAACATGGCCACCAATGGGAAGCGTTAACATGGCCACCAATGGGAAGCGTTAACATGGCCACCAATGGGAAGCGTTAACATGGCCACCAATGGGAAGCGTTAACATGGCCCCCAATGGGAAGCGTTAACATGGCCACCAATGGGAAGCGTTAACATGGCCACCAATGGGAAGCGTTAACATGGCCACCAATGGGAAGCGTTAACATGGCCACCAATGGGAAGCGTTAACATGGCCACCAATGGGAAGCGTTAACATGACCACCAATGGGAAGTGTTAACATGGCCACCAATGGGAAGTGTTAACATGGCCACCAATGGGAAGCGTTAACATGGCCACCAATGGGAAGCGTAACTGTAGGTTGAATCATAAAGTTGACACATATCTCACAGCAGCGGATCCAAGGGGGTCTTGGGGGTCTTAAGAAGTGTTAAATCCCCCTGTGTCCGTGGAAAATATTACAGTAAAGGACAACGTATATAGGCATACTTTGGAACTAGTGTCAATCAAATGTAAAGAAGTATTTGCAGCTGGTTAATATTTAACCCTTCTAAAAATAGAACGATACATGTGGCGCCCTCTTTCGTAAGTAGAACGACACAATGACTACGACTGACTGAGACCCTTGCCAACAAGTTTAGATTCGCCCTTGTATCAGGAGGTCGGGTTACACATATAGATGACACATTTTTGAACTCTCGAGTTATAGACCGTATTACCCCAAGACAGGTCTTGGGTACACTTAATTTTTTTAATGTAACCTGGTTAGGTTCTCTCTTTGCTGAAAATAGTTTTCCAATGAATAGTACACATATTTATCTAACATAGTTAATATAGTTTGATGGTGTACCATTTGAACGGTTTCCTTAGGGGACCGTGCTGCCCTGGGTTACCCTACCCTATATGAAATTATTCTGTCAAAAATGAGTGTCGATTATTGATTATTATTACATTTTAGGAATCCGTGAATAACTTGGGGATATACATGTGTGAACATAAATAAAACACTTTAGACAACACTCACAAGCACGCACGCACGCACGCACGCACGCACGCACACACACACACACACACACACACACACACACACACAGACACATATACATATACTATTCAACCAACACTGTAATGATTTGACTCGTAGGCATATATTTTGGTTTACTTTTGAATTAGAAACACATTTTAAATGACCGGATTATGATATGCGCAGGCTAATAAAAATAAATATTTTTGTTTGGCAATACGCAATGGCAAACTCCCCGACCAGAAACATTTGTGGGACTGTCATACAGAGGACAGAACTCTATATCGGACTAGTTTACAAAACTACACTAGGTGACCACTGTTATATATATTATGTCACAAAGTAATCTCGCTTATCCTCTCTCAAGCTGCATCTTCATTTCTTCTCTCTCAAGCTGCGTCTTCCTTTCTGCTTCTTTTTTCTCAAGCTGCGTCTTCCATCTTCCTTTCTTCTTTCTCAAGTTGCATCTTCTTTCTTCTTTAGCTGTCTCCTGTTCATCTTTCATCTGTCTCTCGGCAGCTCTCTCTTCTCGTTGATGCTCCTGCTTCTCTCTAACAAACTCTAGTAATTCTTTACCTTCCAATTTCAGCTTCTCGCCGATTGTCATAAGAGTTTAGAAATCCATATCGGAAATCTAAATATTACTACCCAATCTAGGTATATGGATGATTCTACCAGAATACTACACGAACCCTGTGTAGACAAAATATAGCTATCGAATAGCCTGATAACAAAGGATCACAACCTGCGTCTTGATATGTAAATAATATCTATATCAAAAAACCACAACTCACAAGAATATATCAATACTCACCTACCTCGTAGGTAAAACTCTAGCATTTTCGGTCGTCGAGGGACCGTAAACTCGGCCGTCTACGGACCGTCCTGTGGTTGACAATGAACCACTTAATTGTGCATTAACATCTCGACCGACAAGGGACCGTATCATGGCCGACTAGGGACAACCTTTCACGGTGCGCAACCTCGGCCGACTTGGGACCGCAAATTTGGCCATCTAGGGACCACATGTGGCTGTCAAGGAACCACCTATAGAGTAGGGTGGGACAATACACCTACTTTTTTCGGGAAATCGACTCATGGGAAAACCTTTTAGATATATCTCTGATATATTGGATGTATCACCTAGTTTATTATCGTAGCTGAAAATATTGCGTTGACATTTTCGATGTTCAATATCACAGAAAAAAGTTATAGCCATTTTAGCAGAGGGCCTGAAAATGGGCGTTTTGCCCCAGGGGTGGGGCAAAATGCCCGCCCCTGGGCGTTATACATTAATCAGCCTCATTTAGTTATTAGTTTGCTTATTTCGCATTACCAAAGTGATGGTATTATTGGTACACTTCAGTATAGCGAAACCTTGCGTCACATCATAGTAATATTTGTTGTTATAATTTTATTAAGAACTGTGACTGAAATAGTTAATTAATTAGCTCCTTTTCTCTGAAATTCTACAAGTGGGTTATAGTTTATATGTTTAGTATAAACTGTCATACGCAGGCGGAACTTATCAAATCGTCTACTCACTTTCAGACTCAAATCTGACAGATAATAGTACGTCCCACCCTGTGCGTTTTGCCCTCACTAATGTTGGCCTTTTTGCCCCACACGTTCGATATTAAAATTTCACCATCTGTATATTACTGGCTTTTATCACTCGCATCCACAACATTCACAACATTAATAAGGCCATATTTGTCTACTGCAGACACTCAACGCGTTGTCTCAGTTTCTTATGGTTACTGCCCACAAAACGACTTTTAGGGTGACCATTTTTATAATTTATGGAATCAAAAGTTTGACGTAAACAAAAATATCGCGTGAATTTCGTTTTCTGCCACCGTATTCTAACCAAATGTGAAGAACTGTATGTGGCTTCATTTGGCTATCTCGAAATTCTTATTTTCGCGCTGTGAAACTAGTTAGAGGATGGGCTTTATGCCCCAAAACTTGCGTTATGCCCCATGCTACTCTACAACTGTGCGCAAACAACTTGGCCGACAAGGGACCGTATCGTGGCCTACTATCGGAATACTAAATTATGCATCACCCGTATATAACTACATCTACTGGACAACTGGAAAGAACAAAACTACGATCGCCACCGTATTCTGTCAGTCTTGCAGTCGTCAGTAATTAAACACAAAGATGAATAGTTAATTTATTCCACCTCGTTATAATAACTCTTTAAAACGAGTTTCAATTGTAATAAACAATGTATTGTTAGACTGGCTAGTTGGATTATCTTTGCTTCGCCTCGCCCTACTTTAATAGTTCAGAAAAATATGGGTGTTGAATTATTTATATTTGACAAATACCACACAGTGTCACCGCTCCACACAATCCCGGACGAACCCCCAGATGTCACAGTTTTAGGTTTGGCTGGATAATATGCGGCGAGCCAATGGACATGTACTCGTTAGGTCAGTGTGAGTATTTTTGCAGCTACGATAATTCAAGAAAAACGGTAAAGGGTAACATATTTCCCGTTTAATAACACACAATGGAAAAACTAGTATTGTTACAATCCCACATCAAAAATTATTACAGTCTTATATCAAGAATAATTTACAGTCCTACTCCTACATCAAAAATGATTTACAGTTCTATATCAAGAATGATTTATAGTCCTACATCAAGAGATATTGTAGTCTCGTTTATCCGACTCTCGCTCGGCTTCGTGAATCCGCCGAGAAGAGAGTCTGGCAGCAGAGGCGTGGTCTCGTTGTAACCCACTGTCACCGTTCCATTCTGTGTAGGCGTTCCCGTGAAGCGCCAGCAGCCAATCAGCGTCATTATCGAGACGCTACACTACATTTTTTATGCCTGATTGAACTTTTCAGTCGGAGAGTTATGTCAATATCATCAAAGTTTAAAGTTAATTCGAATTGCAACGTATCAACTCATGAAAGTTAACTCTTATGTTTTAAATTATGCCCGGATGATACTATAATTAGCTTATTATGTATGCGCCCAGAATCTGGGCGCATACATAATTTCCGTCACAATGAAAAGCCCACTCTGTGTCCAGGCGAAGATGTGTGCGAACAAACGGTGGCGCCACAGCGCGGATCCTGGATAATCGAGGCTAATCACAAATGATTCTTCTATCCCTTGTTCATGCCTTAGTTATACTTCCTGGTGTGTTACAGACGAATGTAGGGCACAGTAATTTTATATATGTGAAATTTTCAAACAAATTGGTAAACATTGACGTAAACATAAACTCGACCAGCATGTCAGTGGGATGATGACAGCAGTTGGTAAAGTTTTATAATTTTTGCTGGTCACGTTTTCTTATAATCATGTTAACATGGCCACTGTTATCCTTGAGACTTTCCAACACATTCTCGGTCGTTGTTGAACGGAGAACATTGTACTCGTAATATCGGCTATAGTAGTCTACCACGACAAGTATGGAATGTCAAGATTGAAGGTAGTTGTCCTAGTATATCCACGGCTACATCTCGCTACGGTCCATCTGGTAGGGTCCGGTTGTGCAACTAGTTGAGACCCATGGCATGCTCTGCAGTATCTTTCCACCGGGCCACCATACCTTATCCCTCAATGGTTGTTTGGTCCCTACTATGCCCAAATGTCCCTCTTGGGATAACGCTAGCGCTTGCGGTCGGAGTTTGTGCGGGATCACAATCATTGATCCTCTCAGTACCAGTTGGCCTATGACACAAAGTTCACAGGATATGGCTGCGCATATTTTATCCGTGCAGCCGACCCATGTGCCGTGTAACTTGCGTAACTGTTGTAAGCTCAGCATCCTCGCCTGAGGCTCGCTCCACTTCTCGGGTCGTCATCGCTTTGGTAGTGGCATTCATTGCCGCGAATCTTACATGTTCTTCTGCAGTTTCACGGATTTCAGATTGTTGTGCATTGTCCACCTTAAGAAGTCTTGAGAGAGGATCGGCAATGTTCGCTAGTTATTCCTTGAGCGTGTCGATCGCCGCTATTTTCTCCCTCCCGAATACAAACGGCATATCTTTCCGTGTCAAAATCCTCAATGGGTCGCTGATTGTGGCATACTATGGGATGAATCTTGCGCTGAAGTTTACTAGTCCCAATTAAGAAACTCCGCTACGTTTTCGGGCTGCCTGCGCCTCGACTACTGTTCTCAAGCGCTCTTCCGTCGGGCCTATGCCTGTTGCGGACACCAGATATCCGAAAAATTCCAGTTCGGTCAGGCCGATTTTGCACTTTGCCTATTTCATCCTGAAGCAGTCACTTGTCGCTTGTCAACCTGTCTGACGCGTGTACAACAATGTTGTCGGATATGATAGTGAACTAATCAATGCCTGCCAACACGAATGCAATTTTGTGTTGGAAGACTTCACTTGCTGGGTTTACGCCAAATAACAGTCTCTTGCAATGGTACAGCCCTTAGTGCGTAGCGAACGTCGTTATTTTGCCGGATTCTAGCTGGTGGTAGCCCATGTTTGTTTCTAGCTCTGATAACACTTCCATTCAGGCCTTGTAATACTTCATCCACTGTGGGGATCGCGTGGTGTTCTCGATCTGTGGCCTATCACTGGTTCAATGATATCCAACTCAACTAACTGTTTCAGTTTTTCCTCTACTCGCCCGCGCAGCAGGAATGGAGTTCTGCGGAGCGTTTGGGCTACTGGCGGGATACTGGAATCAATATGGAGTGTTATTTAACAAAATTTAACAAGATTTGCCATCCAAGCCAAAGGCCCAGATGGCAAGTGGACAAGGAAGCCATTGGCTTATCGAGAGTCCAACAATGTTCATCTACTTATAACCCGCCCTCCTGAGATATGTGTCAACCTTGTTTTTAAACACATTCACGCTCCTAGCAGATACACAATCTGTAGACAATTTTTTCCATTCATTTATTGTCCTCTGTGAGAACGAGTGCTTCCTGATATCCAATCTACATTGATCCTTTACTAATTTTACCTCATGTCCTCTAGTTCTGCTATCCTTCTTGAGTGAGAAAAACATATTTCTATCAATATTTTCATACCCATTCAATATCTTAAAAACTTCAATCTGATCTCCTCTTAACCTCCTTGTCTCTAGAGTTGTTAAACCACATTCTTTCAGGCGTTCTTTATAACTAAGGTCTCTCAGTTCTGGAATCATTTTAGTTTCTCTCCTTTGCATACGTTCAAACGTATCTATATCCTTCTTACGATATGGTCTCCATGCTTGTATACAGTATTCTAAATGATGTCTAACTATTGCTTTAAAAAGAGGTACAATTAACTTTTTCCCTTGTGCGTTTCTTCTAATCAATCCAATAATTTTATTCCCTTTGAAGCTGCAATACCACACTGCTCTGAAGCTTTCATATCAGCGCTTATAGTAACTCCCATTTTATAGTTCACATCCAAATTCCCATGTCCTGTATGTAGGCATTTACATTTCCCAAAATTTAACAACATCTGCCATTTCTCAGATCATTTCACTAATCTCTCTAGATCGTTTTGTAAATGTTGTTTATCACCATCAGTATTAACCTTTCTAAACAGTTTAGTGTCATCTGCAAATTTCAGTACGTTACTTGTTATACTGTCGTCCAAGTCATTGATATATATTAAGAATAATATAGTTTCTAATACTGATCCTTGAGGTACCCCACTCAAAACTGATTTCCAATTTGAAACTTCTCCATCTACTACAACTCGTTGTCTTCTGTCAGTCAGCCATTGTTCTATCCAGTCAGTTATGCTATCCCCGATACCATGGGCTTTTAATTTATGTAGTAATCTTTGATGTGGCACTTTGTTAAAAGCTTTCTGAAAATCTAAATAGATAAACTCTACTGGCGATCCCACGTCTATCCACTTAGTGATTTCTACCAAAAATATAACATATTTGTTAAGCATGACGTCGTTTTAAGGAATCCATGTTGAGATGAATTTAATAATTTATGCTTAACGAGGAAGTCCATCATATGGTCTTTAATTAACCTTTCTAATAATTTACAAATCACTGACGTTAAACTCACTGGTCTGTAATTCTCTGACTTATTTCTCGAACCCTTTTTAAATAATGGTATGATGTTTGCTTCTTTCCATTCAAACGGAACAACTCCCTCTTCTAATGACAAGTTGAATACTCTTGCAAGTGGTATACTGATTGGTTCTACTGTTTCCATTAGTCATTTTGGAGGAATCCCATCCACTCCCGGTGATTTGTTATCCTTCATTGCCTTTATTTTCTTAGCTACCAATTCTGGAGTTACAACTAATGGACCTAAATAGTCAGATTTAGCCCCCTGAAATTTAACATCAGCAACTGGTAATGAACTAAAATCTTCTTTGGTAAACACTGAACTGAAGTAACCATTTAGGTCTTCCGCCATTAAAAACCCATGTGATATGATATTTCCAGCACTGTCTTCTGTCCAACCTTGTCTTGTACGTTTTGTTTACTCCTGACATATGCATAAAAACTCTTGCTGTCATTTTTTATGTTACATGCCAGTTTTTGCTCATAGCTTCTTTTAGATTGTCTGATTTCAGTTGTAGCTGCATTAAGTGTCTCTTTGTATTTTGCATAGTCTTCTTCCTTTCTGGTACCCCTATAAACCCTCCACATAGTTTGTTTTAGCATTATTTTTCTAATTGCCTCTTTTGACAAGTGTTTCTTTCTACGCCGTTTTCCTTGTTTTTGGAAGGGAACAAATTTATCGATGATACTCTCAATTTCATATTTTAGAATATTCCAACATTCAATTGCGGTCTTATTCATCAGCATGTAATTCCAATCTAGCTTTGCTAAGTATTTTATCATATCTTTGTAGTTACCTTTGTGGAAGTTTCTCTTGTACGTTTTCTTATTTTTACTTTCTGATTTTACATTGATGTCAATATGTATTTTATTATGGTCACTATTACCCAATGGTTCAAATATTTTTACATTGTCCACTAATTCTTTTTGTGATGACAAAACTATATCTAATACATTTTCTCCCCTGGTTGGTTCTAGTACGTGCTGAGTAAGAAAGCTATCCTGGATTAAACATAGAAATTGTTGATCCTCAATCCCTGTGCTCTCTAGAGAATTCCATTGTATGTGTCCATGGTTAAAATCTCCCATTATGATACATTCCCCTTTACTAACTTCCTTTATAGCATTTTTTATTTTTGTGTTGTCCTCTTCGTTTATGTTTGGACTTCGGTAAACTAATCCAATAGTTAATTTTGAATTTCCTGAAACAATTTTGCATTAAACAGCTTCATCGCAATCTGCTTCCCTTTCTAGTTTTATTTCATAAGCCTGAATAGATTCTTTAACATATAAAATAACTCCCCCGCCCCTTCAGCATCAGTTATATCTATGTTGGCCCATGATTCAGTTATACCAATTATGTGAGGGTCAATATCTTCTACCATAATGTTTAATTCGTTTTTCTTATTTACTATGCTCCTTGCATTTAAACATACGCATCTATAACCTTTTTCAGAGATGTTTTTCGGATGATTTGATATTGGTTTATCTGTGCTAGTGGCCTCTTGTTCTGCTTGAGACACCTCTAGGTAACCCACCTGCACTTCTAGTTTAAACAATGTTTACTTCCAAAAATATTTGTCATTGTACCCAAGTGGCTATCTACTGCTGCTGAAAGTTTGTCCGCGAATACTGCCGCCCCCTTTCCACTTAAATGAAGCCCATCCTTCATGTATATATCGGCCCTCCCAACAAAACTTCCCCATAAATCCAACTTCCTCTTCCCTACACAGCCTCTGGACTAACATGTTGATTGCCATCCCCCGACAATTTCGATATTTATGACCCCTCCTGCCCATTACAGGTAAAATCCCTGACAGTATTACCTGCTCAACTCGCGTCTGTTTTAGTGTTCTGACCAACTGCCTATATTTCCTAACTATGGCAGTTGTAACTCCCTCTCTACGTTATTCGTCCCTACGTGTACTAAAACAGATTACCCCTTACCCGAGCCTACGATGTTTTTTACCCTCTCGGTTATCGCCTCTATTTTGGCTCCAGGCAAGCAGACCACCACATCATCTCCTTTGTTTAAGACTCTGTCGGTCTTCCTAACTATCGAATCCCCCACAAACACCCTCGCTCTCTTCCTCACCCCTTCTATCACTGCTGCAGAATAACTCTTCCTTTCGATCCCCTCCATCACATTCTGTCCTGACCCCTTCCCTCCTGTCTCCCCCACTTCCCACTCCTTTGCTCTTGTCTCTCCCACTCCCCTCTCCTTCACTCCGGTTGTTTTCCCTTACGTCTCCCCCACTCCCTTCTCCCTCCCTCCTGTCTCCCCTACTCCCCTCTCCTTCACTCCGGTTGTTTTCCCTCCAGTCTCCCCCACTCCTTTCTCCTTCCCTCCTGTCTCCGCTACTCCCCTCTCCTTCACTCCGGTTGTCTTCCCTCCCGTCTCCCCCACTCCCTTCTCCTTCCCTCCTGTCTCCCCTACTCCCCTCTCCTTCACTCCGGTTGTCTTCCCTCCCGTTCCTTTCCTTCCCGTCTCCTTACGTCCTGTCTCCCTATGACCTGTCACCTTCCCTCCTCTCAGCTTCCTCCCAAGCTGAGGTGAGTTCTCCCTAGCATCTCTTGTGTCTTTCCCCACTTTATCGTCTACTGTTCCCCCACCGGAACTACTGGCACAACCCCCCTGTTCCCTTCCGATCATTGCCACAACGAGCAGCCTCAGCTCTTCCAACTCCACCTCTAGTTCCTTCATCTTCGCGCATCCCCTACACTCAAAGCTAAAACCATCTGCCTGGACCTCAGCCCAGGACTTCTCGCACCCAGACTTGACGAAGTCCACCCAGTTACTGCAACTGCCACGAATTAAGTGCCTTGTGGCCTTTAACTGCCGTTTGCACGGCGCCATCATACAATTTAGTTTTAATTAGTTTGCTACGTTAGCCTTGAATAAGGCTGTTTTTGTGATCAAAAGAACACTTTAGGCTAATATACTTGTTAACTGTGTCTTCTATTAACCTCGCATGAGAAAAAAAAACCCTGCCACCTAGCGAATACGGAGAACACTGTGTAACAAAACAACGAAGTCAGTGTGTACTAATTTACGCTAAAATCCTGCTGTTAATTCCTTTTTACCGAAAACGTTTACTACCACTATGTCAGATATTACCTTATGTATGTAATTTAAGTAAATAAATCACTTTATCTTATATATATATATATATATATATATATATATATATATATATATATATATATATATATATATATATATATATATATATATATATATATATATATATATATTAGCCAATGTAAACGATAGCTCGATGCACGGGTTGAATGACCTGTAAACAAACTCCCTTTTATCACTCGTTGAGTTTGAATCCGGGAAAAAAATACTACCTCTGTTAACAAAAACGGTTTCTTAATATATGTCTACAAGAAGTTGGTGAACAATATACGTATAATACTAATACTTATTCTAACCAATATTCAATGTTACTGACTATTCACTGTTATCTCAATTTTCGAATTGTAAACACCCCTATTAACGCTCGCTGAATTCCCTGACAGAATCCGAAACTAACTTACTCTAAAATACTCCCTCTGACTAATAATTAACAAAACCTGTTTCCTAATATATGCCTACAATACGTTTGTGTATAATATATATGCAATAGTAATACTTATTCTATTTGATATTCCGCGTATTTCTGTAAATGATCTACACCAAATTCAAGTCGCTGCACCAAGTCCAAGTAGCCGGAAGTTATGTAGTTGTAGCTGCATTAAGTGCCTCTTCTTCCTTTCTGGTACGCCTATAAACCCTACACATAGTTTGTTTTAACACTATTTTTCTAATAGCCTCTTTTGACAAGTGTTTCTTTCTACGCCGTTTTCCTTATTTTTGGAAGGGAATAAATTTATCGATGATACTCTCAATTTCATATTTTAGAATATTCCAACATTCAATTGCCGTCTTATTAACCAGCATGTTATTCCAATCTAGCTTTGCTAAGTATTTTCTCATATCTTTGTAGTTACCTTTGTGGGAGTTTCTCTTGTACGTTTTCTTATTTTTACTTTCTGATTTTACATTGATGTTAAAATGTATTTGATTATGGTCACTGTTACCCAATGGTTCAAGTATTTTTACATTGTCCACTAATTCTGTTTGTGATGACAAAACTATATCTGATACATTTTTCCCCCGGTTGCTTCTAGCACGTGCTGAGTAAGAAAGCTATCCTGGATTAAAAATATAAATTGTTGGTCCTCATTCCCTGTGCTCTCTAGAGAATTCCATTGTATGTGTCCATGGTTAAAATCTCCCATTATGATACATTCCCCTTTACTAACTTATGTATAGCGTTTTTTATTTTGTGTTGTCCTCTTCGTTTATGTTTGGACTTCGGTAAACTAATCCAATAGTTAATTTTGAATTTCCTGAAACAATTTTGCACCAAACAGCTTCATCGCAATCTGCTTCCCTTTCTAGTTTTATTTCATAAGCCTGAATAGATTCTTTAACATATAAAATAAACCCCCCACCCCTTTCGTCCTATTCGATCTTTCCTAAACATTACGTATCCTGTCAGTCCTAATTCAGCGTCTGTTATGTCTATGTTGGCCCATGATTCAGTTATACCACTTATGTGAGGGTCAATATCTTCTACCATAATGTTTAATTCGTTTTTCTTATTTACTATGCTCCTTGCATTTAAACATACGCATCTATAACCTGTTTCAGAGATGTTTTTCGGACGATTTGATATTGGTTTGTCTGTACTAGTGGCCTCTTGTTCTGCTTGAGACACCTCTAGGTAACCCACCTGCACTTCTAGTTTAAACAATGTTTACTTCCAAAAATATTTGTCATTGTACCCATGCCACTATCTACTGCTGCTGAAAGTTCATCAGCGAATACTGCTGCCCCCTTTCCATTTAGATGAAGCCCATCCTTCATGTACATATCAGCCCTCCCAACAAAACTTCCCCATAAATCCAACTTCCTCTTCCCTACATAGTTTCTGGACTAACATGTTAATTGCCACATCCCAACAATTTCGATATTTGTGACCCCTCCTGCCCATTACTGGTAAAATCCCTGACAGTATTACCTGCTCAACCCGCGTCTGTTTTAGTGTTCTGACCAACTGCCTATATTTCCTAACTATGGCAGTTGTACCCTCCATCTCTACGTGTATTAAAACAGATCCACCCTTACCCGAACCTACGATGTTTTCTACCCTCTCAGTTATCGCCTCTATTTTGTCTCCAGGCAAGCAGACCACCACATCATCTCCCTTGTTTAAGACTCTGTCGGTCTTCCTAACTATTGAATCCCACACAAACACCCTCGCTCTCGAATCCCCACAAACACCCTCGCTCTCTTTGAGTGTTCTTCAGTTTTCCCAGCCCAGTGAAAACCTCTGGGAATTCCTGGTGGAATTGTTCTACATGGGTAGATACTGCGGCTATATCTATGTCCACTTCCAACATTCTGGGTTTTGTTGCTGTCTGTTTGCCCAACAGTGCTACACCTTGGCCTCTCACCACCACAAATTCTGCATTTTTTCTGCCTTTTCCTGCTTTGACTTCACACTCGAATAACCCTGTTATGCTCAGCGGATTTTCCGAAGCATACGAATATATGCGCTTGTTTTGTTGTACAACTCTAGACGTACATTTGATCTTCTTGGCTTTTAATGTTTCCCATGTATGTTCATCGACGATGTTGCTATATGCACCTGAGTCAGCTAGCACTTGTAACTTGACACCACCCACCTCAACTTGACACCTGAGTCGGCTAGCACTTGTAACTTGACACCACCCACCTCAACTTGACACCTGAGTCAGCTAGTACTTGTAGCTTGACACCACCCACCTCAACTTCGAGTAATTCGTCAGCGTTCACACTGTTTATACCGATCCTGAATGCATATTCATGTGCACCTCTATCTGACTGGTCGCCTGATGTGTCCTCTTGGCCATCAGCGCCAATGTGGTTAACTTGTTTGGTTCTGCATACTTTCGCAAAGTGATTTTTTTGGTGGCACTTGTCCACTGATTAGTCCTTTACCGTCCGCAAATACGTCGTCACTGTTCAAAGAGCGAGTCCATCTGGGCCCCAACGTTGCTGACTCCGAGAACGGGTGAAATTTGGGTATGACGTTTTACGTTCCGTCTCGATGATTGCCTGATTACATTAAGTTCAAATGTACCCGCCTTTATGGCTGTTTTATTCTGTTGTCATCCTCGTCGCCAATGTCGGATGGCCAATTAATAAAGGATTAAACACTCAGATTTAACTTGTCAACTCGGCTTTATTACAACAATCCACATGGCTCTTTTTCCAATTCCCACGAAATGATCACTCGGCTGTATCAAGTGATAACGTCACATGCATATACGACAGGCACCAGTGGGAAACGTAACTGTAGGCTGAACCCCACAGGACGGTCAAGTCATATGTTTTATAGGATTGTACGATTTTCATTGGTTAGCTGAACGACATTGTGACACTGAATGTATTAGTATTTAGAACATATCAGTTGATTAATAATAATAATAATAAAACAAAACGTGTTACTGTCATGATAATTCATCGCTTAATATTTTCTAAAATATATGATTTGGTGATGAAATAAAATCTGCTAGTCTTACGACGTTGACCTGGACGCCCGAAGGTAGAAGAAAGGTTGGTCGACTAAAGACAACATGGCGATCAACTGTTGAAAATTAAAGATGAGTACCGGAGTGCAACTACAGGAACGAGGCTAGACGCGTAGCAGCTGACATAGCGAGCTGGAGGAGATGCACTTCGGCCTAGGATAGGTGATGTGACGTTTACGACATATGTGGACGCGGCTCTACTGGAATAAAATACCGACCAGCAAGTCGAGCATCACATTTGAAGGTGAAACATGACGGTTGATTTATTGGTCCGTCTAGTTCCTGTTTTATATATTTTCAAGAGCTACGCATTCGGCTTCCATCTCACGCTCTCACGCAAATAAATGTAACTCTCACGCATATTTGTAAATGCCACGCACATTGGCCTTATCAATAAATACTAACACAAACAAGCTAATTTCCATGCACGCTTAAAGTCGTCTTCATCAGATATTCGCATCTTTCACAGGGAAATCTTCAAACTACACTGTCGTATCAATGAATTCTGTGAATATCGTGATAATTCTAACAAGTACTACATGTTTTAAATCCACGTTTCCTTGTCAATGTAGTAGGTAGTCTTTTTTTAAATGTTCTCATTGGTAACGCACTTGTTAACTAACATCTAACAGTGATCAACTGTAGGATGGTCGGTAGGCAGTAGACACCGTAGGAAATCTTTTTGAAAATGTTCTCAATGGTAACGCACTTGTTAACAAACATCTAACAGTGATCAACTAACAGTAGGCACTAAACACCGTATTAGCAGAGATGTCAATATGTCGACGATTGCACAATATGGGAAGTTTCTTCATCCTCCGGAATTGACAGCTCATTCCAAATAGCAGCAGAGTAACAAAATGGCGCTGAACTACAAGACGAAAGAACTGCGAATATGTTTCAAGAAATCAACTCGACACATGGACTGCTAACCATCAACGGTAGACCAATCCAACAAGTTAACAGCACTCGTCTACTAGGTGTAACTCGATCTGAAGATCTGAAGTGGCAATCACACGTAGACGAAATCACTACAAAAGCATTGCAACGTCTATATTTCATAATCCTTCTCAAAAGAGCCAGCATTGGCCCTCACCATCTCATCAACATATACACTTCAATCGTCCGATCGGTATTGGAGTACGCATGCCAAGTGTGGCACAGGAGCCTTACAAAAAAGCAAACAAAAAGGATAGAATACATCCAGAGAGGGGCAATTCGGATCATTTTCCAAGATAAGTCATATACCGAAGCCATCACCGCAGCCAATCTACCAACCCTGTCAGGCCGGAGGGAGAAGTTATACAGAACACTATTCATAAGAATGCAACAACCTACACATAAATTACACCATCTTCTGCCTTCCCTCTGAGAAACTCCATACACAACTCGAAACACGAGGACTTACTGTGTGCCGCGTTGCATAACTCCTTTATACCGTGTGCTTTAAGTCACTGGCAGTAATTATTAATTAATTAACTCATTAATAAATTACTTACTTTTACGAAATAGTAGTAGGCCATATACTTTATTTTACAAGTATTGCCTGTTTTAATTTATAATTACGTCCTTTATATTTACCTATGCATGTATAAGCCTATTCTTAGTTTGTTCATTTACAAACATAACTTAAGACATGATGTTTATGCACCTTTTACAGTCATAATTTTTGTCATAATTAATTTATTATCATTGGTTGTTTTACTGTGTCAATTCTATAATTAAACTGCTATACTTGCCATTTAAAAAATATAATTATTATTATTACTTGAGATTTGAACACCCAATGGTATTGGAAATATCTAACAGGAAATTTGTTATGTCGACACAAACCACTGATAATATGAAGATTAAACCACTGAAATGACCATATGTAAATTATGTCGAACTCATGTTGCCGTTAGTGCCGCGTCTTTTATTGCATGTTGATTCGGCAAATTGAACTCAATTCGCCGGCAGTTTTGAAGTTACGTTGTGTGCATTTCCCTAAGCGGATCGCCATTCTCATCAGTGGAACTCCACCTACGGGAGCTACCAAGAACTACGCGATCCATTTCCGTTGTTGCGTCTTTCCTGCAGGCGGCGTCCGCCCGTACCTTTGTTTCTTTTCTCCTGCGTTCACCGATTCGCTCCAGTACACACACCACGTGATTCCGGCGTTGCGCGAAAGTCTGGCGCCAAATCTCGTGTTCTGTACGCCGGCGAGATAAGTCGTCTCTCATTGCCTGTAGGTCCGGCGTCTGTGCATCAGTTTCCGTAACATCGCACATATCGGATATAACGGCCAAATGATCGGCGAACGACTGCGAAGCAAATCCGGCCGAAACACCACCGCTAGAGGTACTACTTTGCGGCGATCGTTGACCACGTGGTACGCTTGGACTATGTGTCGGCGAAAGTGCACTAGGCGACCGCTGGCGCCGTCTGGTGTTCATCGTCAAAGCAGACGGCGGTTTCTTGCCGAATCCTGTTGACGAAGACTTGGACGCCGCCGAGTTCGACGACCTGCTGGCTGACGCATTCCGAATTCTAGCGCTACCTGACGACTGGCGCCGGCGCTCGCCTGTCGATGGGCTCCGCGGTTTAGACATGTTCTGGAAGACGATAACACAGCTGTATTGTTAGTCAAACTGGAGTAAGTCTATTTTAAAGGTTTAATTCTTCAGACGGATTCTGAAAATGAAGAACCGCTGCTGATTAGTGTGAAACACAAGCTACAATGGTTCAAAAGGGTACGCTTGGAAAGGATATCAAATCAAATCAGTTCTTTATTTCCAAATGAAAATATACATTTATAACATAATACACATCAAATGTCTGTAATTCAAATGGAAAGGGAGAAAGTAGAAGTGTATTACTTATTAAACACTTTCCCCCAATATCAAAGTGAAACGTACATATTAATAGTAAACATAAATCTATAGTATATTGTTAGTAAATAACGAATAACTGAAACCCATTTACACATGTATGCTTCCAACTATTTTATATTGCACAGCAATTTATAGAAGTAATTTATTCTCTTCAAAGAAATACATTTTATATCGGTTTTTAAGATTCTGGATAGTAACTGGACTTCTTATTGACTCATCTAAAGAGTTCCAGAGTTTAACACCGTACACATTGTACACTTAGCCTTTAAAGTTGTTCGTGCATACACATGTTTTAATTGATTACTTTGGCGTGTTACATGCAACATGGTATATTTTAGAAGATTTGTTGAAGGTTACTAGGCAACAATTCATTGTTGTCTTTAAACATTATCATAGAAATTCTTAATTTTATTAAATCAAAGAGCTTAAGAATGCCTAGGTCACAAAATAGTTTATTAGAATGACATATAGAATTCTCATTATGAGTCTGACTACCTTATTTGTAATATATAAACACCATTAATATATGTTTTAAACGTATTGTCCCATACTTCGCAGCAGTATGATATATAAGGGAGAAATAGTGAATAATATAGTATAAAAAGCGAATTTTTTGTCTAGTAACTATTTCGCCCTATATATTATAACTGCAATAGTTTTTGATAATTTAGATTTGATCATGCCAATATGTTCCTTCCAATTGAGCTTATCATCTATTAAGATTCCTAAAAACTTAGTATCATATACTCTATCTAAAATTGTATTGTCTACTTTTATGTCAATATTTTTTTTTTTACAATAGCATCTAGCAAGATACGGTCAACGCCGGACGAACAAGAGGCAGACCACTGGAAATGTGGACCGACATTCGGATAGGATAGGACTGGAATCACGGGAGGTCTTCGACGATCACAGTCTATATTAGTTTAATGACACTGGCAGCGATTTGCAAAACTGTTCGATCAAATGATATAATCTACATGATGCAAATAGACAATTCAAAACTATACTCTTGCAACTTAAATGTGGCAACTTTTGTTTGCATGTGTCAATAATAAAACAGAGTTGTTGTATTATAAAATGCTTTCACGATCTGTCACATGCGTTACCTAACAACAATAACGTCTTCGTTTCCATTTATTAGAAAGTTAAATAGCAACAACTCAATAACACTCAATAACAAACTTAATGTGTATGCTGTACCAGAAGTGTTTTTTGATCATATGCAGCGTGCACAGAAGTCGTCGCTGCAATAATATCGCTTTAGAAGCATTGGCGTCTAACACCTGTAGGGTCTACATGGGTAAGACCACAGTTGACCTTCCTGTTTATTGTTTGACACGAATGTAGGGCGTATTGAATTGCGATATGTGAATTTGAAGAACTCATAAGATGTGACATAAGTGCAATTGAGCAGGCAAATTCACATGTTTGTTTGTAGAAGCTATTGGCTGTGAAACAGTGCATTTAAAAAAATGTAACTGGCGGAGTGATTTATGGGAATTTTTCTGCTATGGCCCACGTGGGCGCATGAATACATGGCTATTTTTGTCAAAATTGATAGGCATCGCACTTTTTAAAAGAGCTGGAGGTATGTGATTTTGATAAAATTTTGTCAGTATATCAATGAGATGATGGCAGTTGCTGTGGAAAATGTTCAGAATTTTTGATGGTCACGTTTTCTTATAATCAGACAAAACGTTAACATGGCCACCAATGCAATTCTTAACTGTGGTCTGACTCTTACAGTGAACGAGGACACACCACTTGTTCTTCCGTCTCAACGCTCAAGTGCGCAGTCGACTCGATTGATTACTTATTCATGATGATTGAGCATTAATGTAGCAGTTTGCCCATCGCTGTTTATACAACAACGTTCAAGTGCACAGTCGACTCGATCGATTACTTATTCATGATGATTGAGCATTAATGTAGCAGCTTGCCCGTCGCTGTTTACACAACAGTTGCTAATCGTGGACCACGATATACTAATTGCTTGAATCAATAACGACATCAATGCGAACGGAAGACGGGTGACACGGCGCTCCGTGGTGAGAGACAGAAAGATCGGTCGACATTTTATCCATGAAGACGAATCAATATCAAATAATCCAGCCGTACGGCGGACTCTAGACCTTTGTTCAAGATACTTACCTCAAACTAGATAGTCCCGTATGTCTGCCCTTAAAATGAATTCAGTAGCTTTTTGGCCGTTTAAAATATTTCGACCCTTACAACATGCCCCAATGCCAAATCCTGGGTCCACCCAAAACATATTTGTACGTACCGATTTCAGTTTTGACAAGCAAAACATAGGGTCCGAGGTAAAATTCAAGCGATTCGTGACTAATTGAACTAGAAGCGTAATTTTTTTAAAAATACAGATACTTACGGACAATTCGAATTCGTCCCACACAAGTTTCATTATAACATTATATCTGGACATGGCGACATGGCTATACCACATTGCTATATCCATCTAATTTCGCTCACATCTCATATGCCCCCAGATGTATTTTCTTTCTTCCTATATAGCCCATATCCCATTTTGGAGCAATGTTGCACTGAGCCCACCACAGGTCACACATTTACCTCATGTGTGGAGTATTTTACTTCCCCTAGCATAGAAACGAAGCAGAATGAACCTTCAGCTTTTAGGGTCTCATCCAAAGACACATACTTCACATTCATTACCATATTCCTGGTACCAGGGAGTCGGTAAGTTGTACCGAGTTTTGACGAAACGCCTACTGGGTTGACCGCCTGTCCGGGGGTCAACTATATACCTCCTGGATGCGAGGTTAACGCCAAGCTATTGAGCCACCGCTTCACCGATCTCACATCATATCGACTATATGTCTCCACCATCTACTTACCACAACAAAAATATTCCTCCAAATCACAACGTTCTACCGTCCTGCGGCAAGACACGCCGGGACTGAACAGCCCGTGTGGTGGAATCCACTACCTCCACCGAAAGCCGTGTCTCTGCTACTGATTATGTGGTTGCATATTGACTTGGAATTCGTGTCTCAGCCGGTATTTAAAGCAAGACGGCCACACGTCGGCGGCATAATAATTGCCTCATTGGTTTGTAACGCGCCATACAAATTTGCCGTCCAACGGAAGAACCTGACAAGTCACATTTAAAAAACATGACGTTATTTTGGTTTTGCACTCTGCAGAATAATTTTATAAAATAGCTTTGCAAACTAGTTTTTTATTGTCATGTCAAAAACTAACAAGCGCAGTTTCGAAATACCTACCGGTACTAAGTCAAATAAAAACTATTAGCCCAACCCCAATTATAACTTAATCCCTGTTCACGATTATGCTTAATGATTCTGTTTTATTGTGCCTCTGAGCTCAGGTTCCTGAGGATATAGGCGCCATAGAAGTTAATTATTATTAATTACTAATTAATTATTTACCACCACGGTTGAATCAATTGATAAGTGATGGTTATGAATATGTTCATGAAGGCGATTAGCAACTACTATGTTGTATGAGAATAAATGATGTTGGTCTGGATGAGGTGTGAAGGACTATATTTATATGAGAATAAAATGGTGTTAGTCTGGATGAGGTGTGAAGGACTATGTTTATATGAGAATAAAATGATGTTAGTCCGGATGAGGTGGGAAGGATTATATTTATATGAGAATAAAATGATGTTAGTCTGGATGAGGTGGGAAAGACTATGTTTATATGAGAATAAAACGATGTTAGTCTGGATGAGGTGGGAAGGACTATGTTTATATGAGAATAAAATGATGTTAGTCTGGATGAGGTGGGAAGGATTATATTTATATGAGAATAAAATGATGTTAGTCTGGATGAGGTGGGAAGGACTATGTTTATATGAGAATAAAACGATGTTAGTCTGGATGAGGTGGGAAGGACTATGTTTATATGAGAATAAAATTGTGTTAGTATGGATGAGGTGGGAAGGGTTATGTTTATATGAGAATAAAATTATGTTAGTTTGGTTGAGGTGGGAATGACTATGTTTACATGATAATAAAATTATGTTAGTCTGGATGAGGTGGGAAGGACTATGCTTATGTGAGAATAAAGCCACTCGTCGTCTGCAATCATCTTCATGTAGGCTACTAGTGGTGATGTTATTATCATTATTATACCCATGTCGTTGAAAATATAACATTCTATATTTTATTGAACACAAAACGACATTACAGCATCGGTGAAATTAACTATTTCATAAAAATACCGAACATCATTGGCATCACCTCATTAATTGATTTCGTGTAGGTGTTTATACGCAGGCCAGTAATTTGAAGCAAATGTAATTATTATGTTATGTAGCATCCAGCAAATATTTGCAATACAGTATTGCATTTTACTAAGATATTGCAAATATGCCTTCAGTTTGAAAGCTTTTGCATATATTCGCAGTACTATATTGCACATTTCAAAAAGTTTTGTAAATATTTCGCAGTACTCATATTGCAATACTGCAACACTCTGAGTATTGTTCGGTGTAAACCTTTCAGGGACCTTGTAGACAGAAACCTCCGACACTAAGACGGCAACAAGTACCTACTGACAATGATACTAGTTTCGATAACACAAATTCCGTGGAAAGGCGCCATCACCTTTCGTCCATTGAACCCCAATTGTTACGTAGCCGCCATGTTTGACCTGGATTTCGGTAACCAATCACGTTAGACTCGATTATCCAGGTTGCGTGATGTGGCGCCACCGTTGTTCGCACACAAGAGTCCTGTGTTCGACACCGGATACAGAGTAACCAACGAAATTGACTCTCAAATTTAAATAAGAGTAAACTGTTATGACTTTTTGCTCATATATTCGAACCAACTTTAAACATTGATTAGTTTGCACAAGTCACACAATACAATAAAACGGATTAGCAAACGCTAACGTTAATTTTGGTCGCATGTTCGAATCCCATAAGAGTAATAAATTCGTAGGTTTTTTTAGTTTGGGTACCTTTTATTTTGCATAAAAGTATTAAAAAAACATTTTTTCTTTATCCAAAACACACAAATATAACATTAAGTGTACACGTTTTGTCGTCGAAATGAAGTAATTAGATCAGTCCTTCTCCGTATGATGCATGTCGGTCTTCGAAACACTTTGTCACCCGAATGCATCCCAACATTTGAAACAATATTTCCTTTACATGGGTTTAATGTCTACAGTACCTCATGAAATGACTACTACTAATAATAACGCACCCAATATTAATTTGGAACTCCTCAAAGTTAACCGCATGGCAAAGTCATGTATACTTTCATTTCTAATAACACGGAACTAAGGAGATTACTGTTTCATAGATTACAATTTTGACATTTGCATTGTATAATATTAGTAAAATTATCCATCGTGATATATGTTCATACCATATTTGAAGGTAATCCGTTTTACAGTTATTGATGATGGAAAAACAATATATTTGCAATATTGTTTTATGAATGCATTTTTGGCGAAGCTAATGGAATCAATAAGTCTGATGTCCAATTAAATAACGAAGCGAGTCACGTATTGTACGTTCTACGAAAAAACCGTAACATCATCGCAAACAAGAATTCTCTTGGATCAGCTGCAGCTAGCCCCAATCTACTCCTTTTGCCAATTTGTCTTAACTTTGGCGTGGCGGTAAATAAATTAATACACCATATCTAATTAATTTATTGCTGCAAGTGAGTAGTTTTTATTTGACTTAAGAATTTGAATCCGCACTTTCTAAGATCTAACATTGCAACAGAAAGCAAATTTGCAGCTATTTTACAAGTTAATTAGTCGAAAACCAAAAATAACTTTAGGTTTTTTTAATGTGACTTACTAGGTTCTTTCGTTGGACGGCAGAAATGTATGTCGCGTCACGAACCAATCACGCCAGCTACGCCTTCATTGTGCTGCCGACTTGTGGCTGTCTAGTGATGTTTGTGTGGGATCAATGCACGCAGATGTTTCTGCGTTCCGAGCATTTACGCTTCTGGTTGAACTAGTCCACAACCCCCTTGGACTTTATTGTTTGTTTGTCAGAGAATAGACCGGGTGTACGTGCCTGGTGTACGTGTCAGGTGTGCGTGCACACATTGTGTATGTCGGACCCAGGATTTGGGATTTGTGCATGTGGTATGGACGAAATATTTAAGCTCTTCAATTCATTACAATGGCAGACACACCAAATATGCATACCTTTACATAACAAATATACCGGACTATCTAGTCTGAGTTAAATGTTGTGGTCGAAGAATCGGTGTCCACTGTATGACTGGATTATTTGACGTTGTTTCGTCTTCAAGGATAAACAACAACCGATCTTTCTGTCTCTCGCCTCAAAGCGCCGTGTCACCCGCCTTCCGTTTGTATTCATGTCGTTCTTGATTCAAACAATTAGAATATCGTGGTCGACGATTTGCAAGTGCCGTGTAAACAGCGACGGACGCACTGTCAATTGACGCCCACGATTGATCATCATGAATAAGTGGTCAATCGAGTCGATTGCGCACTTCAGCGTTGAGACTGAAGAAGAGTCTGCATGGCGTGTCCCCCGCTCACTGTGTCAGGCGGCAATGCTTCCTAAGCGACGTTATGGCAACGACGACTTCTGTGTGATTTAGTGTGTTGAAAATGTATTTAATATTGTGTTGTTGCTATTTAAGTGTCTAATTACTATAATAAATGGAAGTGAAGACGAAAGATGTTGTCGTCAGTTATTACATGTAACAGATTGTGAAATAATTTTACAATTCAACGTAAACTATGTTTTACTATTTAACAAGATTGCCATCCAACGCAAAGACCCAGATGGCAAGGTGACAACGAAGCCATTGGCTTGTCGAGAGTTCAAAATTTTTAATCTATATGTGTAATCCGCCATGTTGAGATATGTGTCAACCTCGTTTTTAAATATATATTCACGCTGCTAGCAGTTACACAATCTGTAGATAATTTGTTTCATTCATTATTGACACATGCCAATAAAAGTTGTCATATTTAAGTTGCAAGCGCATAGTTTTGAATTGTCTAATTGCATGAAGTAGATTATATTTTCGGATCGAATAGTTTTGCAAATCGCTGTAAATCTCATTAAACCGATATGGAATATGTCCTACAACTTGGGCGATGGTCCGCGTCACGGATTCACTTGTCACGTGATCTCTGTGTGATATTTGTAGGATCCGTCTGAAGACTTTAACAGTTAAAATATACTTAATCCAGTATGACTGACGCTACATCTGTGCTTTCGTCTTTCCGAACACGCCTAAGACGAGTGAGTGCTGACTCCAGTCATCAGGTAGCGCCACATGTCGAATGGAGTCAGCCAGCCAGTCGTCCAACTCGACGGCGTCAGTCTTCGTCAACTGGACTCAGCAGGAAGCCGCCGTCTACTCTTGTGATGAACACCAGACGGCGCCAGTGGTTTCCTAATGCAATTTCGCCAACATCGTCGTAGTCAACGATCGCCGCAAAGTGGCACCTCTAGCGGTGGTGTTTCGGGTGGATTTGCTTCGCAGTCATTCGATCACTTGGTAGCTATATCCTATATATGCTAGGTTACGGAAGTTGATGAACATACGTCGGACCCACAAGCATTGACAGGCGACTTATCTCGCTTGCGTACAGAGCACGAGACTTGGCGCGAGACTTTCTGTCACTCACGTCCCTCCAGTGTTCCTATTGCAATGCGCCTTTCCACGGATCCTGCAAATGGTTATTTACAACTCTCTGCCTTCTCATGTATCCTGCAAATGGTTATTTTCAACTCTGTGCCTTTTCATGGGTCCTGCAAATGGTTATTTTTCAACTCTGTGCCTTTTCATGTATCCTGCAAATGGTTATTTACAACTCTGTGCCTTTTCATGGATCCTGCAAATGGTTATTTTCAACTCTGTGCCTTTTCATGGATCCTACAAATGGTTATTTTTCAACTCTGTGCCTTTTCATGTATCCTGCAAATGGTTATTTACAACTCTGTGCCTTTTCATGGATCCTGCAAATGGTTATTTTTCAACTCTGTGCCTTTTCATGGGTCCTGCAAATGGTTATTTTTCAACTCTGTGCCTTTTCATGTATCCTGCAAATGGTTATTTTCAACTCTGTGCTTTTTCATGGATCCTGCAAATGGTTATTTTCAACTCTGTGCCTTTTCATGGATCCTACAAATGGTTATTTTCAACTCCCTCCTCAAATTGTTTAGCCCTTCGTGAAACAGGTTCGTTGATGTTGTGTGTGAATACGTTAAGTAACACGCACATTCGGTTTAATAAAAGAGTCCGTTCTTTTGTTAATGGAAATAATTTACTTTGATCGTTAGATCAGGTAACTGCGAAAGTGTGAATAGCCGGATGTCATAGTAAAATTAATACATAAAAACATGCACACACGCACACAAATGTTTATACTGTTTACATTGCAGTGTTACTTACCGGTAAATGTCACTTTCAGTCGCTGCTGTCATCGAGAGCTTCCACGGTGATGTCAGCTGAATTTTTACGGGTGTTTCCTTTGCATACACGACACACAGAAGTGCACTCAAGTCCAGTCTTTCTGTAACTACATCGCAGCGAATTGCTGTTTTTCTTGCAACGGATGACCGACAGCAAATGGGCTGGTGCTGCTGGGAAGTCAGTCATCTTTGGAACATGGCAGTTGTCTTTGACAATCGAGGACCAGTCCGTGGCTTTGAAAGTTTTCTCGGATCCTTTCCACTGTTGGATCTGATAGTAGATCCTGAGGCTGTGACAATGGGCAGCAGCTGAAGTAGGGGGCAGAGTTTTTCCCTGTACGTAAGCTGCACTTGATGCTACTTTTTCAATGAAGCGTTTGTACCGCAAATCATCAAGGTTTTCTCCAATGTTGCCACCACGAACACATACAATAGCCTGTTCTCCCGCAGTAACCAATTCTTCGACTGTTGGTGTAGCTGATTAGAACACCTGTGGTTGCTTCCTGAAGTGTTCGTCATAGCCTTCTTCAGAGCTGTGGCCTTACCAATCCCGTGTATGCATGATGTGGTATCACATCCTAGTAAAATGTGTAAGAAGAGCATATGACTGCACACAGCTGGGCCCAGTGGTTCTGTGAGAGCTCTGGTGTTCCAAATCTTGACTTGGTGTGGTGTGCTCTGTTTAGGCTCTGACATTAAGAATATCCCAAAGGGTTCCTGTCGAAAGTGGTAACTAGCAAATCAGTGTCTTCACCAATTAGGATAATGTCGATTTTGTTAAATGATTTTAGAGCTGTTTTAACGATCAGCGTCTTCGTTTGCATGAAGACAACAGCACCAAGCTTTCTCAAATTCTTTGCTCAGTAAGTTTATGAATCGTTGCTTGTTTTCTCTGTTGGCCAGAAATTCCTCCTTCTTTATCCGCAATCGCATGTCACTTGTGAAGTGAACTGCTGTTGAAGCACATTTGACTGTTCGCCTATTGTTGGTCATGTCCTTTATTGATGTTCCAGCTTCGTAGTCATCGAATACAACAATGGCATTACCGTAGCGTCTTCGCACATACGTGATGTATTGTGTGCATATGCCACTGTAGATAGAACCTCGCTGCCATGTAATCCGATGCATAAGTGATCCTCCACCGAGAACATACTGCACTTCTCCATAGGAATGGTCTCCAAGCAGATTCCACATGGCGTCAGCAAGGAGGGATTTATTGGCAGGTCGCATCATCCCAGGTTCTTCGAACAAAGCATAGTTCGTGCTTCAGGACCAGAGGCAGTTCATCACATCTTTCTCACACTACCAGAAGGCGCTGGAAGAGGAGTTGAGAATCAAACTTTCACGTCTTCATTGAACTTCACGCGTGTTTTATCATTCAGTGTGATGGCTTGCTGTTTCCTTCTGAATATATAGCCTAGGATGCTTTCTCCGATCATTGATTCAAGGATCTGAGATCCTATTTCATTTGCCTTGTCTACATTCACTTCATTGTCTGCTGTTACACCGGTCGATATGGTACGGAGACACCGATCGTCAGTGAATGGATTCTTGCTCTGCAGAAATTTCAACAGCTCTTCTGTTTCTTTGGAGTCCCGTTCCTGTCTTACTCTAGTTGCCTCTTTGTGTTGGTCACTTGTGTTGTAGGTTACCGCAGCGAGGTCTTGCAGAGCACAATTAACTTCAGCACAGACAAGCACTGACAGAAGCCAGACAAGCCTTTGAGTCTCAGTCAGTCCACGCCCACGCGTTAAACCGCCTTTTGTCTTCACACTTCGCATCAACACTTGCTCGATAACTAAATCCGATGAAAGGCCTACCCAGTAACGATCATTCCTGCGGGTTACATGTTTCCCGAGTTTGAAGCTCGTGTGAACATCAGGGTGTTGACTCTCCAACTCCAGCATGTTGCTTAGGTACACATATGCAGACTTGCCATACAATGTGTGTCCAGCAGCTAGGAAGTATGGAAGCATCTCACGAACAGTGTGTAGATGCAGGTCCCAATTCCCCGTTCGTTCTGCTTTGATGAATCTCCTGAGTATGTCCATCATGTTCATATACTGCAACCACAAACAAGCGGTGCGTGACTGCTTCAAGGCTTCCTTCCGCATTTAGATCATGTGACTGATTCTACACAGCACATCAGCTGAGCATACCTCCTCAATCGTTTTGTCCAAAGACATCAAATTGTCAAACAAACTAGCGGCTTCTTTTAAATCTCCATTGCTGACAGCTGTACTGGCAGGTGGGTCGTTTGTCGCTCCCTGCGTGCCATCGTGTGGTCTGTCAATTGCGTCTGGGTGCAGTCCATGCTGGACATGTTGCATGGCACCAGACCAGCATGGTATGGGTGAACGCAGCAGTAGAGACGTTTTCCAAAGCAAGTCAACGTTGGAAGTTGCATCTTTGACATCCACTTTGGGTAGTCTCTGATAGACGAGTCCATTGATTGCAGCATCAGTTGCGTCTGAAGTGGTGGATGTTGATGAGCCCAACAGCAGCCAGGTCTTCAGCACTTGCAGTAACTCTAGGAATCGGTGTGCAGGTCTTGATGCCTGGCGAAACGGCTGCAATAATGCCGATCCCATGGAAGGTATTCATTCCATCGAGGGTTCGACTGTTATGGTCCACATTATCTGCTACAAATTGCACGAACTGACCCGATGCGAAGCCAGGAATGTCGACACTCTATAAGACCCTCATGCTGTGCGAAAAATGTAAATAATGACAACAGACATAAGTGCAATTGATTGTTTATTAATTGATACATTAGTTCGCTTACATTTATTAATAAAACATATCAAAACTAGTATCGAGTGTGGGTGTATAAAGTCCACTCCAGATCGCAACTCTACGCCCCCATGACGGCTAAAAATCGGGGTTCACTGTATTTAAAATGTGACCTTCACCTTAGTAGTTAATGAAGGTAAACTTCTGATATATCTTTGGATAAATGAATCCATTACCTTTCCAATGGTTTGCATCAAGTATATGTAATGTGCAAAGAAAATACATAACATAGCCTAATTAACGCGTACCCCTAGCTGTCACTATGCCAAAAAGTGACCGGCAGCGACTTTCGACCACTTGTCATTATCGTCAAAAATGACAATGTTCCACCACGTGGATTTCGGTGGACTTTTTTTCTGGTAATGTAGACATGTAGTACTAACTAAAAACGCCATCATAATTACTATTACAATTTGTTTAATGTTGACCCTCTTTTGGGCGTAGATTGACTGGACTATAACTGATTTTTAGCTCCCGCTCTGCATCAAGTTAAAGCTGATATGATATACTTAATACAATCGACCAGGAATGCTGGCAATTTCTTGTAAAATTATGAGAAATGGCGAGGGAAAGAATAGTTGTTTCCATCAAAATAGTAGCTGAACCGCTCCTCAGTTTTTATTTCATACAATATACACTATGATCACTGCAAAAATAGTTCATTTTGTTCTATTAATTAAACAATCGACTGATTAATTATGTTCCATTAATTAACTTCTTGTTCTGCCTATAAACATATGGTATACACATTTGATTTCTGAGCTCCTCATCTTTCATGTGGTATATTACACACTACCATCACTGCAACGTAGCATCTTGTTCTCGTACTTAATTAATCTTGTTCTATTAATTAATGTATTAATGTTTTGTTCCGTCAACACAAGTGGTATAGAAATTTTATTTATAAGCTCCTCAGCTTTCATTTTATGCATGACACACTATTATCACTGCAAGATAGTTAATGTTGTTCTATTAATTAGTTAATCAATCTTGTTCTCTCAATTAATCATTTGTTTTCCCGTCTACAAAATGGTATACATATTTGTTCCTCAGCTTTCGCTTGATATATTACACACTATGATCACTACAAAATAGTTCATGTTCTATTAATTAATTAATCTTTATTTATTTAGTAATTAGTTCATTGTTCTGTCTACACAATACACATCGGTATAAACATTGGTACATAGCCCCAGCAAAATAATTCAAATATTAATTTAATTACCAAACTCTCTTAAAATCATGCAACTTTATAGAAATTAAGTTAAGTTGGTCAAATGTAAAAATCTAAGAAAAGTAGTACAAATCTAACAATTTACCATATTTCTTTGACAAACAGTGAACGTATCTGTTTGTACTGTACATTATTTGACCCATATATATATATATATATATATATATATATATATATATATATATATATATATATATCAACAATTGAGTATGTAAATGTATACAAATAAAAAATATGCAAATATTATATAATTATCAAATAAGGGACCAGGACACTCCCGTTAATGCTAAAATATAGCCGCTCTCACAGGAACCCCCAAGTATAATAAAAAAGAAACATTATTCAGGTGTGTATATTACAGTCAATGTGCGTAATCAGTCATTTCGTGTAATGACTGATATGTTTTGGCATTATGCGAAATGACTGTTTCATTCAGGCATTTCGCGAAATGACTGAAAATTCCAGTCATTACGCGAAATGGCTGGAAATAAGGCACTGTTATTACACAGTTTGACAGGCGACCATTTCAGTCATACTATGTAATAACAATTTGTGTACTTTTGTCATTACATATTGTTCCAATGTTAATTGTCAGATTTCATAATTCTTCAGACATTCACATTAGTCAAGTAGATAAACAAAGTGAATAAATATTTGCTATATATTTGCAAATAGTAACATTTTGCTAATACTTTATCCCTCTCTGTTTCTAAGATTCTAACCCTCCCCCTGACAGTTTGATTTACAGCTATCTCACTAGTGTTTTCTGATTTGATGGAAAAGTAATGGATGACCCAACCATTCTCCAACTGGGAATGCCAATTGCCTAACAATGGTGACTGTCTCAATTGGCTATTGTGCATTGCCTGTCCTTAATAAAAGAACACAATCAGTAGGTGTTAATCACTCGCCTCTTGGCACAGCTATCACAATGACACAGGCTAATTACGAAGTACAATTTAAGGAAGAACTTTACAAAAGGTTTCAAATATGTCAAAAACATCTAATTCTCAGAGTGGAATATTTTAATACTATAGAACAACTCAAGCTTGCGGCAACTGATGAATCTTCGAAGTCACGCCATAGATACTACATACTCAGCAAGTAAGAACCACCCGTCTTATGTTAAACATTGCTTCTTGATTTTAAGTGTGATACATTTACCAGATATTTAACAATTTGAGGGGTAGATAATAGTCCATTTAATCAATGCAAATATTCCAACCTATAATAAATGAGGCATAGGTGGAAAAATAATTAAATAATCTTCCAAATGTGCCATAGCTAACATGTAATTATGCAGTAATGACATCATACCAGAATGTTGTCATAGAAATTACTCCACAGCCCCACATATGCAATTTTGGTGGCTTGCATAACATGATGTGGTTTCATTTTGATTTATGGTGAAATTTCACTCCTTGATTCTTTGATCTGCACATTGAAGCTACAGGGGTAATTCCCTTCAAAGGTTTTCTCATTAAGAAGCTTCGAGTTAATATCCACCACAGTTGTGTTGGGTACCAATTCAAGTCTTGATCCTTTCTCTGTTAAATTCTTCCTCTCTTTATGTAAGCCAGGAAGTCCACAATGAAAGGGTCTTTCTTCAGTTAGCCATCAATTACACGACTGAGCACAAATGTAAGCCGTCAGTGCTGTCTCACAATAGTCGAGAAGTCCTTTCATGATTTGTCACATTAAGCCGTGCAAACAAATTAATTTAAAAGGGAAGTTAAACAAATTGCTAAGTTTACTACAAATGACACATTGATAAACATCATGATTATGAGTATATTAAAATTACAATATATTACAATATATATTTTTTTATTTATTCTCACCATTTTGCTTTAAGTAGTTTATAATTAAAATTGGATAATAATTTCAATTTGCTCTTATGTTTCGCAGGTATCAAATGTTTCAATGCAGTGACATTGAGAAGTTGATAAAGAAACGAAACACACAGTGATGCACATTGAAAACAGAAGTGATAGGATATCCTGAACGTCTAAAATCAATAGGACACAATGTCCTGACTCCACAAAAACAATACGACATTCTACATTTCCAACATTCAATTTAAGATACACAGTAGAAGACAAATTGTAATCGATACTTCACAGTGTTTGCTCTGGGTATAATATCACAAAGCGCACCTAGGGGGACTGGGGCATTACACCTCGTAATTAAAACATTAACGTTTCAGAGAGTTAACTTGAAATTATGCAAAATTTTAAAGTTACATCATGAATAATAGTTCCAACCACCAAAACAACCGGTTATGGCATGTAAATTAAGTTGCAGCATCATATATAGTAAGCTGCTTGCACAATTTAACCCACCACATTTAATACTAATGCCGACTTTCGCTTCGATGAAATCAGCGAATGGGTAGCTACTGCGCAGCATCTAATGTATCAAAAAAATCTTCAAAGGATTTAGTAAACTGAACACAGATTATCACACCATTCTGAAGCCAGGGGCCGAGCCTGTTAATCTGTTTACTGCAAAAATATTCCCCAATCAGTTACTCCAAGACATACGCCAGGTGCTGGACTCTACGTTGAAGCAGGAAGCGCCAATTGAATGGTGCTCGGGAATCATGCGTGTTCCCAAGCCGGATGAACGAGTGAGGATCTGCGTAGACCTCACAGAACTCAACAAAGCCGTGCTTCGAGAGATACATCCTATGATGTCAGTGGACGAAAGTCTAACAAAGCTTGGGAAGTGTATGTTTTTCACCAAATGGAATGCCAACAGCGGATCCTAACAGCTGTATCTATGCAAGGAATCAAACGTGTTAACCACTTTCATCATTCCCTTTATATATATATATATATATATATATATATATATATATATATATATATATATATATATATATATATATATATATATATATATATATATATATATATATATATATATATATATATATATATATATATATATATATATATATATATATATATATGTATATATATATATATATATATATATATATATATATATATATATATATATATATATATATATATATATGTATATATATATATGTATATATATATGTATATATATATATATATATATATATATATATGTATATATATATATATATATATATATATATATATATATATATATATATATATATATATATATATATATATATATATATATTGTAACGAATGTTAAGTCATACTTATCCGCTAGGGTGCAGCTCTGGATATATTATGTTTACCACCGGACGGTGCGGGACTGGCACGAGTGGAGCCCGGTAATTAAACGTGTTGTTAAACTCAGTCATTGTTTGTGTCACATAACACGACAAACATTTACATGGTGTCAGATCAGGGGAAGTTTCTTTTAGTAAGTGGCAATTGACCAAGAACTGTAAGTAGAACATTGCAACTAGCAAATATTAGTACTACGGTGACAATATTGCATTTACCCGCTCACTCGCAATTTGGAATAAACTGACGAAAAATGGCTGACGTAGGGCTTCGAAAACCTTCACCGTTGTGTTTCGATGGCAATGCAGCCGAAAACTGGCGCATTTTCGAACAAGAATATAACGTATTTGTTCTTGCTGCATATGACGATAAACCAGACAAATTGAAAGCATGTTTTATTGAACTTGGCTGGTACAGAAGCTATTGAAAGAGAGCGTTCATTCACGTACGAGCTGACGGAGTCACGTTATAAAATTCAGCTGTCTTTCTGATGTTGTTACATAAACAAGCTGATTTTACATAAGTGAGTGTTTCATTTCTTACGTCTATACCGTTAGTTACCTAGTCACAAGCGTCCCCCCTACCGCGTTCAGGGTTAGCTTAATAATGACATCAATAACCACGGTAATAGAAAGAACTCACTTCACTCAGAAGATTCCAGGTAAACTCGTTATGACTTTAATCAGATAAAAGGTGATACAGTTACATACATAGACAATCATTTCTGTTGTCTAAGACTACATGATGACGTACGTAGTCGTACGCCCACCAGAACTGACTAACTAAAACTCATTCTAACGCTCTTCCATCAAGATTAAACTAAAACTAAACACTCTTCCAACAAGACCAAACTAAAACTAAACACTCTTCCATCGAGGCTAAACTTAAACTAACTCTCTTCCATCAAGACCAAGCTACCACTCATTCTAACGCTCTTCCACCAAGACTAAACTAAAACTAAAACTGACTATCTGTATTTTTGGCGTCCATTTATACGCTCTCTTGCGCCAGGCACAGTCATGATCAGTCCTCCCAGAAGGGAGGGCATGTCCTTATAAGTCAACGGAGCAGTCTCAGTCGTGGACCACTATTCTGGTCATCCCAGGCTAACCCACACAAATATATATTTGGACACTGTTCGCATTCTAGACTGCGCTTCTACGTCTTGGCTACTCTGTCCTTGGACGGGTCAGCCGACATCGTTAATAATATAGTTGTACCGTCCGCTATCTGGACGGGTCAGCAGGCATCGTTAATATAGTTGTAGTCTTCCACTGGGACAGTTTGTTCTGATATAACCTTTTCTAGGAGGCTGACCTATTCGTCCGCACTCGCTTACTTTCCTCATCAATCCGTTTACACACAACTTGTCTCCCTGCCATAACTAGAGAGGTACATGACTTTACAACGTGAAGACCCGGAATGTCTAAAAAGAAAGTTCAGAGACATCTGCAATCCGCGAACCAACATCATACTGGAACGACACAGGTTCAACTGTCGTGTACAACAACCAGGCGAGTCAATTCAGACGTTTTTGAGCGATCTAAAGATAAGATCAATCAGCTGTCAATACGGAGAACTGGCGGACAGTTTGATCAGAGACAGGATTGTGACGGGCATTATCAACGATGGAGTAAGGAGACTTCTTTTAAGGGAGAGTGACCTCACACTAGCGAAAGCAATGCAGATTTGTCAGATACACGAGCTGTCTGAACAGGATGCAAAAGCAATGCAACCACCAAAAGTGGAGGTGGATACAGTGAAATAGCATCGGTTTGCAGAGAAGAAATGGCAGAATCGACAATCAACTACACATTCAAAACAAATGTGTGACAAATGTGGACATTGTCATGGCAAGGCCAGGGAGCAGTGTCGCGCTTATCAAAAACAATGTCACAACTGCCGAAGGTGGAACCATTTCGCATCTGTGTGTAGGTCGAAACCAAAAACAGAACCACTAAATCGACATTTCAAGAAAACTGTCGCAGAAGTAAACGAAGAAACGTTCACTATCGAGACAGTAGATGGTTTGACAAAAGGAGACATACACACAACGTTGTTTATAAACAATGCGAAGATAGATGTCAAAGTAGACACTGAAGCAAAATGCAACGTGATGAGTCTTCGACGACTCAATCAGCTGCGTAGTAACAATCGTTTAGACACATCGAGAAGAATAACACTGGTGGGGTTTGGTGGAAATGCACAGAAATCTGTTGGAGTAGCAAGACTACTATGTCATCAGGGAAAACAAGAGTATGTCATATACTTTCATGTAGTCGACAAGAAAGTAACAACACTACTTGGACTGAAAGACAGTATCAGGCTAGAACTAATCACTCTAAGCGCTGATGTGCATGAACTTTCACATGCTGAACAGATAGCAGAACACAAACTGCCACCAGGTATTCTACAAGAATACAGCGACCTATTTGACAACACACTTGGAAAGTTGCCAGTCAAATACAAAATAACAATCGATCCGAGCATTACATCAGTCATACGGCCTGTGAGGTCAGTGCCAGTAGCTTTGAAACAGAAACTGAAGAGTGAGCTGGAAGTGATAGTCGAGAAAGGTATAATCACACCTGTGAACGAACCAACCGATTGGGTGTCAGCATTGGTAGTGGTAAAGAAGAAAGATACAAATGACATTCGCATTTGCATGGATCCAGGAGATCTAAATCGAGCAATCAAGCGACCACACTACCCGATGCAAACGATCGAAGAGGTAGTCGAGAACATTCCGAATGCAAAGTACTTCACAGTCATGGATGCAAAGCAAGCATTCTACCACATCCGATTGGAGAACGATTCATCATACCTGACAACCCTTGGAACGCCATTCGGAAGATTTCGCTATTTGCGCATGCCAATGGGGATAAGTTCAGCATCGGAAGTGTATCAGCGAGGAATTGAACATTTGTTAGCTGGATACCCCTGTGCAGTGATCATGGATGACATACTAGTGAGTGGAGCATCTGAAATGGAACACGACACTAATCTTGAGAAAGTGTTAAAATGGCTGCGCGAGATCAATTTGAAGCTAGCACCGCGAAAATGCATGTACAAACTGCAAGAAATCCCGTACATTGGATATGTACTATCTAAGGATGGACTCAAACCAGATCCGAGAAAAGTGCAGGCGATCACAGAAATGCCAGAACCAGAAAACACAACAGACTTGCTACGATTCATGGGAATGGTTAAATACCTATCAAAGTTTGTCCCTGATCTAAGTGAGAAAGCTGCTGCTCTCAACGAGCTTCTGCACAAAGACAATGAGTGGGTCTGGGATGTTCCACAGCAGAAAGCTTATGACGATGTGAAACAAAGTATAGCACACGCAACTATTCTTGCGTATTTCGATGTCAACAAGGATGTCACTCTGACATGTGATGCTTCACAGCATGGATTAGGGGCTGCCTGTCTACAAAATGGCAGACCAGTCGCCTACGCGTCAAGAGCGTTGACTAAGACGGAAACAAGATATGCGCAGATAGAGAAAGAGCTGTTAGCCGTAGTCTTTGCGTGCACACAATTCAAAAACTACATTTGTGCAAAACAAGTGACAGTGGAGACAGACCACCAGCCTCTCATATCAATCACAAAGAAGCCGTTATCAGCAGCACCAGCAAGACTACAACGAATGCTGATGATGAGTCATGACATTCATCTCGTATATAGAAAAGGCAAAGACCTTGTGCTAGCTGATGCGCTATCGAGAGCGTATGACAGAACAACAGGAGAATGAGGAAGTGACAGATTATGAGGTTTTGTCACTACTGCCGATAACTAGCAACAAACTAGACGAGCTAAAACAAGCTACTGCAGCCGACAATTCACTCCAGAGAGTATATCGAGCAACACAGTCAGTGTGGCCAACTCAGAGCAAACACATTCATCCTGAATTGAAGCCATACTTTCCATTCAGAGATGAGATGACGTCAGAAGATGGAGTGATACTCAAGGGACACAAAATTGTTGTCCCATCAGCTCTGAGAAACGAGTATGTTAACCTCGCGCACAAGGGACACATCGGTATCGATGCAACAAAACGAAGAGCGAGAGATGTGATGTTTTGGCCGAACATGAACAGTGACATTGAAAAGGCAATTACTGCTTGCGAAACGTGTCAAAGCATGACATACCACCAGCAGAAAGAGCCTCTCATGTCATACCCAGTACCAAATCAGCCGTGGGCAACTGTGGGGACTGATTTGTTCGAGTGGCACAACTGCATGTACCTCAAAACCGTCGATTCGTATTCAGGTTGGTACGAAATAGATCTGCTGAGAGACACGTCGACATCGACAATCATCAAAAAGATGAAAACACACTTCACGCGATTTGGAATACCTTTGATGGTAATTTCTGACGGCGGATCTCAGTATAAATCACGAAAATTCAAACAGTTCGCAAGAGACTGGTCATTCAACCATGTAATGAGCAGTCCACATAGACTAGAAACACTGCCAAGAAATGAACAATCGAACACTGTCTTAAAACCAGTAATGTCACGCAGTGGTAGGTTAATTAAGACCTCTGCCAGATATGCTGAATGAACAGACATTTAATTAAGAGACTTGTTAATTGTCATACACGAACATTTAACATATTATTATTATTATTGTTTCGCTATAATGTTTAAAGATGCATACATGGTAAGATAGCAAGTTACTTTACAAAGGAGGGAGGATGTAACGAATGTTAAGTTATACTTATCCGCTAGGGTGCAGCTCTGGATATATTATGTTTACCACCGGACGGTGCGGGACTGGCACGAGAGGAGCCCGGCAATTAAACGTGTTGTTGTTATATATATATATATATATATATATATATATATATACATACATACATACATACATACATACATACATACATACATACATACATATATATTATATATATATATATATATATATATATATATATATATATATATATATATATATATATATATATATATATAGAGAGAGAGAGAGAGAGAGAGAGAGAGAGAGAGGGGCAGTCCTACTGTGACTACAACAAGCTGGTCTTACTATAAACGTCCATCAAGTTCCTGGGCCACACCATCAGTGATTCGAGTATAAAAGCTGCCCTAAAGAAGACAACGTCAATCAAAGATTTTCCAGCACCATCAAACGCTAGAGCTACAGAGGCTCAACAGCCAACCTTCTTCTCCCTTGCCAGCTTTGATTCACACCGCCAGACGACCATAACGGTGTAAGGTGCGTTCTTTCATAGAGCGGTCCTTGGGACTGGTCAAGGCGTTTTACTTTCACCCCTGGCAGAACTGTTGAATTCGACACAGCTGTGTCCGCGAAAAATGGTATAAAATATTCTTTAAAAAATCTGTAGAATATTCTATAGAATATTTTCTGAATTCTACACAGCTGTGTCCACAAAAATTCTATAGAACATTCTATTAAAGTTATATAGAGTATTTTGCTAAGCGGGTGCAGACATCCGACGAAGGGTGTACTCAGACAAGAGACTAGTGTCAAGGATGCCCCACATATCAGCCAAACTCATTGGTTGTCCGTCAATACTGGGAACATCGTGGTCACCTCACCGTGGTTGACGACATATTTCTCTAAAAGTGTTTCTCAGCCAGATTTGCACGATACCCGCGTCCGGGTCTTTCGTTCGTCGCGACACCCTGTCATCCATACAGGGGTAAGCAAAAGCAGGAACCAGGGTTGTTTTTTGTTTCATTTTTACGCACAAATCACTACGACAGAGGTTAAATAAAGTTTAGAAATTGGGTCGTTTTTATTTCCCTTTTGCATACAACTTGTCTGGGGCGGAAATGTGGAGAACGACACGAACAGACAGGCGAGAATAAATTAGTTTGTCGAAGGACATACGTACGACTAATACTAACGATACACTGGTCAAAAGGGCTGTGCAAACCCATCAATATCATTACTTAAGTAAACAATTTCGTTCCTGCTGAGGCGTAAGCCAGAAACAAAACATTCCACTTATGTTGGTCTGCAGCCTGCTTAGCAGTCGAGCAACAGCTGAAGTGCATTTCCTGTAAACCGCTCCACTGTTTTTCTCCGTGTTGTTTTTGGTCGTCCTATTTTCGTTTTCCTTCAGGTGTTCATCTCAAGGCTGTCATTGGCTGTATTGTCATCCTTAATTAGCCGACAGGACGTGGCTGATCCATCTCCATCTTCTTGTGGTGAGCAATGCCCGATGTCGTCAAAACCAGCCGATGGAGATGGTCCAGACATACCCCTTATGAAAATATACCATCGAATTACATGGTATATCATTACATGATAAACTGTGGTAGACCATGCTTTCCATATATTGTATATGGTAATTGTATGGTATGCCATGGTCTACCTGTTTCAAAACACCATGCTACTTTATCATGGTTTCCCTGTTTCAAAACAACATGAAAATATATCATGGAATTACATCGCATGCCATGGTATACCTTGGTATTTCATGTTATTACATGATATAACATTGCATGAAATGTTTACACGATAAACTGTGGTAGATCATGCTTTGTCATATATTGTGTATGGTAATTGTATGATATACCATGGTCTACCTGTCGGGCAGGCGAGAACGAGACACGGTCTATGCGGGGGGGGGGGCATTAGAAGATACCGTAAGCTTCATATGTTATCTGATCGACTGCCTTTTGAGAAGGGGTGGACGGACTGATTGCCGCCTGTGGGAAGGTGAACAGTTAAAATTAGGTTCTCACGGTATATATTCGACTTTAATTGGTGCAGTCGGCAAACTTGTTGTGACACGAGTGCAGGTCAGTAGATAAACGCTGGCCATCAAACAGTAGCAACTGCTGGAACTATGTGGTAGCAAGTCGAATGTAACACGTTTGTCCCTTACATACTCCCGTGACAAGTGCCACACCACGTGTTGAGGCGGTAAGTCGTGGCTTGATCCAATACTAAACGCCATACATGTTTTTACTGTGATAACTTATGACACTACACCTAAGCACCATACCAATGAAAGTCACCGTGTCACCATATCAAAAGCGGTGGCAAATTGGAAGCATGAGTAATAGAGGGTGTTTGAGTATCCCCTCCCGGCCTGCTACCTCTCCAAATAAATAAAAAATAATTAAGCATATATTACATCGCCATCTTATAACCCAATCATCAGCTAATCTTGTTATTTGCATGTTGCCTTCAGTACAACATCATGGTCAGCACAACGACCGCGTGTTCGCCGTCGCCTCCCTACAAGCACAGTACTAACGTTGAGTGCGGCGCACACCGAGTCACCCACTGCACAGAAATGACTCCGTAGACGTGGTGTTTTCAACGTCACTGACCCATGGCAATAGCAGGGTTTACATAACAGACAGCAACAGTGACTGACGTAGAGTATGTTACACGGTTGACTACATCTGATACACATCTATTTTCGAAAGGTCTACGTCAGCGTTGGCGCTGTACATGACAGACGGCCGGTTTTCACCAACTATCGTCACGCATTATCACATGCTTCCCACACGTTGCATTTGAAATCACAGTTTGGTTTCAACGAACTCAACACGGAAAAAGCTCATCAAATGGTATGTAGACGGCTTGTCATGTAGACACTTAGGCCTTCGTGAATTTATAGTTGATATGAGCATTGTCGTCGATTGTTAATGACAGGTGACAACCAGCATATCATGAAATACGTATATGTCACAATCAGTGACGTGTCAGGGATATCACAAAGGGGGCCAAGCTTAGTCACCCATTAGTTTACCATGCTACCATGTTTGGCGCAGCGGGTTACATACGAAAATAAATTAAAATGTAAGAACAATGGGACCTGCTCGGTTCACCGGTTGCGAAAACGGTTGGTTCGGCCAAGAACCCAATACGTTATGGGCCGAAACATCAGACACCCGTTCTGCAGTATGACATCATTGTACTTAAGCGGTAATAGCACCGGACATTGACGTTCTATCGCAAAGACGTTAGCATGGATTGGTTTAACCAACGTATCAAAGGCCTCCATCATATATAGGGACAGGTTCTAAAAGAACCTTTGAACAAAAATTGGCAGGTAATATAAAAAATGACAGCAAGAGTTTCTATGCTTATGTAAGGAGTAAACAGAAAGTTCGAGATAAGGTCGGACCACTGGAAAGCAACAGTGAAAACATAATTTCAGATGGGTTCCAAATGGCAGAGGTCCTGAATGAGTATTTCAGCTCAGTTTTTACCACAGAAGATATCAGCTCACTTCCAGTTCCATTGACTAAATTTGAAGGCAATACATCAGAATATTTAGGGCAATTATTTGTAACTCCTGAAATGATAGCAAAGAAAATTAAGAAGATGAAAGATAATAAATCACCTGGAGTTGATGGGATACCACCAAAACTGCTAAAGGAAATTGTTGATCAAATTAGTACACCACTTGCAAACTTATTTAACTTGTCACTAGAAGAAGGAATAGTTCCTTCAGAATGGAAAGAAGCAAACATTACGCCGCTGTTTAAGAAGGGATCGAGGAAGAAGTCAGAAAATTACACACCAGTGAGTTTAACATCAGTTGTATGTAAATTACTTGAAACATTAATTAGAGACCACATGGTGGAATTCCTCATAAAACATAAATTAATAAATACATCTCAACATGGATTCCTAAAAGCAAGGTCATGTCTAACCAATCTCTTATGTTTTTTAGAAGAAATTACAAAGTGGGTAGATCACGGGTCACCAGTGGATGTTGTCTACTTAGATTTTCAGAAAGCTTTCGATAAAGTGCCACATCAAAGATTGTTACTTAAACTAAAAGCCCATGGTATAGGCAATGATGTAATCAACTGGATAGAAAAGTGGCTTACACACAGAAGACAGAGAGTAATAGTAGATGGTAAGATTTCAAACTGGAAATCTGTTTTGAGTGGGGTACCACAGGGATCAGTGTTAGGCCCTATACTGTTTTTAATATATATAAATGATTTGGAGGATGACATATCTAGCAAAGTACTCAAATTTGCAGATGACACAAAAGTATTCAGAAAGGTTACTAATGATACAGATAAACAAAGTTTACAGGATGATCTAGAAAAATTAGTTAAATGGTCAGAAAAATGGCAAATGTTATTAAATTTTGGGAAGTGTAAATGTATACACATAGGACATGGAAATATGGACGAGGAATATAAAATGGGGGATGCTGTACTAGGTAGAACCACACAAGAAAAGGATTTAGGAGTAACATTTAATGCTGACATGAAAGTTTCAGAGCAATGTGGGATTGCTGCTTCGAAAGGAAATCAAATTCTAGGCCTAATTAGGAGAACTATCACGTATAAGGAGAAACATCTAATTGTACCCCTGTACAAAGCAATAGTTAGACCACATTTGGAATATTGTATTCAAGCATGGAGGCCATGTCGTAAAAAAGACATAGATAAGCTAGAAAGAATACAACGAAGAGCAACTAAGATGATTCCAGAATTAAGAGACCTTAGTTACGAAAGTCGCTTATTACAATGTGGTTTGACAACACTAGAGACCAGGAGACTAAGAGGAGACCAAATAGAAGTGTTTAAAATAGTGAACGGTTATGAGGATGTTGATAGGAATATGTTCTTCAAACTTAAAGAAGGCAGTAGAACCAGAGGACACAAATCAGCATTAGTTAAGGAGCAGTGTAGGTTGGACATGAGAAAGTACTCATTCTCACAGAGGGTGATAAATGAATGGAACAAACTGCCAAACGATTGTGTTAATGCTAGTAGTGTGAATATGTTTAAAAATAGAATTGACAGATATCTGATAAGGGCGGGCTACACATAGATGAGAAAATTGTTGGACTCTCGATAAGCCAATGGCTTCCTTGTCCACTTGCCATCTGGAACTTGTTGTTCGAGGTGGCAATCTTGTTAAATCTTGTTAAAGGTTACTATTTATTCTCCTATTGGCGACAATGTTAACGTTTCTAATGCTGTTCGCAAATTTATACTTTGAATATTCTGAAAATCAAGTACGTTAATATATAATTTCGTCATGACAATTACTGTCATTTTGTTCTCCAGAAAATCAACATACCTACCATCAAAGCTTGCAGAAACAACTACATTATATCGTCATGCGCAAGGAATCTTACAGCCACTAGAACATGCATATGTTGAAAGCAGTCCAAAAGAAACGTTAATCTAGCCACAGCATAAGTTACGTATTCCTCAAATATCGCCATATCCCTGTTCAAGAATAATTTTATAGGCAGCAAAAATGGCCAAAATGGGGGACCGTCTCAAAGTCACTGGCACGTTATTCGAATGCCATGAACCCGGAAATAAAACAGTGACCATGTGAGTAGTGTTACGTAGAGGAGACCGGGGCTAGTTATCAAACAACTGCATATTTTAGGATTGCAGTTCGAATTGTTATCCGATAGAAACTTTTTTAACCGCAAATATCTCCCACAAAAGGCTAGCCAATAAATAAATGTTTAATGCAATACATATTTGTGCGACTATAAGGTCTCCTAAAGTGTTACAATTTACCCCGATGCGGGGCAAGATGTAGAATATGTTTTATCATTGCGGCAAAATGTAACATACCAGTAAAAGCAATCAATGGCTTTGAATTGGTTTAATGCATATATAGTATGCATGACATATATCGGATGCATGACAAGCTTATACGGTTTAATTGGACCTATCTAAAATAATTATGTAAAAAATAATGGAACACTATTGGAACACCGTTCAAACATTAAAATGAACAAAATTATGTTAATTACAAACCTTTTATTAATTGCCGCAACATTCACAATGGATGGCATTTTCCCAAAACTTTGCCTTCCTGGGTGACATTTATTTTTTCGCTTGATACCGCAATGTTACAATTTGTCCGGGGAACTGTTACAACTTGCCCCAGCATCACCTAATGTACAACACGTGTGATTATTTTTAATCATTTAAACACTGCTTAACGGCCTATGTAACAGCTATAGCATGTATTCATGACTAAAACTACAAAATGAAGAACAATATGGGATTAGTAATTTAACCTTTAACAGGTAGACTAGCGAAATTATAAAAAATGACAAATGTTTTTCCTTTAAAATGGCGGCGTTTGTTTACCTTTTCATCGGATTCACGTGATATCACACATCACATGCTTTATACTATTAATGAACATACTACTACCTTGCGAAATAATTTAAATTGGTCGTTTTTACTGTAGTAAGTATTTTTACAACTTTTCCGTGTTACAATTAGCCCCGGTCTCCCCTACGTGATAACCGCCCCCCGCTGACAGCGCCGAATGTGCTGTGTGAGTTACCGCCTGCGACAGTCGCAGAGTGGCCTTCCTTGGCGAGATCCTAGATATACGCCCCTGCTTATAACAGCGGCTACAGCTCCCGAGTAATTAAAAGGTAAAAAGGTAAAGGTAAGTTCTTATATAGCGCTGTATCCAGTCCATAGGACCGCTCAAAGCGCTTTACACATCACCCCCTGGCAGACCTGTTCATTCCAAGGCCATCTCAACTTCTCTGGGAAGCATTCAGCCACGCTGCAATTGCGCGAAAACTATTCGTTCACATTTCCACCACTGTCTGTACTGCCAGGTACTCATATATGAACTGTGGCAACGTGAGGTAATCACACTTGCCAAACGTTCGAAGCGACCGCAGTGTGATTTGAAACCTGGTTCTCTCGATTGAGAGCCCGGCCTTCTAACCGGTATGCCAACGCGCCCCACATAAGTGTGTGTACGGGTCCTAACTCACAGCGGTAGTGGCTCCCACGAACAAAAGCTAAGAGACGATAGGCCCTACATGCAGTTCAACTAATGATTTACTTTGTTGAATAGCTATATGCGAACACAGTGGGGACAGTATGTGACGCTAGCATACCCCGCTAAGTTATCATTGCGGTGACATCATCGGGCAGCTGGACAGGGCTATGTATGGAGTACAGTGAAGCGTACGTCGAGCGTATGTGTAAGAACAAACGAGTCACACCAATCCCCGCACACTGGCAGTGCATGAATTTGTGCCAGTTACGGACCGTTCACAATTTTCGAGATTTACATATTCGTACAGAACGTATAAAAGGGTAGGGGGTCATAGCCCGCGTACAATTTTTTTTTAGGTCGGCCGCATGCAAAATATGACCAGAATTGTCTCTAGGTTTGTTAAACCAGATTCTCTCAGTGTTACGGAACAAGCGTTGTTTTAAATCGCGTAACCGTTCATGGCGCTGTAACACAGTCCGACATCTTGGACATTACACTTGAAAAACAATTTTCATCATGAAAAAAACACAAAGCTTCACAACTGTTGGAGATAATTGTTTGTTAACAATATTATGTTGCTTAATAATATATGACATATATACATGCACTATATCATAACGTTATTGCATTGATAAATTATTTCTCAATCTGGAAAATTACCAACTAAGTCCATCTTTTCTAAGATATTCTAATATTTATCGTGATGCGAATGTTTTAGTTGTAGAAGAGACATGGCTCAAGCTGCTACTACCGGTGTCACTGCGGTCAAGCCTAGAGGTAAAACATAGTTTTCATGTGTGGTTGCTCTATAGAACCAGTGCCAGATTAAGGTACAAGTGGTGCACTCGTCGTACAATGCCCCCACAAAAAGGGTCCCCAATAAAAAAGGGTCCCCACAAAAAGGATCTCCCACAAAAAGGGTCTCCCTCAAAAAAGGGTCCCCACAAAAGTGGTCCCCCATAAAATCAATCATAATATATCTGACCAGTCGATCAGAGTCTCTATTTGCTTCCTATATGATTGCGAATGTGACACCGCCTCAAAGTTTGGGATGTCACTTTTTGTTATGTTTGAAAACGTTTATGGTCTCTATTTTACGCTGTATGTTCTTGTATTAGTTTCTGGTATGTCATTGTATGGTGTGATTCTTGCTTGTCATTGTACGCTGTATTTTCGTGTGTGTCATCATACGCTGCATATTTTTGTATGTGTATTTGTATGATGTCGTCTATAACAATATGTGAATGCTTATGCTGAAACATAGTTGAATAAACGCTAAGGTACCGGGTTACCTCCATGCTCCTCGATATTTGTCTTTCACGCACTCGGTAAGGCCCCACATTGTTAATCTGGCACTGTTTAGAACAATAACTATTTTCAGTCCACAACGACGTCGACAAAATAGGTGACAAGCAATACACTCTTCCTTATGCCAATGTTCTAAGTACATTTCCAGAGACGTCGTAAGTTCTTAGGTTCTTCGTAGGTTCGTAGGTTCTTCGGACGTTCTTCGTAGGAAACCGTGGAAACAATTCATCGGACAAACGCTACCTATAAAGAAAATTTAGTGGGCTAACATTAAATATTGTATATGCCTAGACACAGTTTGATTGTTTGAAAAAGAAACTGCTTTCTAATTTTAAGCAATCGCCTCGCGTATGATAACAATGAATGTACTTACTTTGGCAGGACAGTTGCACAACAAGTTCCTTATGAAGCTTGCTATCCACGATTTAACCTCCAAGGAACAGTTTAGTCTGGGCGTGCTGCTAGAGATGGAACCTTCCACAATACGACAAATCATACGAGACTCAGAAGAAGCAGTAACGAGCACATTCGCGATCTTAGAGGCGTGGAGAAACAATATGAAGAGCGTCGGCACCTACAGCGCCAGCTACGATCAACTGTGTGAGGCCTACTTGGAACTGAAGAGAGCGGACATCGCCGAGTACATCCGAAGAGGTGAGTTTGTAGGTAGCACAAAGGTAAAGGTACGTTCTTATATAGCGCCGTACCAAGTCCTTGGGACTGCTCAGGACGCTTTACATTTCACCCCTGGCAGACCTGATGATTCCAATGCCAATTCGACTTCTTTGGGAAGCGTACAGTTACTACCGTACTATTACTGCGCGACGACTATTCCTTCAGATATAAATCTCTGTCTCTTGTATTATGTTTATTTGCATAACTACTCTGTCTAAATAAACACGTCTGATTTCGTAAAAAAAATCCAATTGAATAGTTTGGGCTAAAGCTAACTCATGTATAATTAAGGGTTGTTGTTTTCAGTTGATTGGGTACATAATACGAGACATAATATTATTGTAAATAATTTAGTACATATTAAATATTGAAAACCTGAATATTTTGTTTTAGCAACATTTATTGTTAAAAGTTAGCCGTAGGTAGTAATTCAGTGTTATTTAAATAAGGTCACTGAAATTTCGTTAGCGCGAGCGATATTACGTTTTGTTAGTCAGCTGTTACATAGAAAGTAAATTGCAAGGCAGTAGCTGTAAATTTCATTAAGACATAAGTAACATACTATAAAGTGTGTATTACAACAGAAAAACAGTCTTTGTGAAGACTACCTAGTGTAAATTGATTATAAACGGATTATAAACAAATACAAATTTAATTTCTAACATGGTGCGGTGCAAACGCCAAGTAAAGGCAAAACGTAATTTGATATGTTCTAGCTGCGACAGCTGGATAGACTTTGCAAATCCGGGTGTGTAAATTCGTGGGCGGAGGTGCAGGCGGATGATTTCCATTTCGTGTGTAGGGGGTGTACTACAGTGCAATATCTGCAGGAGCAGGTGATTGAGCTAAGGCGTATGATATTGATGATGACAGGGCAGGGTGAGACAGAAGTGAACAAAGGTGGTGAGAATGATGAGAGCAGAGGTGGTGAGACCGAGGAGAGCAGAGGTGGTGAGACCGAGGAGAACAAGGAGAGCAGTGGCAATGTGAGGGAGAAAGCTGGTAAGAAGAAGAAAGATGACAGAAGACAAAGAATGCAACAAAAGAGAGGTAAGCGGGTGAGTGGAGAGGGATTGCCAGGTGGTAAGACGGTAAAGGTTGATGATAGGAGAGAAAGGGGGCATACTAGTAGTGTGCAACAGGAAAGGAGCTTTGCCGATGTAGTATCACAGGGGAAAGCGAGGAAAGCCCGGGTATTTATGGGGGATTCCATCATTAGGAAAGTGGATAAAATTGTTAATAGAGGAGATGACATAACAGTATGCCTACCAGGGGCAAAAGTAGAGGATATAGCAGAGAAGGCAGGACAGGTCATGGGTGGTGGTACGGGAGGTGCTGTTCTCGTGCATGTGGGAACGAACAATGCAGATAAGGAGGGAACGTCAGCCATCATTGGTAAGTATAAGAGATTGATCAAGACACTTAAAGAGGCACGAGTTGGGCAGATCGGATTGTCGGGGATATTACCAATAATGGGAGGCAGGGGTGAGGAATATAGGAACTGTAGAAGGATGGCGATCAACACACAGGTACAGAAGGTATGTATGGAGGAGGGAGTAGGCTTCGTAGACATGTGGTTAAACTTTGTGGGAAGAGGTGACTTTTTCATGAGAGATGGACTTCATCTGACAGGGAAGTGCGCTGCAGTTCTTGCGTGTGAGTTTGTCAGAGTTGTCGACGAGGGCACAGGTACCATAGATTATTTAAACTAGATGCGCAGGGGGAACTGACAGAGAAAACTCAAAGGAGTACTACTACAAATACACATCCAAAGAAATGTTCACCAATAATTTCAGACAATGAACTTAAATGTGTATGCTTAAATGCCAGGAGCATAGTAAATAAAAAAAGTGAGTTAGACATTATGGAAGCAGATATTGATCCTCATGTAATAGGCATCACAGAATCATGGGCAAATGAAGATATAGTAGATGCTGAGTTAGCATTGACAGGCTATGTAATGTTTAGGAAGGATATACGAGAAAGAAGGGGAGGTGGAGTAATTTTGTATATTAAAGAATCTATCCAAGCATATGAAATTACACTGAAAAGTGAAGCAGATAGTGTGGAAGCAATTTGGTGTAACATAGTTACCAGGAACTCAACATTAACAATAGGAGTAGTTTATCGTAGTCCTAACATAGGACAAGAGGAAGATGTAAAATTACAAAAGGCGATAAGGGAGGTGAGCAAGGGAGAATGTGTTATAATGGGTGATTTTAACCATGGCCATATACAATGGGAATCATTAGAGAGTGCTGGAGGTGACGACCATCAGTTTCTACTTCTAACACAGGATTGTTTCCTTACTCAACATGTCTTGGAACCAACCAGAGGTGGAAATGTGTTAGATTTAATTTTGTCTTCTCAAAATGAATTAGTTGACAATGTTAAAGTACACGAACCTTTGGGTTCAAGTGACCATAACCAAATCCATTTTAATATAAAAGTAAAAACAGGGAATACATATAAAAAACAATGGAGGAGGAACTTCAACAAAGGCAGATATAAAGTGATGAGAACATATCTAGCAAATATAGATTGGAATAATTTGATGAAGAACAAGACAGCAACAGAATGCTGGACTTGTTTAAAATATGAGATTGAGGGCATTATTGAGAAATTTATTCCATTAAGAAAACAAGGGAAAAGATCCAGGAAAAAACACCTGTCAAAAGAAGCTATTAGAAAAATTGCTCACAAACAGATGCTGTGGAAGGTCTATAAACACACTGGAAATGTAGAAGACTACACCAACTACAAAGAGGCACTTAACCTAGCTTCTACTGAAATTAGAAAATCTAAAAGAACCTTTGAACAAAAATTGGCAGGTAATATAAAAAATGACAGCAAGAGTTTCTATGCTTATGTAAGGAGTAAACAGAAAGTTCGAGATAAGGTCGGACCACTGGAAAGCAACAGTGAAAACATAATTTCAGATGGGTTCCAAATGGCAGACGTCCTGAATGAGTATTTCAGCTCAGTTTTTACCACAGAAGATATCAGCTCACTTCCAGTTCCATTGACTAAATTTGAGGGCAATACATCAGAATATTTAGGGCAGTTATTTGTAACTCCTGAAATGATAGCAAAGAAAATTAAGAAGATGAAAGATAATAAATCACCTGGAGTTGATGGGATACCACCAAAACTGCTAAAGGAAATTGTTGATCAAATTAGTACACCACTTGCAAACTTATTTAACTTGTCACTAGAAGAAGGAATAGTTCCTTCAGAATGGAAAGAAGCAAACATTACGCCGCTGTTTAAGAAGGGATCGAGGAAGAAGTCAGAAAATTACACACCAGTGAGTTTAACATCAGTTGTATGTAAAATACTTGAAACATTAATTAGAGACCACATGGTGGAATTCCTCATAAAACATAAATTAATAAATACATCTCAACATGGATTCCTAAAAGCAAGGTCATGTCTATCCAATCTCTTATGTTTTTTAGAAGAAATTACAAAGTGGGTAGATCACGGGTCACCAGTGGATGTTGTCTACTTAGATTTTCAGAAAGCTTTCGATAAAGTGCCACATCAAAGATTGTTACTTAAACTAAAAGCCCATGGTATAGGCAATGATGTAATCAACTGGATAGAAAAGTGGCTTACACACAGAAGACAGAGAGTAATAGTAGATGGTAAGATTTCAAACTGGAAATCTGTTTTGAGTGGGGTACCACAGGGATCAGTGTTAGGCCCTATACTGTTTTTAATATATATAAATGATTTGGAGGATGACATATCTAGCAAAGTACTCAAATTTGCAGATGACACAAAAGTATTCAGAAAGGTTACTAATGATACAGATAAACAAAGTTTACAGGATGATCTAGAAAAATTAGTTAAATGGTCAGAAAAATGGCAAATGTTATTCAATTTTGGGAAGTGTAAATGTATACACATAGGACATGGAAATATGGACGAGGAATATAAAATGGGGGATGTTGTACTAGGTAGAACCACACAAGAAAAGGATTTAGGAGTAACATTTAATGCTGACATGAAAGTTTCAGAGCAATGCGGGATTGCTGCTTCGAAAGGAAATCAAATTCTAGGCCTAATTAGGAGAACTATCACGTATAAGGAGAAACATCTAATTGTACCCCTGTACAAAGCAATAGTTAGACCACATTTGGAATATTGTATTCAAGCATGGAGGCCATATCGTAAAAAAGACATAGATAAGCTAGAACGAATACAACGAAGAGCAACTAAGATGATTCCAGAATTAAGAGACCTTAGTTACGAAAGTCGCTTATTACAATGTGGTTTGACAACACAAGAGACCAGGAGACTAAGAGGAGACCATATAGAAGTGTTTAAAATAGTGAACGGTTATGAGGATGTTGATAGGAATATGTTCTTCAAACTTAACGAAGGCAGTAGAACTAGAGGACACAAAGCAGCATTAGTTAAGGAGCAGTTGGACATGAGAAAGTACTCATTCTCACAGAGGGTGATAAATGAATGGAACAAACTGCCAAACGATTGTGTTAATGCTAGTAGTGTGAATATGTTTAAAAATAGAATTGACAGATATCTGATAAGGGCGGGCTACACATAGATGAGAAAATTGTTGGACTCTCGATAAGCCAATGGCTTCCTTGTCCACTTGCCATCTAGAACTTGTTGCTCGAGATGGAAATCTTGTTAAATCTTGTTAAATGTATCTACATTTAAGAGAGTAGATTCATGACAACAGTGGATATTTTGCGCAACTAATAGCTATATGATGTTAAAGGTTGGCTGTATTGTAACAACGATGTATGAATTGCATTTGTTACAGAGCAAATTAGACACCAAAGCGCGCAACTTGAAAAGGCTAAAGAGGCGAATCAGCGTAAAATGCAATTCAACGGTATAGTTTCATGTGTAGCCGTGAAGGCACTGTTATCACAGTGTTAAGTGTACTTGTAGCGAAACATAAAACATATACATCCATGTATACGTGCGTGCAGGCAAGCATGCGCACATACACACAGGCACGTACGCACGCCCACAAGCACGCACACACACACGCGCGCAAGGGCGCATGCACGCACACACACATATACAAACTTACATGTACACGTGTATACATACATACATATATACATTGACACAGTTGAGTAATGTACTAAATGCGATTTGCCAAATAAAAATATTGATTATTGATTGCTACATAATGGAAACCAGATAGCCTATGTATATATATATATATATATATATATATATATATATATATATATATATATATATATATATATATATATATATATTCTTATTAACAAATAAATCGAAGACTGATTCATTATTTCCATAAAAATAAGACTTTTTTACTACTATATATCTCGATAGACAACAGTGAAAATCAGAGAAACGAACGAAAACACAAAATTATGTAATATAGTTTTGTTTATTCGTTTAATAATGTTTGTATATAAATAATGTTGTACAATGGATAGGAAATGTGGAAAACCATAAAGATGTGATTTTGTTTCAGAACAAATCCGCCTTGCGAGGCAGGAACAAAGACAGGCAAAAGAAGAACTGGACTCGTATAAGAAGAATTACGAAAGTGGGTACACAGTTATCTCAACTGCAATCAAATTTGTTTCCTATTATAATGTATAGCATATTGTTTATTGGGAAATCGATAGATATACGTATTCCCATAATATAGATATGTTGTAAATTTACTTAGAGTTGGATTCAAATCAAAGTCAAATAAGAATGAAATTGTTTTACCAAGCGTTCTTACATGATACGAATCCATAGTGTTGCATTAACCGACAACAAACAAATGAATTGAGTAATTAATTAATATGAGATACATCACAGAGAAGAAGGTTAAATCATCGTTTTTCCTGACATGATGTTTGTTGATGACTGCGGAAAGTATCATATGTGGACAATGACATGTTGTTGATGACTGCGGAAAGTATCATGTGTGGACAATGACATGTTTAAAAAGATTTAACAAAATTGTCATCCAATGCAAAGGCCCAGATGGCAAGTAGATAAGGAAGCCATTGGCTTATCGAGAGTCCAACATTTAAAAACTATATGATATCCGCCCTCCTGACATATGTGTCAACCCTTTTTTAAACATACTCACGCTGCCATCTGTAGATAATTTGTTCCATTCATTGATTTTCCTCTGTGAGAACGAGTACTTCCTGATATCCAATATACACTGATCCTTTACTAATGTTACCTCATGTCCTTTAGTTCTATTATCTTTCTTGAGTGAGAAAACAATATTTCTATCAGTATTTCCATACCCATTCAATATATTAAAACCTTCAATTTGATCTCCTGTTAAGTTTGTCTGTAGGGTTGTTAAACCACATTATTTCAGTCGTTTTTCATAACTAAGGTCTCTCTTGTTGACGACTGCGGAAAGCATCATGTGTTGACAATGACGTGTTAACTGAATATATTTCAGAGGACGTGCAACAGCTGAGTGAGCAAGTAAGAGTCTTGAAGGTTGAGCTGCAGAAAACCCGAGGTGAATTTTACAATGAAGTTTCGTAGATTCAACTGTTTGTTTTGTCAAAGAAGATTTTGTTATACATAACTATTTTTGGAGTTTTATAACGTCGACATATCTTCATATCACAAACAATAAATTCATTAGCTAGGCCTTGCCCTCTCTCGATCACTCGCGCTCCCTCTGATTACGGTAGGCTGTTATTTACCATTATATATGTGTGTGTGTGTGTGTGTGTGTGTGTGTGTGTGTGTGTGTGTGCGTGCGTGCGTGCGTGCGTGCGTGCGTGTGTGAAACCTGGCATATTCGGTGATGTCGTATGATTCTGATGTGTTTATGGAGGCCTGTACTTGCGAGAACTCATTTGTAACTTTGTCCTGCAATCAAATAACTAGGATTGTACTGAGGCATCGATAGGTATATGTATTCCCATAATGCCAAGAATGTTAACAGCATTACGCCGGGGAGACAACGAGAATACTAGAAAAATAGCACATATATTGCTGGCCCCTATCAGCCACCAGTAATCACAAACAGAACACAGGCCATCAGTGCTTAAGGAAATAAAAAAGAATATTACACCACGGGGAGAAATAGTTTGGGAGAAAAATAAAGGAAGCGATTAAAATCCATCGAACGGAACCTGTCTTGAACTGAGACGTCGGCCAGAAGCTCCAGCCAGCTTGTGTCTCGTCAATGTTGATCGTGCTACACGTAATCGTTACACGTGGTCATGTTACACGCCTGTAGCGAAGCCTGTTCGCTGGCAAAGACCGCCAGTGGTACGACGAGTGTTTTATGACATTTTGTCCGATGCAGGTTTAACAATCAGTATGGATAGCATTCCAATTTATAAATATTTAGAGCGAGTAACTCCCTTGATCATTTTATTATTGACATTATTATTGACATTATTATTATTACACCACGTATGAGTTATCCACCTACACTTGTCAGATTTAAATATTTTCTGACAAGTGTGTTTTATTTTTCAAAATAAAAGTTTATTTGTCAATAATGTGTTACTCTGTGATTAATTGACAATGCTATAAGGAATTTGGAAGTCCTCAAGGAATTCGTCCAATGTGAGTTATGACTCAGTATAGAAGCCACCGTCCAGCTAGGTCTGTTTTCTTCATATTCGTCATGTTTACAGAATGCGCTACACAGGAACCTGTCAGTTAGCTGATACCCGAAATACACAGGCTACCAAGATTTAAACACTTGTTTTATTTGGGTTTTTTACTATGCATTAGTGGCTTGGCACGGAAAGCGATTTGCAGAGGTTACTTCAACGTTCCTACACTATCCGACTGTTTCGTGTGTGTTTAGTTACACTGTATTGTACTGATACCTCGATTTACATAAATGTTATTGATTCGTTATTGTGAAGCTATAATGTATGTATAGATGTGTTTTAGTAAATAATTATGGTACGTGTCATGGATCAATTAAGCCAGATATTCGCGTATCAAGTTAACTTCACACATTAACTGGAACGCGAATGTCCCTATGTGTAGCTGAAATACTGCTAAATAAAAGTACTCTGAAACAAGCAGAAACCAATTTTATTTATTTTCACACGTTTATTAAAATCATAATTGCTCTCAGATTTAACTGAATGCTTGTATAAAATACTGACGTGTTTCTGTTCCAAACTGTCATCTTAATCATAGCATCATGGGTGAAATTTAGTGTTTGATTGTCCCTAACATGTACAGCATGTGATTTGCGATTTGCGAGGTTACTTCAACGTTCCAACACTACGCATCAACTTGTGTGTTGCCTTTTGGAAAACAATCCCACGAAAGACACCATGGTCAACAATAACCTCTAGAAGAAAATTTATATTCACAACGTTTCTGTATATGTGTCAATACCAATTATTGCCACATTAATTTTTAATCTGACACAATAAAATGCGAGTGTTATTGTATGCTCTTACTGTTTGGGACGTACCGAATGATTGGTTAATTAACAGTCTGCCGGACTTAAGTCAGTCATCGGATAGAGTATTAGGAGCAGATATTGGTGACGGTGTGACAGCGCGACCTCGTCTGTTTCAGCACTCTCCGCAGAAAGACTCAGTATGGAAGCCGCCGCCCAGCCAGGTGTGTTTTCGTCTCACTCGTTCTGTTTACAGAATGCGCTACATAGGAACCAGTTAGGTGGTGCCCGAAATAGAGAGGCCACCGGAATTTAAACACTGGTTTTATTTGCAATTTGTACCTATACAAGCATTAGTGACTTTGCACGGGAAGCGATTTGCGGAGGTTACTTCAACGTTCCAACACTATGCATCAACTTGTGTGTTGTCTTTTGAAAACAATCCCACGAAAGACACTATGGTCAATAACAACCTCTAGAAGACAATTTATATCCACAACGTTTCTGTATATGTGTCAATACCAATGATTACTAAAATGCCACATTAATTTTTAATATGACACAATAAAATGCGAGTGTTATTGTATGGTCTTACTGTTTGGGACGTACCGAACGATTGGTTAATTAACAGTCTGCCGGACTTACGTCAGTCATCTGATAGAAAATTGTGTGCGAATATTGGTGACGGTGTGACGGCGCGTCCTCGTCTGTTTCAGCACTCTCCGCAGAAAGGCTCAGTATAGAAGCCGCCGCCCAGCCAGGTGTGTTTTCGTCTCACTCGTTCTGCTTACAGAATGCGCTACATAGGAACCTGTCAGTTAGGTGGTGCTCGAAATAGAGAGGCCACCAGGATTTAAACACTGTTGTTATATGGTATTTGGCAATAGTGACTTTGCACGGAAAGTGATTTGCGCAGTTTACTTCAACGTTCCTATGCTATCCGACTGATATTTCGTGTGTGTTTCGTTACACTGTGTAATAATGATCTCATTTTACACAGATGCTATGTGTAAATATATTTTAGTGCGTAATTATGGTATGTGTCATGGATCAATTAAGACAGCTATTCGCGTGTCAAAATAAGCTGCTTACAAAACCGCGTGCTAGTTGTACTTGACGCGAACGACATATTAGGTTCACTTTAGGACATCGTTTCTCAGCCTGATTTGCCCAAACACCCGGCGTCCAGGTCTTTGGTCGCTTTTGTAATTTTTTTTGCACACAAATAATTACCATAGAGCTAAGAAGAAGAAGCTGGATTTTGGGCCATTTTTATTTACGTTTTGCACACTGGTCAATTGGGGTCTAGTCTTACTCAGCATCGCAGCTCGCTCTCGAATCGGTCAACCTGTTTCTGGCTTTGGTTTTAATAAAAACGTACCTTGAAAATGCCAGTAATGTCAGTATGTCGCCGGGAATATCACTGCGTAAATACCATGCAAATTTGCGACTATTTTTCCCCATCTTCGGTCAAAACTCGGTCAGATTCACAATTGATTCGTGCACCATTTTAGTATTTCCGTATCTACATGACTCCATGCGCCGTTCTTGAACGTTTTCAGCCTTCACCCCGTCGCTTTGGCTCATAAATCTCCACTTTCGTGACCCAACGAATGACCCATGAATTATCTATGTTACCGCGATGATGTACATCTCTCGTCCATGCAGCGCCGTATTCAATATGTTGAACTAATGTCCAGTAAATACGTCAACTTCAGCAGCCACGTCGCCTTCTCGAAGTTCGGAAGCAACTCCATCGTCTTCTGCTCGCACAAGTATTGAGATGCCTCAGCTCTGAGCTCGTAGAAGGT
>BSQZ01000069.1:487500-557500 GCA_033239005.1 Lamellibrachia satsuma | reverse complement strand
GGTGGATAATGGCTGGCCAGAAAGCGAGTACTTGTGTGTGCTGGGTTTAGTTTTGTTTGTTATTGGAAGGTGGACGCATTTAGATACATTAAATTCCATTTGCCATTTGTCTGACCATGTTTGGAGTTGGTTTAGGTCAGTTTGGAGAATTTCGTGGTCGTTTTTGGAAGAAATTTTACGATATATAATACTATCATCTGCAAAAAGGCGTATAGGAGATTTGATGTTCCCATTTATGTCATTTATGTAGAGTAAGAAGAGGACAGGTCCTAGAACTGAACCCTGTGGGACACCAGATGTGACATCTGTGATGTCCGACAGGACACCGTTAACTGAGACTCTCTGTTTGCGGTTGGATAGAAAAGATTTGATCCAATTTTGAGTGTTTCCAGTGATTCCGTAGGAGGTCAATTTTGATAGAAGACGTAGGTGAGGCACTTTGTCGAAGGCTTTAGCAAAGTCAAGCAGGATTGCGTCAATTTGGGTCTTGTTGTCCATAGCAGTCATCCAGTCGTGGACTGTCTCAATGAGTTGAGATTCACAAGACAGTCCCGACTGGAATCCGTGTTGGAAGTGGAGAATGATGTTATGCTTGTGCAGGTGTTTCCACATGTTGCTTAGGATTATATGTTCCATTACTTTACAGAGGATGCAGGTTAGTGATATGGGTCTGTAGTTAGCTGGGTCAGATTTATGGCTCTTTTTGTGTATGGGAGTTACTAATGCTTGTAGCCAGTCATTAGGAAGTTTACCTGTGTTGTATGATTGTTGGAAAATTTGGGTGATGATGGGAGCTATCTGCTTTGCAGTTTCTTTAAGGACTCTGGCTGGGAGTTCATCTGGGCCTGTAGCTTTGTTCTGGTTTAGATTTTCCAGCTGCTTTATTACGCCATCTATGCCAATTTCGAGGAGGGGGATGTTGGGGTAAGTAGAGGGGGCTATTTGGGGATGGGGTGCTTTTCTTGGGTAAATACAGAGCTAAATTGGTTGTTTAGGGCATTTGCTTTATCTCGATCATTAATTATTGGTTGGTCGTTTACTCGAAGTGTGGGGATGCCAATGTTTTCTCGTTTATTTGCCTTAATAAATGACCAGAATCGTTTTGGATTAGTTTTCAGGCTGTCTCCAATGTGGTTGTTAACATAGTCTTTGTAGGATTTTGCTAATGCTTTAGTAGCTTGCTTTCGGAGTTCCTTAAATTTTTCCCAGTCACTGTTTAGTCCAGTTTGCTTTGCCTTTTTGTGGCTTTTGTTTCGTCTTCTCTGCATTCTAATTAGTTCACGTGTTATCCAGGGAGGTGGGTTTTAGCTTTTGTGTATCGTCTCGGTATGTTATTGTTAATCAAGGTAGTCAGGCGTTCGCGGAAAAAGGTCCAGTTTATGTCTATATCCTGTGAGTTGGGGTCGATGTCGAAGTACTCAAGATTTAGTTTGTCTATGTCGTCTTTGAGTTGGTCCCAGTCTGCTGATTTGTAACTATAAACTTGGTGGGGGGTTTCTTGTTGCGGACTGGGTTTAAGTTGACATTGAAGGTCACGGATTCGTGATCGCTCATACCAGGAGTGGTGTGGTGTTGATGATAATGGAGGGATTTGAGGTGAGTATGAGGTCAAGAATGTTGCCAGAAGCGATGCGTGTGGGGTCGTTTACCATGTTCTGCAGCCCAAAGTCGTTAGTTATTTCTAGTAGTTTGTTATGCTTGCTGGCAGTGCTGTTATTAGTGGTCTGGTGATTTGTCCAGTTGATATCAGGGAGGTTAAAATCTCCAGCTATGACTACGTTAGGGGAGTTTTTGTGATCTATATAGTTTAGTTAGGGAGTCGTGGAGAGCTTCAAGGGATTGGAAGTGGTCATTTGGGGTCGATAATAAGATGCAAAGTATATGCATTTGTTTCGTGCAAAGTGAATTTTTGTCCAAATTATTTCACAATTTGAGTTTAAATTTTGGAGGGGTTCAGCTACAATGTTGTCACGGAAGGCTATAAGGACTCCACCGCCATGGACATTCCTGTCCTTTCTGATGGCCTCATAGTTGGGTGGTAGGAAAGAGTATGTAGCATAGTTTGCATCTAATTTAGTTTCAACTAGAAATATGATGTCTGGGTTATTATATTGAATAGTTGCCTTTAGTTGGGTTGCTTTTTCTATGCTCTTAACGCTGTTGGTATTTATCAAAATTCCTTTAAGTGTGTTTCCTTGGGTTTTCTTGTGGCGTTCGGGGTTGAAGTGTTTTGGGGTTTGGGGCGAAAATTAAGCATGCATTTTGTGATGTGTGGAGTGTTGGGGTACTAAGCGTGTAGCTGTCAGACTGGGTGTTGGTAGAAATGGATTGCTCATTTCTAGATGGAGAAGTGGTAATATTTGGAATTGGGCGCCCATATGGGCCAGGGTTTGGGTGGATGTCGCCTGAGAGTGCTATCAGTCTGCTGAGGTACAGATGTGTAACAATGTCTGATTTGAATTTGATTTTGGGTGGGAATTTAATTCGGGGATTCAAAGTCAGGGCATAATATTTTGGTTTAATTTTGAGATTTGATCGAGATACGCGTTGACATGTTCCAATGATCGTTGCTATTAGGAGAGTGACGGTGATTATCTGCGTTAGCCCAAGATTAATCCGCGTGGAGTGCTGGACTAGGTGAGGCGAATATTTCCTAAAAGGACATCTGAATTGGAATACATTTTGTAGCATGGTTTTCAGAAAGTTAGATCCAAATACAAACAGTGGCGACTTGAAGAAAAGTAAGCTTACTAATGAAATGCTTAGCGATAAAATGAAAAGAACTCACCCGGACGGCGCCGGCAGTGGTAGTCCGCCATCTTTGAAATTTTGGTTCATGTGTTGCGGTAAAGGGCGTTGTTTTGTTAGTTGCGTTTGTTGTCACTTGGTTTGTCTGTTTCTGCGTGATCAGTGGATTATGTTTGAGTTGTTGTACCAATTGTGGTCATGTGTTGTGTTGGTGAACATGTTGTGTTGAGTGAAATGTGTGGAGCGATGTAACGGACTCGTACCACCCCGACGCATGCGCACTTCCAAAAAAGCAGCGATCATTAAAGGTTGTTGTTTTCAGTTGATTGGGTACATAATACGAGACATAATATTATTGTAAATAATTTAGTACATATTAAATATTGAAAACCTGAATATTTGTTTTAGCAACATTTATTGTTAAAAGTTAGCCTTAGGTAGTAATTCAGTGTTATTTAAATAAGGTCACTGAAATTTCGTTAGCGCAAGCGATATTACGTTTTGTTAGTCAGCTGTTACATAGAAAGTAAGTTGCAAGGCAGTAGCTGTAAATTTCATTAAGACATAAGTAAAATACTATAAAGTGTGTATTACAACACAAAAACAGTCTTTGTGAAGACTACCTAGTATAAATTGATTATAAACGGATTATAAACAAATACAAATTTAATTTCTAACATGGCGCCGTGCAAACGCCAAGTAAAGGCAAAACGTAATTTGATATGTTCTAGCTGCGACAGCTGGATAGACTTTGCAAATCCGGGTGTGTAAATTCGTGGGCGGAGGTGCAGGCGGATGATTTCCATTTCGTGTGTAGGGGGTGTACTACAGTGAAATATCTGCAGGAGCAGGTGATTGAGCTAAGGCGTATGATTTTGATGATGACAGGGCAGGGTGAGACAGAAGTGAACAGAGGTGGTGAGAATGATGAGAGCAGAGGTGGTGAGACCGAGGAGAGCAGAGGTGGTGAGACCGAGGAGAGCAGAGGTGGTGAGACCGAGGAGAGCAGAGGTGGTGAGACCGAGGAGAACAAGGAGAGCAGTGGCAATGTGAGGGAGAAAGCTGGTAAGAAGAAGAAAGATGACAGAAGACAAAGAATGCAACAAAAGAGAGGTAAGCGGGTGAGTGGAGAGGGATTGCCAGGTGGTAAGATGGTAAAGGTTGATGATAGGAGAGAAAGGGGGCATACTAGTAGTGTGCAACAGGAAAAGAGCTTTGCCGATGTAGTATCACAGGGGAAAGCGAGGAAAGCCCGGGTATTTATGGGGGATTCCATCATTAGGAAAGTGGATAAAATTGTAAATAGAGGAGATGACATAACAGTATGCCTACCAGGGGCAAAAGTAGAGGATATAGCAGAGAAGGCAGGACAGGTCATGGGTGGTGGCACGGGAGGTGCTGTTCTCGTGCATGTGGGAACGAACAATGCAGATAAGGAGGGAACGTCAGCCATCATTGGTAAGTACAGGAGGTTGATCAAGACACTTAAAGAGGCACGAGTTGGGCAGATCGTATTGTCGGGGATATTACCAATAATGGGAGGCAGGGGTGAGGAATATAGGAACTGTAGAAGGATGGCGATCAACACACAGGTACAGAAGGTATATATGGAGGAGGGAGTAGGCTTCGTAGATATGTGGTTAAACTTTGTGGGAAGAGGTGACTTTTTCATGAGAGATGGACTTCATCTGACAGGGAAGGGCGCTGCAGTTCTTGCGTGTGAGTTTGTCAGAGTTGTCGACGAGGGCACAGGTACCATAGATTATTTAAACTAGATGTGCAGGGGGAACTGACAGAGAAAACTCAAAGGAGTACTACTACAAATACACATCCAAAGAAATGTTCACCAATAATTTCAGACAATGAACTTAAATGTGTATGCTTAAATGCCAGGAGCATAGTAAATAAAAAAAGTGAGTTAGACATTATGGTAGCAGATATTGATCCTCATGTAATAGGCATCACAGAATCATGGGCAAATGAAGATATAGTAGATGCTGAGTTAGCACTGACAGGCTATGTAATGTTTAGGAAGGATAGACGAGAAAGAAGGGGAGGTGGAGTAATTTTGTATATTAAAGAATTTATCCAAGCATATGAAATTACACTGAAAAGTGAAGCAGATAGTGTGGAAGCAATTTGGTGTAACATAGTTACCAGGAACTCAACATTAACAATAGGAGTAGTTTATTGTAGTCCTAACATAGGACAAGAGGAAGATGTAAAATTACAAAAGGCAATAAGGGAGGTGAGCAAGGGAGAATGTGTTATAATGGGTGATTTTAACCATGGCCATATACAATGGGAATCATTAGAGAGTGCTGGAGGTGACGACCATCAGTTTCTACTTCTAACACAGGATTGTTTCCTTACTCAACATGTCTTGGAACCAACCAGAGGTGGAAATGTGTTAGATTTAATTTTGTCTTCTCAAAATGAATTAGTTGACAATGTTAAAGTACACGAACCTTTGGGTTCAAGTGACCATAACCAAATCCATTTTAATATAAAAGTAAAACCAGGGAATACATATAAAAAACAATGGAGGAGGAACTTCAACAAAGGCAGATATAAAGTGATGAGAACATATCTAGCAAATATAGATTGGAATAATTTGCTGAAGAACAAGACAGCAACAGAATGCTGGACTTGTTTAAAATATGAGATTGAGGGCATTATTGAGAAATTCACTCCATTAAGAAAACAAGGGAAAAGATCCAGGAAAAAACACCTGTCAAAAGAAGCTATTAGAAAAATTGCTCACAAACAGATGCTGTGGAAGGTCTATAAACACACTGGAAATGTAGAAGACTACACCAACTACAAAGAGGCACTTAACCTAGCTACTACTGAAATTAGAAAATCTAAAAGAACATTTGAACAAAAATTGGCAGGTAATATAAAAAATGACAGCAAGAGTTTCTATGCTTATGTAAGGAGTAAACAGAAAGTTCAAGATAAGGTCGGACCACTGGAAAGCAACAGTGAAAACATAATTTCAGATGGGTTCCAAATGGCAGACGTCCTGAATGAGTATTTCAGCTCAGTTTTTACCACAGAAGATATCAGCTCACTTCCAGTTCCATTGACTAAATTTGAGGGCAATACATCAGAATATTTAGGGCAGTTATTTGTAACTCCTGAAATGATAGCAAAGAAAATTAAGAAGATGAAAGATAATAAATCACCTGGAGTTGATGGGATACCACCAAAACTGCTAAAGGAAATTGTTGATCAAATTAGTACACCACTTGCAAACTTATTTAACTTGTCACTAGAAGAAGGAATAGTTCCTTCAGAATGGAAAGAAGCAAACATTACGCCGCTGTTTAAGAAGGGATCGAGGAAGAAGCCAGAAAATTACAGACCAGTGAGTTTAACATCAGTTGTATGTAAATTACTTGAAATATTAATTAGAGACCACATGGTGGAATTCCTCATAACACATAAATTAATAAATACATCTCAACATGGATTCCTAAAAGCAAGGTCATGTCTAACCAATTTCTTATGTTTTTTAGAAGAAATTACAAAGTGGGTAGATCACGGGTCACCAGTAGATGTTGTCTACTTAGATTTTCAGAAAGCTTTCGATAAAGTGCCACATCAAAGATTGTTACTTAAACTAAAAGCCCATGGTATAGGCAATGATGTAATCAACTGGATAGAAAAGTGGCTTACACACAGAAGACAGAGAGTAATAGTAGATGGTAAGATTTCAAACTGGAAATCTGTTTTGAGTGGGGTACCACAGGGATCAGTGTTAGACCCTATACTGTTTTTAATATATATAAATGATTTGGAGGATGACATATCTAGCAAAGTACTCAAATTTGCAGATGACACAAAAGTATTCAGAAAGGTTACTAATGATACAGATAAACAAAGTTTACAGGATGATCTAGAAAAATTAGTTAAATGGTCAGAAAAATGGCAAATGTTATTCAATTTTGGGAAGTGTAAATGTATACACATAGGACATGGAAATATGGACGAGGAATATAAAATGGGGGATGTTGTACTAGGTAGAACCACACAAGAAAAGGATTTAGGAGTAACATTTAATGCTGACATGAAATTTCAGAGTAATGTAGAATTGCTGCTTCGAAAGGAAATCAAATTCTACGCCTAATTAGGAGAACTATCACGTATAAGGAGAAACATCTAATTGTACCCCTGTACAAAGCAATAGTTAGACCACATTTGGAATATTGTATTCAAGCATGGAGGCCATATCGTAAAAAAGACATAGATAAGCTAGAAAGAATACAACGAAGAGCAACTAAGATGATTCCAGAATTAAGAGACCTTAGTTACGAAAGTCGCTTATTACAATGTGGTTGGACAACACTAGAGACCAGGAGACTAAGAGGAGACCAAATAGAAGTGTTTAAAATAGTGAACGGTTATGAGGATGTTGATAGGAATATGTTCTTCAAACTTAAAGAAGGCAGTAGAACCAGAGGACACAAAGCAGCATTAGTTAAGGAGCAGTGTAGGTTGGACATGAGAAAGTACTCATTCTCACAGAGGGTGATAAATGAATGGAACAAACTGCCAAACGATTGTGTTAATGCTAGTAGTGTGAATATGTTTAAAAATAGAATTGACAGATATCTGATAAGGGCGGGCTACACATAGATGAGAAAATTGTTGGACTCTCAATAAGCCAATGGCTTCCTTTGTCCACTTGCCATCTGGAACTTGTTGTTCGAGATGGCAATCTTGTTAAACTAAGGTCTCTCAATTCTGGAATAATGTTACTCTTCCTTGTATTCTTTCTAGCTTGTCTTTTTCCTTTTTACGATACGGCCTCCATGCTTGAATACAATATTCCAAATGTGGTCTAACTATTGCTTTGTACAGGGGTACAATTAGATGTTTCTCCTTATACATGATAGTTCTCCTAATTAGCCCTAGAATTTGATTCCCCTTTGAAGCAGCAATCCCACATTGCTCTGAAACTTTCATGTCAGCACTAAATGTTACTCATAAGTCCTTTTCTTGTGTGGTTCTACCTAGTACACATCCCCCATTTTATATTCTTCGTCCATGTATCCATGTCCTATGTGTATACATTTGCACTTCCCAAAATTCAATAACATTTGCCATTTTTCTGACCATCATTTAACTAGTTTATCTATATCATCCTGTAAACTTTGTTTATCTGTATCATTTGTAACCTTTCTGAATACTTTTGTGTCATCTGCAAATTTGAGTACTTTGCTAGATATGTCATCTTCTAGATCATTTATATATATTAAAAACAGTATAGGGCCTAATACTGATCCCTGTGGTACCCCACTCAAAGCCGATTTCCAGTTTGAAATCTCACCGTCTACTATTACTCTCTGTCTACTATTACTTCTCACTACAAATTCAATGCCACATATTCTTGGTTTGTATTTTGCCTTTCCTTTCCATAAGAAGGTAGTATTTTTCATTGAATTAACCTTAATCGGCACATGATATGTATGGCTTCACTCAAAGAGGCTATATCGATAGTATAGCAATGACAACTACAGCCGTCCAGCGTTCAGGGCGATTGCTACATTTTGTGTCCATGTGTGTTCTGGTATTCCATGCAGCTATGCTCAATCGCTGAATAAGTTGACGTCACACAATAGTTGAAAGAAGTGTCAATATATCTATTTTGATGTTATGGTCTGTTATCGGCCAATAAATACTTAATAAACAAATTGTTGTCTTTATAGATTGTGGAACTGTCATCTCATAAACGATGGATTTATCATCATATGTGAGACAATAACGTCAAAGTGTCAACAGATGACATTGTTCGAGTAAGTAAACACGTCCGTTTACCTAATATATTCACCCCAAAACTGATTGGTTATAGATATGCTGATCGAGTTACAATCGGTATAAAGAAAAGTTGTGTACTTTGTTTCTTTGAAGTTTCTACAACAATCTTCACCACGGGTCGGAATAAAACATTTGACCCGACAAATAATCAGTTTGTTGTCCTTAATGACATTTCATACGACATATTTTACCTTTATTCTTTCCATAAATGTCAAACAGTAAGCTATTATAATACACTGAAACAAATGACAGCTTAAATGTGTTTACAGTTGTTCGTTCAACAAGACGTTGTCGTCAGCCATTGAACGACACATCACTGAGACACTGACGACACTCTCAGGTTTAGAAATACAGTATGTATTATATGTGTTCTTTGATATCACTCAACAACTCTGTGTTAGTTCGTGTCTCACTACATTAAATACACCTACAAATTAATCAACTTCGATATATCAACCGCTAATATGGTGTTCGTTTTAGAAGATAAACAAATGTGACCCTGTTTATTGGCCACTTTTGTCATAGCACAGCGTGTTTACCTTTATTTATTACACTAATCATAATTTATTGTAATTAATTACATTGGCAATTAAAATAATATTGTTGATGAAATTATAGTAATTGTGCCTTGTCGTCACTAGTATAATGGAACAAAATAATTAATTATGACATTCATATTTTATATTACATCACTGTCTTCAGTCTCGAATACTGTTGTCTGTCACGTGACGTTTGTGACCGACTCGAGAAGAAGTTCCGTGGCAGTATTGAAGTGGTACGTATATTCACTGACTTAGTCTGAGTAATGTTATTCACCCCAGTCCACTCGGAAGGAATTGACTATTGCAGGTCAGGATTAACCTGCAAAACACTGACGTCGTATCAAGGCAATGACTTAACTGGTCTGAGTGAATAAACATTCGTTAAGGCCCGTTCACACGAGCGATTAGTTGTCCGTTTGATCGGGCGACATGGTGTCGCCAACCAATTGGACGCATCTTTTCTTGTTGCTTTCATGAACTGATGTGTCCAAATGGTTGGGCAACTAATCGCTCGTGTGAACGGGTCTTTAGACTCTCGCACTGTGGTTCACTGTTGTGACAAATGTCCTAATATTGTATTGTGATGTTTATTTTGATTGTCGTGATTTAGGTTGTCGGGTATTAAACTAGGCATTTAGTCCTCTCGAGTACAACGGCATAACCCATGGTCAGACTGACTCTTTGAGATAAAATGTAACAACATTTACATAAACATTATATCTAAATCGTCCACAATTTGTCCACATAAACTCTCAACATACGCCATTTTTAATGAACAAAACGAATTGGTCTAGTTATTTATAAACATGTAACATTAACATCAAAATTACTAAATACATTTATCGTAAATATTATTATATTTAAAACAGTCAACGGTATCATTACATTGCAGTGTACACGTACGTATGTTCAGTTGAGCACACATGTATATTCATGAAATTGAAAAATGAGAATGATTTAACCATTTAATAAAATGTGCTATGTTCTCTTTGTAGGGCAGCCAGTACACAACATGACGTTGGTGACAATGATGCATAGCGTTTTGTATTATGTAATTATTTCTTGTATTGCTTGATCAAATGCAGGATTCATTAAAGGTATCGTTGACAATTATATATTTATGCAGTATGTTAGAATATTGGGTCATGCGTGTTATTTGTTGGAGTGGTTATCGTTTTTTATTGTTAAATTGTAACTCATGGGTGTCAGGAAATACTCTCATCTACTAAATTTCGTCGTTTTTGTACCGTTTTTCGTCGTTTTTTAACGTGTTGTGTTCATTCTTCATTGTTTTACGGGTCGCCATTTTGATGTGTCGTTCACGTTCGCGGTGAACGCACATGCGGAAAAATTTGAAATCACGTAATACCAAAGAAATAATATGTATTTAGAATTGCCTTGTGTGCAAAAAATACATCGATTTTACCGTGAATGTTGTTTGTTTTTGGAAATTACAAAAACCGCGACATTTTGTCCAAAAAGCGGGAAAGCAGGATCAAGGCATTTCCCGCTCGAAAGCAGTGATGTTGACACCTATGGTAAACACACCTGATGGATCGGTCACATTATATTACTTGTGACAGTTTTTTATGTGCTGTGGAATATATGAGATATTGAAAAACACTGTTGGAAAACGTATGGGAAATAGATCCAGATTTTTATTTAGTAACACGTATTTCGTTGTATGGAATCAAAACATATTTGAGAAAGTTGTTCCCTGATAAATAAATAAATACTTCACCACAAAAATAAACAATTTACTTTCTGTGGAAATATTTCCGAGAAGTTTAATTATTGGCTAAAAAGGTCACGTTCCCATAAAATAACAACTTACGTATTAATTAGATTACAGTTGGGTATGTGTGAATTCTTCATTTATGTGTGAGTCATTCTGTTAAAAACAACTGTTTAGCACAAACACACCGTGGACATTTGCCGTCATCCATACAGGTGACTATGTTCGGGAGGAGATGCATTTGACAAAACGAAGCATGAATAATTATGTTGAGGTGAGAACAAGTATGCACCCACTGCCCATTAAAAAAACAATTGGAATTTAAACACATGTTTAGAAAGTTGTTCCTGGTCAATATTTGGCCACTAAAATAAACAATTTAAGCTAAACGTGGAATTTACTTTGAGTAGAATCTTAATAAGGGAACGTTTAATTAGCCGCTTAAAAGGTCACATGGTCCGATAAAATGACAACTCACGTATTACATAGATTACAATTAAAGGGGTAAAACTCTTGAATTATCTTGATAGCTCACTAATTTCTTCAGCTAAAGTAATGAATTGTTATGTATTTGATGCGTAAATATTTCTGGTGAAAAAATTATTAGGGTTATATTATTACTTTTATATTATTACTAAATGTATCGATGTGGTTTTCGTTGAATTGACTGTACTGATTATAATTTGTTTGGGAAGAAAATCAAGTTACTGCTTCACGTTCGGTCTGCCATGAATGAACATAAACATTATATATGATGTACTAAAGTCTATGATGCGAAGACAATTGTATACTGTATTTTATTCTGTATTATATGTTTTATTCCTAATAGAGCGAGTGATATAAGTATTATTTTTCGACAATTTTATAGTTTTGTAAAGTTATAATGACATCGCTACTTCTGATATATCTGTCTATTGTTAAAATAAAGAGTCATGTCTGTATGTGTGAATGCTTCAGTCGTTCACGTGGGTCATTCTGTCAGAAACAGCTGTTTAGCACAAACACACTGTAGCGTATTAACACTCATCCATATAGGTGAATATGTTAGGGAGGAGATTGCATTTGGCACAGCGAGGCATGAATAATTATGTTACAACATGTATTATAGTTCCAACGACCACGATAACCGGTTATGGCATGTAAAGTAAGTTGCGTCATTATATATAGTAAAGCTGCAGCTTGTAAAATTTAACCCATCACATTTAATACTAATGCCTACTTCGTCTTTATCAGACCCATTCTACAGAACAATTAATTGATTCATATACAGACGTGACCATAAGTTTAAGGACAATAATTTAAAGCAGTGTTTTCCATGGTAGTCCTCAACACGTTTACCTCCGTTTTTATTATATGCGGCTTCACTATAGTTTTATGGCTCATACTAACGTTTCATGTGTGTTTTTAGATAGAATAGGTAGGCCAAAGCAGCGTAGACACACTAAATATGCTGGTGTCGCTACACTACGTACTTGCTAATAAGTGGTTGTCCGACCCAACACAAAAACAAAAAACATCACACTCCGTCACTAAACAACTGTCAATTTGACAAACAACCATTTAAACTCAGAGGACCGGGAAGAATACTACTTCCAGTGATCGGATCCCTGAAAGTAACTCCGGGCTACAAGATTGAGGAAACACTGTACGCTCTACAAAATCAACCGACCTCAATCCTTATAAAGTCAGTTTCTGTAGCCTTACAATTTGTTTCACGTGTTGATGAAATCTTCAAAGGGGTAGCTACTGCACATCATCTAACGTTTCCAAAACTCTTCAAAGGTAAACTCAACACAGATTATAACGCCAATATGCAGCCAGGGGCCGAGCCTCTTGATCTGTTTACCACGAGGTGAATCCCCATCCCTTACTGCAAAAGGTACGGGAGGAGCTGAAGCAGGAAGCTCAGTCACAGCACCAATTGAATGGTGCTCCGGAATCGGGTTGTTCCCAAGCTGAATGGACAAATTGATATGTCAACAGCGCCATCGGGATGTCAACAGCACCAATAGGGATGTCAACAGCGGATCCTGACAGCTGCCTCTATGCAAGGAATCAAACGTTTTGACCATTTTCATAATTCGCTTTGGCATTTTTGTCTTCAACCGCCAACATTCGGCACGTGTTCGGCACATGAGGTTTTCCATGTTAGAAGGGTGGATGGAGTCGTCTTCACGTGTATGACATCTTGTCTTCGGGACAAACCAGGAACAAACGACAGAAAGAGAGAGTGCAGTGCTACTACACCTACAAGAAGTTGGTCATTCACTAAGCAACAAGTGTGAGTTTTCCCGGACGTCCAATAAGTTCCTGGGTTTGAGCTTTGATTCGGCAATCATAGCTGACCCAAATAAGACAACTGCTTTCAAAGATTTTCCAGCACCATCAAATACCAGAGCTACATATCACGCCGCGGCGTCTGAGGATAATAAACCAGCCAAGCCAAGGGAAATCCATCCCAAATCCACACTGAACGACTAACGTCAAGTACTCCACAAGAACACAGTCTGGACGTAGGAGAGGTTCAAACCCCAGCCTGCTTCCAACTCAAAAACATTATGCTCTCCACAGAAGTCCTTGTCCTTGTCCACTATATGATCCACACCGCCCGACAACCATACAGGTAAAGGTACATTCTTATATAGCGCGGAATCCTGTCCTTGGGACTGTTCAAAGCGCTTTATACGTCACTCCCTAGAAGACCTGTTCATCTCAACGCCATCGCGATTTCTCTGTGAAGCATTCAACCACGCTGCAATTACTACGCGAAGGCTGTTCGTTCACATATCCACCTGTGTCTGTAGCCAGGTACTCAGTTATGCATTTGAGTGAATTGAGGCAACGTGGGATGAACTGAACAGAACTATCCAAACCTCGAAACGGCAGCAAGAGAATTATCTCGATTGAAAGTCCGATGTTCCAACCACTAGGCCACCGCGTCCCGGCAGATGCAATCAGCGACAGGAATCGGTGCGGTATTCATCCAGGCCCAAGAAGACGGTTCTCGTCTGCCCGCGTCTTCTAGGCTTCAAGAAGTCTGTCTGAGACCGAGAAGAGGTACGCTGTGATACAAAGACACCCTATCAACAACATGGGCGTGCGAACGGTTGTCTGAAAACATCATCGACTTACAGTTTACAATGGAAACAGACTACAAGCCGCTTGTTCCACTCCTCTAATAAAAAAAACTAGCAACAACATCAATCAGGACACAACGATTCAATACGCGCCTGATGAAGCATAACCCTGAAACCCGGTACGTGCCAGTGAAAAACCAAACGACTTCCGTTGCGCTGCCCAGGGCTCCAAGCATGAGGATGCTTTCACCAAAGAAGTGGAAATGCGTACAAATACAATGATCCCGCCCTTTCTGCGTCATCACGGAAGCTACCTTGGATCAAATCGGCCCTTAGCAAAAAAATATATGTAAAATTATATAAACATTCTATAGAAATTCTATAAAAATTCTATAAAAAAAATACTATTAAAATATATACATAAATCTATTGAAATTTATTGAAATCTGTAGATTCCATAGAAATAGTTTATATTTACTTCATGTTTATGTTATTCTACAGAGCATAGCAGATTATGGCATAGATAATAATACTCCAGTGTTTCTCAGCCAGATTTTCGCAAAGCCCATACACACAGGGGTAAACAAACGTAGGAATCTGGGCTGTTTTGCTGTTTATTGTTTATGCACAAATCACTACCTCAGGAGTTTAATAAAGTTTGGAAATGTTGTCGTTTTTATTCGCCTTTTGCACACACACACCTTGTCTGGAGCCGAAACGTAGAGAACTACACAAACAGACGAGAATAAATTGAACCTTTGTCTAAGGACACGTCTACGACGAATACTAACGATACACTGTTCGAATGAAGGGCTGTAGGCAAACCCTTCAATCTCATTACTTACGTAAACACTTTCGTTCCACCTGACGCAGAAACAAAACATTCCCACTTATGTTGGTTTGCAACCTGCTTAGCAGTCTGACCACAGCTGATCCGCATTTCTTGTAATCCCCCTCCACAGTTCTTCTGTGGTGAGATTACCCGAAGTCATCAAAATCAGCCGATGCAGATGGTTCATACACTTAGGAAAGATAGAAAACAACACAATAGCAACATTAATCTGGGCCCTGAAAGTAAAGGGAAAATAAGAAGGTCAAATTCAATACGAAGAAAGACTGCTAAAAGAGAGAGGAACCAACTTGTATAGAGTTCTTGGAGAACGGCAGAGAATACAGCTAGATCGTTCGAACAAAATGGCGGGCGCTACTAAATGGCCTTGTGCGTATACATACCACTTCACATGGGTAAGGCTTTGGGAACATCATTATAGAACTTGCGTAAGTGCGTATGCCTACAGTAGGGAAAGCGTTACTAATAAACTGTTTATGTCAGAAGGGTAAAATTTCGCCTAATGTGTCTGTATATTAAATTTTAGTAGTTTACTACTACCAATTATCAAACTTCAACTCCACTAAGAAAAACGTATATGTCATCAGTATGTATTGATCACTGGTGTGCGGATATGCCCCAGGGTACTGAAGCATATCCACACAACTATGTACGAACATACATCGCGTATTTCAGGCCTTTGCTACAGGGCAGAATGTAAACTGCAATGGTAACTTTCAGGCTGCAGAACATCATTTAGTTTGTTAAATACTATTTTGGGTCAATTTAGCTTTTTATGTATTATTTGGGGGTCAATTGCGCCCATATACGTAATTTAAGCACAGCCAACTGTAGTTTGTATAATACAATCGCCTAAATGTAGCGACGTGGATGCGTGATATTGGTCTGTCTCAACTACGGCGCACACAGATAGCCATGCGATGAAGAAAACCAAAAGGACACAGACTTAAAACAACATTACAATTATACAATTCAAGATACACGAACAATTATCCTACAAGACTATCTTATTATAAGTTTATTGTCTTTAACACATCCCACCTCAACTTCCCAACTAATTTTAGGCCAACATCCCACCATTTTGGTGGGTGGAGAGGGCAACACATTTCTAGTATATTATTATTGAGACAAAGGCCACGTGTTATGGTTATATGTTCGGTGTACAACGCATGTCTATGACGACGGTTCGCGCAGGTCTCGACGGTTCGCGCAGGACTCGACGGTTCGCGCAGGACTCGACGGTTCTCGCAGACAGAACTCGACGGTTCGCGCAGGACTCGACGGTTCGCGCAGGACTCGACAGTTCGCGCAGGACTCGACAGTTCGCGCAGGACTCGACGGTTCTCGCAGACAGAACTCGACGGTTCGCGCAGGACTCGACGGTTCGCGCAGGACTCGACCCTTTTGGCCGCTACGGCGCCTCATACCTTTTTGGCCGCTACGGCGCCTCATACTATGACATGTCAATGCCCACAACGCAAGGGTAAATGATAGACAACAAACGGTACACACTGAGAGGTTCCATTGATCTGTGAATCAAATATGTTAGTGAATTAATCTATATCATGGAATATTGCATATTTTACACGTTCAATAGTGTATATTTCAACGCACGCAATTTGGGTATCATTTTGATAGAAGTCCAAAATGTGTTTAGGGAGGTTCGGTTAGAGAAATTATCAAGGATTGTATTCTGGCAATGTTTTGAGTACCCCCTGGGTTCGTGTCACACCCTCCATGATGAAACATGGGTTAGCTGGTGAGTATCCACATTGGCGTAACATCCACATCATGTCGTCATGGTAGGTCTATGTAAATAAACTAACTACTGCACTGGGGTATATCCGCACACGACTGGGGCATATCCGCACATGTCTATGCGCATCTGCCCCAAACGACCGGCGGGGGAAGATTGTAAATTTTCCCGCACACGTGGTCTGTGGCGGTTAAGTTTATTTGTGCAACAAGAACACTGATGACGCACATTCCAAAAGTGCATAAACACGCCATTATGCATATACTATTGAGAGTATGAGGTACGTATCAATATATGTATAAAATTATATGAGATTCTACAAAAACAATTCGCGGGTTCAGATGCTTTTACTGTATTTATTTAAAGTCTTCCAAACTGTAGTGACCCGGCCCAGTGCTCACTCTGATCTAGTGGCCCACTTCTCCCTGGTGGATGTTTTGGATAATCCCCAATGACCTACTTTTCTAGCTGAAATCTAACAACTATTTCTAACATAAAAATATATAATTGTATTTGCTTATACACATAGGCCATTTACTTAGTCTAGACCTTTGGTATTCAAAGAATAATCGCACCAGAAAGTTCCTCACCTCACCTATCCTATTCGGGCCCAGTGGTCCATAAGGCCGAAGTGCATCTGCTCCAGCTCGCTCTGTCAGCTGCTACACGTCTGGCTTCGTTCCAGCTGCTCCACCCCGGTATGCGTCTTTCATTTTAACTAGTTGATGACCATGTTGTATTTGGTCGCCCAACCTTTCTTCTACCTTCAGGCGTCCAGTTCAATGCTGTCTCACATTTGCTGTTCTTGTCCATTCGTAGGATATGTCCTACCCATTTCTATCTTCTTAACTTTACCTCGGTGCTGATTGTCTTCAATTTTGTTTTTGCAAGAATATCTCGATTTGATGCAACACATGGCCATCGAATTTGTAGGATTCGTCTTAAGCACTTGAAAAAAATGTATCTAACTTTCTGTTGTCTCTTTCGTTTATTTTCCATGTTTCACTTCCATACAACAACACTGGTTTAACAAATGTGTTAAAAAGCCTCAATTTAGATCTCAAAGTGTATATATTTGAACTCCATATTTGTTTTAGCTTCATGAAGGATACCTTAGCTTTGTGAATACTTTTAACAATGTCATCACCGCCTCCTCCTTGCTTGCTGACTTCAGCAGCCAGGTAGTTATACTTGTCCACTTCCTTTAGCTCTTGATCATCGATTAGTATTCTGTTTTCGCACTTGCTGTTTATCCTCAATACTTGAGTTTTCTTTTTATTTATTCTTAGTTCTGTCCTTTCTGCAAATTTATTCAGTTGTCTTGTCTTTTGACGTGAAGTTCCATCTTATCCCTGTTTTATTTCCTGCTGTTGTGTTTCTAATTATCCAGTCCACTACTATCAAGAAGATCAATCCAGACATCACATATCCTTGTTTAACTCCAATTTTGACCTTGAACCACTCAGATTCCTCACCTTCGTTTAACACTGCACATTCACTATCTTCATATAACATCTGTACCATGTGGATTATCTTGCGTGGAATTCCATAGCTCTCCATAGTTTTCCATAGACTCTCTCGGTGCACTGAGTCAAACACTTTTTCAAAGTCCACAAACGTGATGTATAGAGTTGCCTGCCATTCCACTACCTGTTCTATAATATTTAGTAAAATAAGTATCTGTTCTACTGTGCCTCTCCCACTTCTGAAACATGCTTGCTCGTCTCTCAACTTGCTGTTAACTCCATATCTTATTCTGTCAATTAGTACTCTTCCGAATACTTTTCTAGGAACAGATTCCCATCCAATTCCCACACTCTGCAATGTCACCTTTCTTCGGTATTTTAACTATCAGTCCCTGTTTCAATGTTTTTGGCACTTTCTCTTGTTCCTAAAATGTTCTGAATAATTTTACAAGCCATTTCTCTGTTTGCATTCATGTCTGCTTTTAATAATTCTGCTGTAATTTCGTCCTTGCCCCTGCTTTCCCGTTTTTCATCTTCCTTAGCGCTGTTATAATTTCTGCTTTTGTCATTGGGTCAGTGCTGATATCATTTATGATCGGGTATATCTCCACATCTGTTACAGGGTCATCAGGGATAGGTCTATTAAGGATTTCCTCAAAGTGTTCTTTCCATCGCTTCCTTCTGGCCAATCCTTCCGTTATTAAATTTCCACATTTGTCTTTCACTGCATTTCTTGTTTTACGTTTGTCATTACTGAGAGTTTTTGTAATATCATACACTTCTTTTATTCTTCCATTACGTGCTGCTTCCTCTGCGTCCATGGCAAGGTGGTCGACCCACTTCCTCTTGTCTTGTCTCATGCTCTTCTTCACTTCTTTGTCTTTACACCTATATGTATCCATGTAATTCTGCTTAATCGTATCTGACTTTGTCTGTTCGATGTTGTTCTTCAGTCGTTTTCTCTCTTCTACTAGCTCCCACGACTCCTTGTTGATCCATGGTTTTTGCCCTTTCTGTTTGTACCCCAGTACTTCTTGGGCTGTTTCTTTGTATGCATCCTCAAACTTTTGCCATTGTTTCTCAACTTCTTCGTCGTCTGCTTCGTCATAGTCTTGTAATATATCATATTTGTTGCGCAACTTCAGTGAGAAGTGTGCTGTGCTGGTTGCTGTAACTTAATTATATCAAATTTCTTTCTGATCGCCTTGTTCTTTTGTTTTCTCTTTAGTTTCAGCTTGATTTTTCATCGCACTAGTTGGTGGTCGCTCGCAATGTCTGCTCCTTTCATGGCCCTAGTGTCCATTACTGATGTCTGGTGTTGCCTGCTCACTAACACGTTGACTATTTGATTCTTTGTCTTTCCTCCTGGAGATGTCCATGTATGTTGGTGTATCAGTTTATGTGGAAAATGGTACCTGTTACCACGAGGTTATTGAGTCCGCAGAAGTCAACAAGACTTTCTCCGTTGTCATTTCTTTCACCTACTCCATGGCTTCCTATTATGTTTTCATATCCTTCGTTGTCTTCTCCAACGTTGGCATTTAAATCCCCCATTACTAGGAGTATGTCATGCTTATAAACACTGTCCACAACTGTTTGAAGCTGTTCATAGAAATTGTCTTTATCTTCGACGTTTCACTTAATTTGTTGGTGCATAGACTTGTATGATCGATAGCTTTACATACTTGGAGAAGAATCTAGCATAAATATTTATATCGCTGATAGGTTTCCATTCCATCAATGCTTGTTCTGCTTTCGTTGTCATCATTATTGCCACTCTGTGTCTGTGTATGTTGTCTTCTCTCCCTGAAAAAATACACTCTCTCCAGTGTATTTTCCTTGTCCCATCCATCTGCATTCACTAATGCCCATGACATCTATTTTATATTTATCCATTTCTTTTGCAAGTCGGGCTGATTTCCCTATAGAGTACAACGTTCTCACATTCCAACATTCTATATTTACATTAACTTTTGGCTTGGTTAACGACGTTGTCAGCCTCCGAACTTCCGTTTGGCTTTGATCCGGAAGCGTCATACTTTCCAAATAAATGATGTCATCATCCGCTGGTATCTGGGCCGTCGCCTTCCTGTAGCCATTTCCAGCACAAGCTGGCTTTTGAGATTCCCTTCTAGTTTCCGTAACATCGTTTGAGCTGGGAGGGTTGTTGGCCCACCGCAGTAGGTTTATTTTCGGGGTTTTCCTTCCCTTAGCCATAGCCTCGTTAGCCCAGCACAATGTACTGGTTACCAGGGTGCACCACGGGGAGGTGAGGTTGACTTGAGTTTCTTTAGGGTTGAGCGCATAAACACCCCTTACATCCTCACCTGTAAGTTCAGGGAAGAATTTTCTTTCCACGTAAAATGTGGCGTTCATTCACTCTTCAAGTAAATCCCGCCCTGTCGATTTCCACGATAGGAAGGTGGGTATGGCCCCAATAATTCAAGTGTCCCAGACTTTGTGGATACCCAACATGCAGCTATCTCTGAAGAAAAGCTGGGTCACACCGCCCTAGCCGTGGCCCATTCTCCGTTACTTATATAAGACAGAAAAAGAAGACGGTATTGTATATTTCTCTCTAGTGGATTTTCGTTTTGTACAGTTGAAACTATAACAATGAGTGTGAATTATGTTACTCCAAAATGTGATTTTGGCAAGGTTTCATTGACATTATTATGACTGTATTTTCTAAGTGGTTCGTTGCGTATCTAAACCACATTTCAAAGTTTCACAATTTCATGAATTCACACTCATTGTTATACTACTTTTTTATTTTTTATATGATTTATAGTATAAAGTCATATGTTCAATAAGGGCGAAAATCCGTCATATTCTTCCCCAGATATGTTGGCAAAAACCACTCGTTACCATTTTGTAATTTCAGTGGCACACACGCCTTTCGCACTAAGTATTTATGTCTAAACATGGACATGAATTATCGACGGAAACCACTTTACATCTTTAATTTGCGAACGAGACTATGACCGAGATGTCGTTGTTCGGGTAAATAATGTAAACAATATGTAAACAGCGAATGTTTCTTTCGAAATTTGATAGAGCTTACATGCTTTGCACGTGACCATAAGTGTATTGACTAACAATCGCAGGGTTTGAGGTTAGTAAAGATGTATATTTACTAACATTGCTGACGGCGTAGAAGCACTAACACGTACTCAAAAGTCGGGTGAATCGACCGCTGATTCGCGAGTTAGTTAAAATATGAAGCATGGGCTGTCATATAACGCAATCGCCGGCACTCCTACAGTCTACAGTCTACTCTAGATGTTAAAAAACTAAATTCAGTCAATGTTAACATTTACCGTGTTATGACATAAACATGCATGTGCAACTCAGACAGTATATGTCACACCACGCCGATTACTTCCAAGCGACTGAACAAATCTATGATTCCCACTCTGACAGATCATTAATTGACATTTGTGGGATTCTCAGAATGACCCTGAGGCAAAAATACAGGAATTGCCTCACAGTCATCTTAAAATTAACCCTTGACAAAAAGATGAAGATCATACACACCAAATATGCATAGTTACATCTAGTAGATGTTACTTCAACTTGTTTTCATGAAATACCAGATCAATTTGATCAATGGTATGTGTACTTTGTCTTCCTTGTATAATATTTCGCCTAGCCTCAACATGCTGAGATACTGTTTAAAATATATACACTACAGTGCAAATGTAAACAATGTAATTAAACAACTCGGATAGAGGTGGATCACTTCATATATGTATTTGGCTGCCATACTAGGGGCCTATTTAACATGACTTTACGACACAAACGATCAGAGTGCCTATATATATGTATGTATGTATGTATGTATGTATGTATGTATGTATGTATGTATGTATGTATGTATGTATGTATGTATGTATGTATGTATGTATGTATGTATGTATGTATGTATGTATGTATGTATGTATGTATGTATGTATGTATGTATGTATGTATGTATGTATGTATGTATGTATGTATGTATGTATGTATGTATGTATGTATGTATGTATGTATGTATGTATGTATGTATGTATGTATGTATGTATGTATGTATGTATGTATGTATGTATGTATGTATGTATGTATGTATGTATGTATGTATGTATGTATGTATGTATGTATGTATGTATGTATGTATGTATGTATGTATGTATGTATGTATGTATGTATGTATGTATGTATGTATGTATGTATGTATGTATGTATGTATGTATGTATGTATGTATGTATGTATGTATGTATGTATGTATGTATGTATGTATGTATGTATGTATGTATGTATGTATGTATGTATGTATGTATGTATGTATGTATGTATGTATGTATGTATGTATGTATGTATGTATGTATGTATGTATGTATGTATGTATGTATGTATGTATGTATGTATGTATGTATGTATGTATGTATGTATGTATGTATGTATGTATGTATGTATATATATATATATATATATCTGTTAAAGTCATGTTAAATAGGCCCCTAGTATATACTATATATATTTGAATGTCATGTGAAATATGCCCTTAGTATAGACAATATCTATCCTAAAGTCATGCTAAATAGGGCCCTAGTGTAAACGATATCTATTCTAACTTCTAGACTGCTAGATGTGTTTAAAATGAATCCCATTTAACAAAATAATATATACTTCGACCATTATATGTTTAATTATATTGTTTATCATTTCTTTTCTTATTCATCCAGAGTCTCCCGTGTAGCAGCATACTTGACAGAGCAGAGTCATCATGTCGTTCAACTTCAACGTGTCTGGTCGGAAGGAAGACATGTCGATCAGATTACGGGCTCAGTATGTGTGAGACTTGCCACGTAAACATTACAACACTCAGTCAGTTTCACTAAGTGTTCATGTGTGCAAGTCTTCATATGAACATTCTCATGCATAAATCAATTAACTAAATCTGTGTATTTTACATTTATGTACAGTTGCTCACATGACATGCAATTGTTTGTATTTACATACAGTAGTTAGCGGTATCTTTTGTATTTTCATATATATGACAAAGTTTCGTATGCTTTGTGGAAGCCCCCAGCTTCTTAAGCACCGTTAAGAAGTTCCACTGTACAATCTCTGACATTACATTCAGTCCTGGCATGGCTGGATCAGTTACAATATTAGTCATTCTCAATTGTAATGGATTACAATACTGATTGTAATTGTAGTTATACTCTTTTTTTACTTATTATATTATATTGAAATTGTGTAAGAATTGTATGTGACTTCATAAGTCTAAAGTTAGGAATGCAAATTGAAATGAGTTAATTGATGTTATAAGTATTTCTGTTGCCCTGCAGGAAATATCATATGTAAGTATTGTAATTATTGTTGTAATATTTTGAAATTTCCATCACTGCTGCATGTCTTTCTGTTCTCTCTACTTGCTTTTGCATGATATATTCAACTTTGATGTTTAGTTGAATAAACAGTTCAATCAACAGTGATTTAATTAATGCAATTAGAGCCATAATAACCCTTCGCAAAATTAGTGGCTTGATGTCAATAAAATAGGCAGGATTTCCCCAAGACAAAGTACACCACTCAAAATAAAAATGTAAAATAATTCAAGTAGCATTGTTTACTCAATAATAATAAGAATTCTTTCCAACAACATTTATTTGCACATTATTTAAATATATACTTTTTATTCTCAGAATGGTGGGAATGTGGAATAAAACATACAGGTATTTCTGATATATTTAACCACACAATTGAACTAAACAGACCCAGCGTATGTTTATATACACTGTTTTATTGCTCAATAATAAGTGCATGTATGTAATTTGTTTTCACAAATTTAAACCCATGTATCTACTGTAAGTATGATATAAATCATATGACAATAATTTCTTTAGAGTTTCAGAGTTTCTGTAAACTGTGTAGTCTGCACAACTTTATAGACACAACATGTTGTTTACATTCATTGTTATGTGATTGTGTTTTAGTTAATTGGTGCATCATTCTTGTACATGAATGTGTTTGACGTGATCTGTTTCTGCTTCTTGTCACTAACTTGTGAATTAGACACAATTACAATGTGTGTTATGTGTTTACACCATGTTTACATGTGTCATGTTGTTACACTGTGTTCACACTAAGGCCTTTTATTTTGTATTAGTTGGTTAACAGATCTGTCGACCGAATATTTTCATTTTTGGGAGGAAAACGTCTTTTCGCTTTCATTGTATGTTGTGTTCCAGGAACATGCGGAATGCGAAGGGAGAGACAAAGCAGCTGGAGGCAGAAAGTCGCAGGATGGACGAGAGACTCGCAGAGCTCAAGATGGCCATGACCCGTGAGAAGGAGGAACGCGAGTACGTCAGTCAAGCTTGCAACACTCACTGGTCACCCATAATACAATATTCGTTAGCAATTCGTAATGCAACACTCACTAGTCATCCATAATGCAATGTTCATTAGCAACCCATAATGCAATATTCATTAGCAATCCATAATCAACATCCACTGGTCATCCATAATGCAACACTCGCTGGTCACCTATAATGCAACTCTCTGAGCACCTATAATGCACACTCAGTGGTCACCCATAATGCACACTCAGTGGTCACCCATAATGCACACTCAGTGATTGCTCTGTTCGTTGGCCACCCATAATGCAATATTCGTTAGCAATCCATGATGCAACACCCACTAGTCACCCATAATGCAACTTTGAACACCCTTAATGCAATGCTGACTGGTCACCCATAATACAACATTCTATGCTGAATAAGAACACTGTGATGCCTTCAACATGGAGGACGAGGGCATTTTTATGGATATCTACAATTCAATATAATTCAAAGTTCCAACGGTTAAATTAATAATATTTGTTTTGTAGTGTCATGCATCAGTATTTTGATATGACCCCTTAACTATGTTCATTCATGACTCTTCAGTCGTTGTATCCCTGTTTCCCATTTCCCTGTAGACGTCACAGTCAGGGATTCTGGGGAAAGGGACAAACAGGAGTGTTGGCTTCGTATGCTCAAGACATCCTCACCAAGACAAAGGAAAAGGTGAAACAATCTCACATCGAATCACTAAACATCTGACATTTGAAGTCCAACCTTTTTTTGGGAGATCTCACTTTTTACTAATATCTAATAAATGTCCTGATCTCACAAAAGCTCAACATTTTTCCATTCTTCCCAAAAAAAGATGGCATAAAACAATAAATTTAATCCAGCGATGTCTAGCGAATAATTTAACTGTGTAATTTTACAGGGGGCCAAGCCCAAGAAAGTGAAAGTTCTGAAGGATGAGCCGATTGGTAGGTGGTAACATCTGTGTTGTATGTGTATGACGTGTAGTTGTGTGTGCATGCATGTGTCATTGTGTATGGCATATGTGTTATGTTGTGGCTGTCACATGTTATGTTGTTCTCTGGTGGTTGGCTGTCATGTGTTATGTTGTTCTCTGATGTTGTTCTCTGATGTTGTTCTCATGTGTTATGTTGTTCCTTGATGTGTGGCTGTCAGATGTGTTATGTTGTTCCTTGATGTGTGGCTGTCAGATATGTTATGTTGTTCCTTGATGTGTGGCTGTCATATGTGTTATGTTGTTCCTTGGTGTGTGGCTGTCATATGTGTTATGTTGTTCCTTGGTGTATGGCTGTCATGTGTTATGTTGTTCCTTGGTGTGTGGCTGTCACATGTGTTATGTTGTTCCTTGGTGTGTGGCTGTCACATGTGTTATGTTGTTCCTTGATGTGTGGCTGTCACCTGTGTTATGTTGTTCCTTGGTGTGTGGCTGGCATGTGTTATGTTGTTCCTTGATGTGTGGCTGTCATGTGTTATGTTGTTCCTTGATGTGTGGCTGTCATGTGTTATGTTTTATGTTGTTCCTTGATGTGTGGCTGTCATGTGTCATGTTGTTCCTTGATGTGTGGCTGTCATGTGTTATATTGTTCCTTGAAATGTGGTTGTCATGTGTTATGTTGTTCCATGGTGTGTGGCTGTCATATGTGTTATGTTGTTCCTTTGTGTGTTGCTGTCACATGTGTTATGTTGTTCATTGATGTGTGGCTGTCATATATATTGACTTGTGCACTGGTAAATGGCAGGTGGATGTATAATGAAACACTTATATAGTGGTTACACCTGTAGTAATTTTTTTTTATTTATAACGTCTCTTTCAAAATGGCAAAAAAGTACTGTACAGCATACATTTTCAGTACTTAATTAGTGTGTAATGCTGCTTTCCTGCAGTACAATGAATGTTTCATATTGTTTATTATTTCCAACAGGAGTCTTTTAGAATGTTAATTATTGAAAAAAATTATTTAAGCAAAAATCCAGTTAATAAATGTTATTAATTAGTTTTCTTTTCTAACTTTTAATGATAAATGAAATTGTGTCAGTATGAAAAATTTTTCAATATGCAATTATTTTAATATGACATTTTTTAAATATCCAAATTTTTCAATATGAAAACATTAACTCTGTCATGCTAAATTGGCACTATGCCATTTGTGTGAGGCGTGCCTTAGAACATATTTGTGTCATAAACATCTTGGTTGCAGTGACACCCGTCCGCAAACAGGGCCCAGGCACCTTGGGGTTCATTGCCCAGCAAGGGGGCAAAGAGAACCGGGTCAAGGTCAAGGGGTCACGATGTGGACAGTGTGAGCATAAAGCAGCCCAAGTGGTAGGTGGAGGGTTAACACCATGTGGTGTTAATGCTATGGTAGTTAGATAGTTTAGATGGTTAACATCATCTGGTATGTAGAGGGTTAACATTATCTCCGCCTGAATTCTTGTTATTCCTTCCTAATGATCCACTTTAAATATTATGCTATGAAATAAAAAACATACACTGTTTCCTTCATATTCCAAATTGATGTACAGAAATGTTCTTGGGATTTGTGAAGATGATATATAAAATGGGATTGAGTCATGATTTTTTAAATAGAACAGTGATTGTTTAGTTTATACAGTTTCATCTTATTTGTAATTAGAAGTGTATGACTCTTACATTTCTATATACACTGTGCAAATTTTGCCATTTTAATAATGTTTGCATGTTATTCCGTATCCCTGAAAAATATAATATGGACATATGCCATTTGTTTTGATGAACACATGTAGTTAAATAATACATGCTCCCTGTGCAAGTGCTGGACCTTGTACACACCTTACCATGAGGCATTAAATATAAATGTCTTCTTATTTTGGTGTGTATTATGTGTCAGTGGAATAAAAGCAAAACTATTTATTAATGTTTAATATACACTTATGATGTTTCAATGGTATTTGTTGAGATAGTTTGAGGTATATTGATTGGTTACGGAAACTCTAGGGCTTATGGGGAGGGGTGGATTTCACAACAACAGAAATCAATGTGTTATCACCCACGGTGTAGTGAGGCTGACAACCATTATTGTCACATCACCCATGTTACATAATCAAGGATAACGTGTTACTGTTAATCATATGTTCATCACATGATTTCAGACCTGCCGAGAATGTGGAGAAGACTATTGCGCTGGTTGTTTCGCTGCCTTTCACCTGAAGGGGGCGCTGAAGAAACATCGATCTGTTCCCCTCGGGGTAAGGACTTTCGCAGTTTGCCAAACATTCAATTTGTTTACCTTCTTTGGATAATCGGAAATAATGTTAATGTACATTTTAAGAAAACACAGTCCAGATTGTTTTTCAGAATGTTGTTAGCAACTGTTACAGTATCTGGCCATTTTTATTCATATGTAGTCTTTTTTATAAAATATTCAGAATGTACGTAGATATATATATATGTGTATGTATATATATATATATATATATATATATATATATATATATATATATATATATACATACATACATATACATATATTTATATATATATATATATATATATATATATATATATATATATATATATATATATATATATATATATATATATATATTTATATATATATATATATATATACATATACATATATATATATTTGTCATCATAACTGAATCATTACCACCAGCAGTTTTTAAAAACAAGTTTAAGCATAACCAACAATATCTAAATGTACCTTAAAAATAATAGTTTAAATATTTGCAATTTCTATAAGTTAAATTATTTTTATAACTTCAAGACTCCTATTAAAAAACCTTCCCTCTCACTCTGTGACAAACTATTTGAACTCATTTTGCTCCTCCATGGTTCCAAGGATCCCTACCCCTGCTCCACCAAGAATCCACATCCCTGCTCCCCCAAGGATCCACACCCCTGCTCCCCCAAGGATCCGTACCCCTGCTCCACCAAGGATCCCTACCCCTGCTCCCCCAAGGATCCACACCCCTGCTCCCCCAAAGATCCGTGAAAAATGATGATTATTATATTTAAATTCCTGAAAATTAGGAAACAGTTTTGTGTAATAATTATAAAAAATATGTTGACCAAAATGGTGCAGTTTTAGATTTCCTACAGCAGATAGACTATGGTAGTTTACTGACCCCAGAATGTTCCATTGGAACGGTGAGGGTGAAAATACCTGTTGATTTTAATGTTCCAGTCGAGTGCCAGAAGAACTCCGAGACAGAACAGCAACAGAAGGTATGTGTTAGTCATGTGACCCACACCAAGAGTTTACTATTCTGATTGGACACTATTTGGAAGAGATGCTTACACCACCTCTCTGTCACACCATGTTTAGATCTCATGCATAATTGTATTCTATTCAATTACATTGAATCTTCAAAATGTCATCAAAGGCAAAGATCAAACAAATCACACATCAGTGTATTGAGCCATCCTCGCCACCAGGGTGTTTCAGTGTACATCAGTAACCATGGCAGATCGACCTGTTGAAACGTGGAACTTTCAGTTGCTGTGTTAACCAATAATACTGCTCTCTCAGATTGACAGGGCTCGCTACGGGAACTTAATGTTAATTGATAGTTGACCCATTGTCAATGGTCAGATGGATAATAATGGCCATTTTAAGTTCGGCGTGGCGCGTCTAGTTCCCATGTCAGCCAAGACAAGAGGTAGGACGAGGTAAAAATGATTCAACCTACATCCCAACTTTGTTTGGGATAAATTGACAAATCCACATTTCAACAGGTTGATCTGCCAGGGGTACTGTAGTACTATCACCCCTGGCTAGCGAGGATGTCTGCCAGGGGTACTGTAGTACTACTGCCACCCCTGGCTAGCGAGGATGTCTGCCAGGGGTACTGTAGTACTACTGCCACCCCTGGCTAGCGAGGATGTCTGCCAGGGGTACTGTAGTACTATCACCCCTGGCTAGCGAGGATGTCTGCCAGGGGTACTGTAGTACTGCTGCCACCCCTGGCTAGCGAGGATGTCTGTCAGGGGTACTGTAGTACTACTGCCACCCCTGGCTAGCGAGGATGTCTGCCAGGGGTACTGTACTACTACTGCCACCCCTGGCTAGCGAGGATGTCTGCCAGGGGTACTGTAGTACTACTGCCACCCCTGGCTAGCGAGGATGTCTGCCAGGGGTACTGTAGTACTACTGCCACCCCTGGCTAGCGAGGATGTCTGCCAGGGGTACTGTAGTACTACTGCCACCCCTGGCTAGCGAGGATGTCTGCCAGGGGTACTGTAGTACTACTGGCACCCCTGGCTAGCGAGGATGTCTGCCAGGGGTACTGTAGTACTACTGGCACCCCTGGCTAGCGAGGATGTCTGCCAGGGGTACTGTAGTACTACTGCCACCCCTGGCTAGCGAGGATGTCTGCCAGGGGTATTGTACTACTACTATCACCCCTGGCTAGCGAGGATGTCTGCCAGGGGTATTGTACTACTACTATCACCCCTGGCTAGCGAGGATGTCTGCCAGGGGTACTGTACTACTACTATCACCCCTGGCTAGCGAGGATGTCTGCCAGGGGTACTGTACTACTACTACCACCCCTGGCTAGCGAGGATGTCTGCCAGGGGTATTGTACTACTACTATCACCCCTGGCTAGCGAGGGTGTCTGCCAGGGGTACTGTACTACTACTACCACCCCTGGCTAGCGAGGGTGTCTGCCAGGGCGAGGGTGTATTGTAGGTGTAGGAAGTCTGGCAACACAAATTTTTGTTGTTGTTCTCTGTCAAGTGACTGTATATATTTGTCTGTGCATGCGTATGCGTGTGCATGTTTATTTGTGCGTTGGTGTGTGTGCGATGATATTTGTGTATAAATATATAATGTAATTTTGGTAACTAAATAAGTATAAAGTGTTCTTTATCACAGTAAGGCAGTGTTAGTTAATATCTGTACTTTTCGGAACATTTACCATAACTGTCTTTTATTTTTCCACAGTAACGGACCAGCCCCATCCGAGAAAGGTGAACCTGTTACTACTGTGGCAGGGGCGCCACCTCCCAGGCACATGGAGAGTCCAGCGAAGTTGGCTGACATTGATGTGACATTTGTAAGTTAGTTGACATTGATATGACGTTTGTAAGTTGGTTGACATCGATATGACACTTATGACAAGTTATGTCAAGTGCATTGAGCTTTTAAGGAAACTGTGCTACATAAAATCTAATTTATTACATGTGTAACTGATACTGATATCACATTGTCTATAGTGACATACGCTGTCCTGGCATGACGTCCGGTGCAATAAAACCAGGTATCGCACTATTACGCACGCGTTCCTTATTGAATGATAATGGGTTTATGGACTTGTTGCTTCATATTGTTGTACTGGACTCGTAAACTCACTAAATACAATATTCTGAAGCAATTCATGCATAAAACAGTGTCGTTCAGTTAGTGTATATTATTATTATTTATTATGTTTATTTATTATATTATATTTTTACAGTAATAACAGAAAATCCCACATAATGCTCTTCTAACAGTGGCCAGTGTGTGTGCATTTTAGAGAAGTTCTTCTCGTCAAAGTAACCCGCCCGGACATAGCCACAACTCCGCGTTGATGCCAGTGACCAGCAACGGAGCCTCACTCCTGGATGGGGACTATGACGAGGCTAACAGTGCTGCCTTCTTCCAGCAGGCCCTGAATGCGTGGCGTGGCGATACATCCTCGGACACAAAGGCACCTAAAATATGTCAACCCAAAACTCAACCTAAGGTTCCTCAAGAAATGGGTATGTACTGTCATTCTACTTGTGAATAGGTACATGAAAACATACTTTTATGTTCAGAAAAAATAAATAATTTATGTTTTATAGTTTTATTAATTATTTAATTTTGATTAATCAACCACATTTCCAAATACTATAATTCTCTAGGTGTGACTATATTTCATTGTCTGAGCTCAAAGCTTTCAATATCACAGCATCATTGATATTCACCAGAGAATATCTGGTGGGTACATAAACACACACCACCTGTAGACACATCTTTAAATCTACCTGCTACAAACATTATTGTTTTCTTTCCTAAACTTTGTTTAAGAAATAGTTTTATCAATAATTGTGCATATGGTTATGTTGTTCAAACAAGACAGATTGTCAGCTTAATATATGATTGTGATAATAATTTATATTTTAAAAGTTAACTATATGTTTTTGTTTTGTAATTTATTTTTACACATGAATGAATGGACCGTCCCCAAATACACCGTTTTATAATAATAATAATAATAATACTATTTGAATATCTACTAGTTCAAAGAAATTATTTGTACGAGCAAATTTGTTCATTCTTCCCTAAAAAATGGCACAAAACTCTGAACGTTCCCATGGGCTGGACACAGAGCAATATAAAACTTACCTTTTACATTTTTCTTTTTTAGTGAGTGTGGACTGCGGAACAGAAGAGGGTGTTGTATCACCACGGCAACGTGACCACATAGACATTATGTTCCACAGCAAACTCAGCTACGCAGAGAAACTTCTCCTGAAGAAGCACCGACGTGGACAGCTGGTGGATCAGTCTCCAGCTTACAGTGCTAGTGAGACCCAGCTACGTCTGTCTACAGGTCACAGCAGTGATGTTACCCCGTCTCCATCAGGCAATTTTCTCAACTCTCGAGATGAAACTCAAACCAGCAAGAAACACTCGACTCCAAATGTCCTCAAACTGTTGATTGGTGAGTGCATCTGGCGTGTCACTTCAGAGCAACATTATGTGAACTCTACTCAGGCCAGATCACTAAATTACTTCTAGGTTCATGGTATACAAATGAAGTGCCAATGATTTTGAGACAGTGTCCCCTTTTGTCAACATCCTAGTTTAGTAGTATCTCAATTTAAGGCAGTGGTGGGCATTCCAGTTTATTTAAAAATTTTATTTTATTAATTAGTCATTATTTGTTAATAAATTAACAACTGATTAGTCATGTAACATACATATTCCATATATATGACTGTGTATTATGACACGGAAGCTACAAGTGGTGGACAAATTTGATTATTTCAGTCATTCAGTTGTTTGCCCAGAGATGTGCCTAAAATACCAGTTGGTGCAATGACTTTAACGATACTGTAATGTGACATGTGTGACATGTTTGTGACATGTGTGTGACGTGTGTGACATACGTTACATGTGAGACAAACATGTGACATACATTTGACATACATGTGACACACATGTGACACAAATGTGACATGTCTAATCCATGTGTAATGTACATGTGACATCCATATGACATACATTGACATACATGTGACATACATGTGACATACATGTGACATACATGTGCAGATGGACCGATGGACGAAGATGAGGAGTCACAGGAGGAAAAAGGATTAGAGTTTGCCTCCCTGTACAATGCCAGAGTCCAGTCACAAGAACTGCTCAAGACAATTTCCAATGCAGGCGTGACGGTTACAGAGATGGCAGTGAGTTGATAACACGGTCACAAGATGAAAGTGAAAGTCATTGTTTTTCTGTATTTTTTTAAGCTGCAGAAAGTACCATCTTAACATCATGTGACTTGTGATTATTTGGGGAAATGTTCAGCAGTTAGCGGTTATTGCTCAAAAGCCGATGTCGTTTCATTTTTTAGTTTTCAAAATGTTTCTGATGATATCCTGCAACATTCTAACAACTAGTGATTCATTGTAACAACCAGTGATTCATTGTAACATTCAGTGATTCATTGTAACTACCAGTGAATCATTGTAACAATAAGTGATTCATTGTAACTACCAGTGATTCATTGTCTGTACCAGTGATTCCTTGCAACAACTAGTGATTCATTGTAACGACTAGGGCTTTAATAATACATTGAACTATTGATGTAATGATGCAATACTATCAATAGTAAACTATCAATAGTAAACTATCAATAGTAAACTATCAATAGTAAACTATCAATAGTAAACTATCAATATCTACCATCGATTGTGCACTGAACAGTCCATAGTAACGATGGTTGACAACAAATCAGCAGGGACGGCCACTTGCCCCACTCTAATACTGTTTGTAAACATGCTTTTTTAAACTTTGTTTGGTAATTTGACTTATTTATCAACCTAACATCAAAAATCATCAACCAGAGTAGTGTTATGGATTCATGTTCTGAATCAACTGCCTCCACGGCCATGTGGTGGCGCCACCCATCAATTGTGGTTTGGGACTGCTTTCATGGTTACTCGCTATTCCATGATACTATCGCAATAGTTATGAAACTATCGCAGTAGTACTGTAATAGTAAAACAGCTTTCACAGTATTATAGTAAAAATATCCTCAATAGTCCCGCCTAGTAACTACTGATACTTGTGATTGCAGTCCTCCCCACTGTCGCAGGACGATTGGGAGCAGACCACAAGTTACGAAGTTGCTGAAGCCACATCATCAGAGAGGTATGTCATAGGCAGTGCTGGTCTAATGCCCCAGTTTTAGACAAAAAAGTTGTCATGTTATCAGTCAGATTAGCGGGGCTTACTTTGGCTTATCAACAACGGTAGCTAATGAAGCATATCTAATATGAATTATGAGCATAAATGAAAAATTATAGAGGAATTTTGAAGTAATGATTTCTTCTAATCATAGCTATTGAGATTTATTACTCAATGTTTCAAATACCTTTGAAATAGCCTTCATCAGGAACTGAATTCTGGGACGACTAGTTCTTCTTCTTGCCAGTTGGCCGTCCCACATGTGGTGCGTGCGTGCATGTGTTATTTTGATAATGGTACTGTACTCAACTGATTAAACCTGTCGTAAATCCTGTTCACTGATCTCCAAATATGTAGTGTGTGAATAGTTTAAGTAACGTCCGCAGTCAATTTAATAAAAAATGCATATTTTGTTCAAATCATCGAAAGAATTCACTTGGTTGTTAAATCTGGTAAGGCTCAAAATAGTGGATATCCAAAATGGTAAATACTTAACATATCAATGCCAATCATGGGCGTGACTTCCATCCTCTCGCCGATCAAGCAGCCATTTGAGGGGCCATAGCTTAAAGCTAAGGAAGATGTACTCCCGCACAGAGATTCGTAAACACTTCTTCACGAATTATGTCATCGATTACTGGAACAAACTTCCTGAAGAAGTCGTGTCAGCTTTTACTCTGAACACCTTCAAGAAGAAATTGACGTCTCTAGCCACCGGCCATGTATACCAACATCACATGACAAAGTTATTAAATTTTTTCCAGGTGTGAAATTTGTGAGTTTTTAGCGTTTCCATTTTCACTTCACTTAATGTTTGACCAAACATTAAGTATAATTTAATAGTTTATCTGATGATTTCACAAAAACTACATGCAAAAGTTGCACAAACAAGCTAGCATGTTGCTGTGGATACTAGGTAGGTTTGATTTCTCACAAAATGAATTTGAAATGAGACTAGCGAAAATTAAATTGAGCAGGGACCTTTAATAATCAATCAAATATAGCCTGCCTGTGATATCATGTTGTCATTACCTGATGTCAACGCCATCATTGTTTCTAGCCTTGCATCAAAGCCTTCGTCCACCATGTTGTCCATGGTGTCATCACAAATGTCCGACTCCCCACGACTACAAGAATTTGGCCACCACGGCGAGCCACTAGGTGGAGCCACTGGAGATGCAGGCAGCATCGGTTCCAGTCTCAGACATGTCGACAGTGAGGAGAAAGTCCTCCAGCGGTCAAAGGCGAACGTCCAGTCACGGCCGCAGTCGGCAGTCAAGTCCAGGTGAGATGTTAAAGACAGATACAGCAGGAGAAATTATGATTCGGTTTTGGAAAAGTGAAAATTGTATTTTGCATATTCGTATCGTTTATTAATTTGACCATTGATTAAGTTCACATATAAAAAAATTGCATATCTATAAACAACTGTATTTCACTAATAAAGTTACACTATCAGCATTAGTTGCTGATAGTGTAACTTTATTAGTGAAATACAGTTGTTTATAGATATGCAATTTTTTTATATGTGAACTTAATCAATGGTCAAATTAATAAAAAAAATTATTTGCAAGATTTACAATGATATCTCTCTTCAATTAAACATGACATTGGTTCCCAATTTGCCAATATTTGTTCAAAGTGGTGGCCATTTCATTTGTTACCATGGAAATGGGAGTCTGCAAAAAAGTTCAATATATTTTTTACTCATTTAGGCCTACTCTGCAGTTTAGCCAGTAATTATACAAACTGTCAAGAAGCTGTCTCCCCTTAAGTCTTAGAGCTCTCTGTCACGTAAGGTAGGAAAGTTTATTTCTTTTACTTTCCGTAAGATGTCAGTGAATTTCTAGCCAGGATATTAACAGGAAGTCCAGATATGTTAATAAGTAGAATGTCTACCATTGGTCTTTCTTGTGTAGGCATTATTGTCATTTCCTTGGTTTATTAATATTAAATTTTAAATAAAAGAGTGATATCTGTTACATTTTGTGTGAATCCAGTAAACTGCCAGTTAGTAGAATCAGATACACACAAAAAACGATACATTGCAAAATAAAAATACATTGTACAGGTTCCAGTAAAATGGTAGAACACTGAATAAACTGAAATATTACTGGCAATGCGAGCAAGCTCTCATGAGATTCACATAGCTAAATTGCAACTTCTGTCTTATGTCTAACAGAATTTGTCATTTGAAAATAGCAATTTATAAAAAAAATTTGCTGTAATGAAAGTGCGGTAATTCAGTAAGGACAAAATAAAACTCAATTATTTTACATACATTAGCTTCTATTCCATTCTGAGTTCAATTTGTTGGACACAGATTATATATAACTTCCATTCCATTCTGACTTCAATTGTTTGACACACATTAACTACCATTCCATTCTGAGTTCAATTGTTTACACACATTAACTTCCATTCCATTCTGAGTTCAATTGTTTACACACATTAACTTCCATTCCATTCTGAGTTCAATTGTTTGACACACATTAACTTCCATTCCATTCTGAGTTCAATTGTTTCTGGAAATTTGGTTGAGTAAACCAGTTGCTTAATAGAATCAAGCTGCTGTAACCCGAATTGATTATGTTAAGCAAAGTCCATTGTATTGGTGCATAGGGGCATAGCTTATGGTAGGTGCAGTTGTAGGACCAAGGCTTTAGTGTGGAAATGAAACCCTGTTGTAATGTTGCACAAAGTCTGCCAGGGAAAGAGATGGGAAGTCATAGGTCACAGTGTGTGAGCGGGATTAAATGTTGCCTTGGGAATGTTATCCCGTTTCCAGGTCACAAGCTGGGAAGGAGTCAAGACCGCAATCCAGGGCCAACTCCCGAGCTCAGTCTAGGGCCCAGTCTCGGGTTCAGGGCTATAGGTTAACCCCGAGGAGAAGGCCTGGGTCGGCAGCCTCTGTGTATGGGTGAGTGTGATTGTACATGCTACTGGTGTGTACAAATCTAGATACATATTGTACGCTTGTTTTGTATAGCATTGCATACAATATTGTTGCATAGTTGGTGACTGACTGTTTTTGTAGTTCTAATGCTGTTTTACCACCAAGTTGAATAACTGTATATGTGCGTGCATGCGTGTGAGCATGCATGCGTGCGTGCATGCGTGTGAGCATGCATGCATGGCTTTCCGTGTGTGCATGTGTGTGTAATACTGCTCATTGCTACATTGATGACATGCTGTGATATACGCTGTCCTGCACGGTGTGACATCCATTAAAAACCAGTATCGCACTGTAATGCAAGCTCGCCAAAGAATTAATTAAAACGGTGCACACTGTGTGATGAATAAATTACCATTTATTGCATTAAATGTGTTGAAATGTTAGTTATGAACCTATATAATAAAAACCTTATCGAACAATAATTTCATGCACTCGTTGCTTCAGACTGTTGTATTGGGCTCGCAAACTCGCTCAATACAACATTCTGAATGTTGTGCATATAACCCAGTATCATTTAATAAGTGTATAGTAAAGCCTAAATAATGTGTTCTTTCATTTCAGAGAGGGTAACCTAACAAAGACACCCTCTGACCCTTTGAAGGAGATCGCCCAGCTGTCGCCCCGAACCACCATTCAACCCCGGGCCGAGATAGACCTTGGCAGTTTCTTCACTGCGGGAGTACAAGCACAGCTGGAACCCTTCCAAGAACGCACGCTGACACCTAGCGGCCAACGCAAGCACCAGGTGGCGACACCTACTGGGCCGAGTTGGGATGAAAAGTGGAAAGTGAGCAATAAAGGTAATTAAATATTGTATTATTAACACTAAGGTTATATTATTAACACTAAGGTTACATTATTAACACTAAGGTTACATTATTATGTCATGATTGTACAAGTGCCTCACCTCACCTCACCTCACCTATCCTCTTCGGGCCCAGTGGCCCATAAGGCTGAAGTGCATCTCCTCCAGCTCGCTCTGTCAGCTGCTACATGTCTGGCTTCTTTCCAGCTGTTCCACCCCAGTATGCGTCTTTCATTTTCAATAGTTGATCGCCACGTTGTCTTTGGTCGACCAACCTTTCTTCTACCTTTGGGCATCCAAGTCAATGTTATCTCACATTTGCTGTTCTTGTCCATTCATAGGATATGTCCTACCCACTTCCATCTTCTTAACTTGACCTCGGTGCTGATTGTCTTCAATTTTGTTTTTGCAAGAATATCTTGATTTGGTACAACTATGGCCATCTAATTTGTAGGATTCATCTTAAGCACTTGAAAAAAATATCTAACTTTCTGTTGTCTCCTTCGTTAATTTTCCATGTTTCACTTCCATACAACAACACTGGTTTAACAAGTGTGTTAAAAAGACTCAATTTAGATCTCAATGTGTATATATTTGAATTCCATATTTGCTTTAGCTTCATGAAGGATACCCTAGCCGTGCCAAATGTTGTATGGACAAAAGCTTGATTTTTTAATTTTCTTAGTCGCCAAATATCTATACTATAAAAAAGTTTGACTGCGTTTGTCTTCGTACGAAGGAACGTATTTTAATATGGGCAAATTGCGTATATGAAAGTGCTTAAAAACACAGGCATTTCTCTTTTTCATTTCAAGTCTACCAGATGGCACCACGGTCATGGCAGCCAGAAAGCAGTCTCGCAGAAAATGTTCCTGAAGACAATGCAGCAAATCACGTCTGTGACATTGGAGTGAAGCATTTTGAGCAGTTTGTGGCTGCACCGCTAGATGGCAATGATGGGAAAGAGGTGGAAACACTCTCGTGGACGCTGAGTTCTAACGTTGTTATGACAACGTCTCACCTAGAGAGGTAGGCACTGCAGAAGCCATTCCCTGGTTGTCATGACAACTAGAGCTGCATTCTGCATCTATATACCTTCAATCGTATTAAAATAGTACAAAGCATAGTTAAACTGCTTAGTTTATGTTAGGCTTTACTGTTGTCTTAAACTATGACCATTTAATTAATCCCAAATATACTGTATTTGCATTGCCTACAGTTGTCCTTGTTTGAAATTGAACTGATCAGTGAAGGTATTTTTGGACCAGTTGGTTGTTTATATAAAAAAACAGCAGTATTTATATAATTGTGTGCATCGGTGCAATAACCCCAAAAGTGCCATACAACAATTTTTCATTCGATCTTCGGAAATGGTCGCTAGGTGTCTCTACTTTTACTAATGGCACTTTCAGGGTTATCGCACTGATGTGCACGATCAATATTTTTTATTTAGTATGTTTGCACATGGATTCAACAGTTATTGGGCAGCACGAAAATCGCTTATGTAAAACGGGCAAAAATCGCTTGTGTAAACCGTCTTTATATTTATGAGATTGTAGATTCATGTATTTCTACGATCCTCAGTGTTGTTTGCCAACACAATGTCGCATAAATATTTGAAATATTTTAGGCCAGTCACTGAGGGCAATGATTCATCATCCGGGTACAGCCCTTGCCCTCAGACAGGGGGCAGCACAAGCAGCGGACATGTCCCGTCTCCCGGTCCTGGAGTGACTGCCATGTCACCAAGGCTGGGGAGTGAGACGCCATCAGGTCGAAGGTCACAGATGATAGGTGAGTGATGGGGACATGGAGGTTGGGAGAGACGGGGTGGGATGGGTTTGGAGAGATGGGGTGGGAGAGATGGGTGGGAGAGATGGGGTGGGATGGGGTGGGAGAGACAGGGAGGGAGAGACGAGTGGGAGAGATGGGGTGGGAGAGATGGGGTGGGAGAGACAGGGTGGGAGAGGCGGGTTGGGAGAGATGGGGTGGGATGGGGGAGAGACGGGGTGGAAGAGACAGGGTGGGATGGGGTAGGAGAGATGGGGTGGGAGAGAAGGGGTAAAGGAAGGTGTAGTGGGAAGACTGGGGATGCGGAGATTGACGGTAGGGGGATGAAGATGGGGTGAAGGAGGGTGTGAAGGAGGGTGTGAAGACAGAGATGTGAAAGTGACATGTCCACATACGTTGTACATGTCGAAAGTTATCCAGCTCTACATATGCCCTAGCTATAAACAAGGTATTGACAGCCGCCCAGTCTAATGATCAAAGTAAATTCTCTCGATGATTTTAACAAGAGTAGCAACTCTTACTAAACTCGTTGCTCATTTTACTTCAACTAGTCACACATTACAGATTTAAACATCAAAGAACCAGAGTTACGATAGACTAAATGAATTTAGAAGGGAGCTTTATGACGTGTGTGTTCTGTTTGACAGTGGTGGACGGGGGTGACCCAAGTGAGTGTGACGTCACCGAGTGGGACCGTGGACAGCAGGACGTAGATGACATAGAGACGTTAGACCAGCTAGGATGGGAACTAGCTTCAAATACCACGAGTCGTGTCCCAGGTAGTCTGCCTTCCGTGTTTACATGGTACAGGTCCCAGGTAGTCCACCTTCCATGTTTACGTGTTACTGGTCCCAGGTAGTCCACCTTCCATGTTTACATGGTACAGGTCCCAGGTAGTCCACCTTTCATATTTACGTGCTACTGGTCCCAGGTAGTCCACCTTCCATGTTTACATGGTACAGGTCCCAGGTAGTCCATGTTTATATGCTACAGGTCCCAGGTAGTCCACCTGTCATGTTTACATGGTACAGGTCCCAGGTAGTCCACCTTCCATGTTTATGTGGTACAGGTCCCAGGTAGTCCACATTCCATTTTTACATGGTACAGGTCCCAGGTAGTCCACCTTCTATGTTTACGTGCTACAGGTCCAGGTAGTCCACCTGTCATGTTTACATGGTACAGGTCCCAGGTAGTCCACCTTCCATGTTTATATACCATGGTGCATTTGATGTTATCTATTTAGATTGTCCCAATTAATTCCTACTAAATTAATAGAAGGGATTACTGAATCAGTATTAGTAATAGTAAGGAAACTGTTTTGCACCTAAATCCCTGGAAACCAGGTTCAGAGGCGCATCAACAACAAAAGGGTTAATCCATCTCGAAATGGGGGCTCAGGATGATAGGTAGGGTTAAACAAATGAGTCTTCAGATGACATCAAAATTGAATAATGTTTTGTACTAACCTAACACTATTATTATTAGTATTATTAATGCTGTAGAATTATTTTGCTTAAACAAAGGGGATACAATTATTGATTGCTTTCAATGTCGACAGATGGCGCTGCTTCCCGTCTGAGCATGTTCAGTACAAACACATTTGACGAGGAGGAAGAATTATCAATCCACGAAGACTTCGGGCGCACCTCAGGGCTGAGCACGCCAGACGTCAACATAGAGGATTCACTTCGGTGAGATAGTTTCCTCTTTGAAATTTTAGAAATTTCAACATCAAATAATTAGTCGTACAGAAAGTAGAACTAAAATGTTTTAATGTTCTTTGATTTACAGAAGATTGAATTTGATCTGCTTACTAAAAAAACACTATTATTTATTGTTTATGTAATTATTTTATGTCATTTTGCTGTAATACAATAGCTTCAAAACAAAGTAAATGGTATAGTTCAAGAAAATTATATAATATAGTTGATATTTTTATTATTTATTATTATTTATTTATAATTTATTGGTAGATAGGCATAACATATTATATATTTGTAGATATCTATCCACTGTTGTGTGTATTAATTAGTGCAGTGAAATGTATTGTTTACTTGTTTTCAGCACTATGTATAATATTAATATATCATATATAACATGGTGTGTGTGTCTGTGCGTGTGTGTGTGTGCGTGCGTGCATGCATGTGTGATACTGTGCGCATATGACACTGTATGCATGCACTGGACTCCACTTAATATAATCACATATAGTAGAATTAGCTATTTAGCTGAAAAAAAATTTCTCCAAGGGACTGAATCATTCTGTATTAAAATGAGTTGCTTGAATGAATCAGCTGATAGAATCACAAGGCTCTGGCCCAAAGTGATTTAGTAAGCAGAATCGGCTGTATGATATGTGCGTCGTGTATAATGTGTGCATAAAAATTATATTTGTAACGACCTTGAGATGAAGGTGACAATGGAGGACATTTGTGACTTCAGGCAGGAAGATTTGGCGGACGACTTCGAAGACACAGTGGAAGAAACTGTGAGGGATGAAGTTCACGCTCTGCCTACATAGGGGGCACTGCATACCACCATGCCACTAGGTGACGCTGTTTTCACGATGTCACCAGTTGGTGCTTTTCCGCCTGTCACAACTCACTAGGTGTCACTGCTCACCAGTCAGTCACTAGGTTACATTGTTCAATAGGTGGCGTTGTCCACCAATTTGTGGGTAGGTCATACAGCAGTCACCAGGGGCAGCAGATGTAAGGATGTGGATTGTTTAATTAAATGAAAAAAATTATCACTAAATATACTAAATTTTTTTCTGTTGATTTTTGTTGTACTCGCCTGCACTCACCTGTACTCGCCTGCACTTAACTGTACTCGCCTGTATTCGTCTGTACTCGCCTGCACTTATCTGTACTCGCCTGCACTTATATGTACTCGCCTGCACTCACCTATAGTCGCCTGCACTTATCTGTACTCGCCTGTACTCGCCTGCACAGATGAATTTAGTTTTTTGTGAAATCATCGGATAGAGGATTACTTTTTTACTAGGCTCATTAAAAATTTGGCAAAAACTGGCAAAAGTAGTCCGGTTCTATAAACCTTAGCTTAAGGCTATTCACACATCCGCAAGTTGCCTAATCTAATCCATTTTTCAATGATTATAACAAAGTATGCAATCTTATATTAAACCAACACATTATACATATTAAACAATTCACGCGATACAATTTATTTTGAACATCAGTAAACCTGATTCATGACGGGCTAAATCAATTGCGGAGGGATCTTTATATACACCATAATTTGGTGGCAACATAACAAAATAAATGTTTATTACATGGCTAAACACGAGCATTTGGAAGATTCTATAACAGGCTAAGGTAAAGTTTCACAAACTCCACACTTCAACCACAACACTGTAATAATACTAAACAGTATGAAAATATTTGTCCAACCAAACAGTTATCATATTTCATTGTTATTAAGAAACTCACTATGTCGTGTACGATTGGTCGTTGTCAACCGTCACCTTTGTCAATAAGCTTGCTCCAGTGATGGCCACAAATTGTAGACTACGCAAACATTAGGTACAGCCATGTACGTGAAATGAAGTATTATACTTTGAATGATGCACTTAAAATGGTTATGTTAGATCCTCCAGTGCTATAAATTATATCCTTAAAATTGTCATCAAGTTTCATACTTAAGATGGTCATGATTAAGTATCATTTGTGCAGTATTTCACATTGTCATGACTAATTCAAGTGTTGCTTATGTAATACATAAAGTAGTCATGACTAATCCAAGTGTTTGTGTAATACTTAAAATAGTCATGACTAATCCAAGTTGTTTGTGTAAAAGTAGTCATATTTGATCCCTCAAATGCTGCCAGTGTCATGATTGATCCTTTTGTGTTGGTGATATCGTACTTAAAGTAGTTGCTAATGGCTTGCAAATTTATTACAATAAGTGTTTATCAGAATGACACGTTTGGTCAGACAGTACATTCCATGATGTGTTATAAGCTAGGGCTGTTATCAGTGAGACAGACACCTGTGACACAGGCTTCTGCATATCTGTTGTTATTTGTGTTTAAGTTATGTTTTATATTGTGTGCAATTTGATATTTGTGAATAAAATGACACACTGACTCCCACTGAATTTGTAACATTCCTGGAATGTTACAAATAAAAGTCTGTTTTCTATTCTTGTAATTCTCAATATTATTATCATAATTTACTCTGTCCCCCGTTTTGGGCAATATGTCAGACTAACAGTTTATCATTACAGGCATTGGAAGTTATTGAATACTGGGAGGCGAAGTTGGTGAGTGCAAGCCATAGATTTGGGTGGAGTTGAGAGTCACACGCCCCACCAGATCCATGCCTAGATTCTACCTAACATTGTGTGGAATTATTGGGGGACCAAAGTATACTCGAGCCCCCAGAAATATGGGATGAGCCCCTGCTCCCTCTAACCCTCACCCCTTTGATCATGTACAGAACGTAATTACTAGTTACAAAAAGACAATTTACAAAGCTGGAACTGACTTGATAAAAGGAATGATTTTTAAATAACTATATCGGAAAGACATCCGCTTCCCCAATAAACGCTAATAAAATACCAGATTTAATTAAATAGTTCTCTTTATTTGACCATGTCTACAATCAATGTTAAATCCTGTGTAGACAAATTTAATGTGCCAAGTCTGATAATTTTTTAATCATGTTATGTTGTATATTTATGTAACATTTAGTATAAAAATGATCAAACTTTGTACTTTTACTAGTATCACACATAAATTCCACATCCATATGACATCTAGCAATGATCATACTTTCACTTTTATCCTGCTAAACAAAGCCCCAGTGTCTTTTCCCAGTTCAGCCCACTTGGTCCTATGTGGGAGATGTGTCCAGTCCCTCTCCTCCCCCGGCACATTGAGTCTCTCCAGGATGTCGGCGGCCATCTTGGGTACAACTGGCTGAAGTAAGATGGCCGACACACGCACAGTTTCCATGGCAACATGCAGGATCGTATCAAGCCATGGCTGTTCTTCTGGCTTGTCTTTCAGATACCAAGGTTCATGTTTCTGCACGAAGGCATTGGTGTGCCGAAGTTGACTCATTATGGCACCCAATGCCTTGTAGACATTAAAATCTCGGTAGTGGTTGTCGACAGTTCCTGCATCACAAGTGACAGTAGCCAATCAGGTCACATGAATGTGGGAAATGACATCCGGGGTCCGTAATTATGAAGTAGGACTTTGACTGCCTAGTGCCTACCCAAAAAACGTAGCACCAAAACAATTACGAAATTCCACCACAACCATAACATACTTTTTTAAATTACAAATAATTTTTCACGACAACAAATAAGAACAAAAGTAGTCCAGTTCTGAATACTATGACATAAGGCTATTCAAACTTTCACAATTACCCGATCTAATGATCAAAGTCAACTCTTGATGATTCTAACAAAGGTATGCCCTTTTTCAAACTAATTGCGCCTATTACTTCAACTATTCACATATCACAAATTTGAGCATGAAAGAACCTGATTCGCGATGGACTATATCAACAGAGGAGGATGTTTTAATCACCATAACATTTCTTAATCACAAAAACGATCAACATTTGCAAAGAAAAAAAATGTCTATCATACACATTAATCAGAAATGAAGTTATCATTCACACAAACTTGATACGTAGCATCCAATATCGCAGACTAGGGCCAGGGAGACGGGGAATGCCACCGTACCTGGGAGGGAAGCCAGACTTCCCCACATCTCCCTGTCTTCCTTGGTGCATCTGTCGGCAAACACCCCTGGGTGCCAGGCTGGGATTGCCTGGTCGCGGTTGAGCGAGTTCGCGGCACATCGACTCAGCAGGTTGCCGAGTGTGTTGGCCAGTTCGCTGTTGACACAGTCCACTAGTCGCTGGTCATTGTAGCCTGCAACATGTGTCCACACGGCTTGCTTCTTAGGGACCATCCACAAACTCTCTTAGGTCTAGTGACTATATCAAAACAATTTCTTAGGGACCATCTTAAAACTAGACAATGTTTTACACTAAATCAAACCTGTAATTTAACTTCTATATAAACAAAGAACGTAAATAACATGAAGGTCAACTGTGCAAAAACGTATATCAGATCCAATCATAGCACCACACAGCGTCAACTGCCTAACATGAACTTTGACTCTGACAAAGAACATACATATTTTTAATGCAGGTGATTCCGTAAAATGGCACAATGATGTCACAATGCTCATGTCAGTCATTCTAAACACTTGGCACCATATGGTGCTGTGTCAAAAACATAACACAGGCAGACATAGGAGTCAGCCTTCTCGGTATCTATGTTCTTTTATATAAATGAGTACCTGGCTATAGAATGTGGTGGATCTAACCCGGTATGTGAATGAATTGTCTTCAGGTAGTAATTGCAGCATGGCTGAATGCTTCCCAGAGAAGTCGAGTTGGTGTTGGAATGAACAGGTCTGCCAGGGGGTGAAGTGTAAAGCACATTAAGCAGTCCCAATGACTGGATACTGCGCCATATAAGAACGTACCTTTGCATTTTTACCTCAGACTCCCCTAAATGAAACTTTTAATTACATTGACCTGTGGGTATCTGAAATTATGAAAACGTCCTCGTCCCTCAAACTGTACCCATCATATACCACACAGGCACACAAACTTTACCCATCATATACCACACAGGCACACAAACTGTACCCATCATATACCACACAGGCACACAAACAGTACCCATCTTATACCACACATACACACAAACTGTACCCATCATATACCACACAGGCACACAAACTTTACCCATCATATACCACACAGGCACACAAACAGTACCCATCTTATACCACACAGACACACAAACTGTACCCATCATATACCACACAGGCACACAAACTGTACCCATCATATACCACACAGGCACACAAACTGTACCCATCATATACCACACAGGCACACAAACTTTACCCATCATATACCACACAGGCACACAAACTGTACCCATCATATACCACACAGGCACACAAACTGTACCCATCATATACCACACAGGCACACAAACTGTACCCATCATATACCACACAGGCACACAAACTGTACCCATCATATACCACACAGGCACACAAACAGTACCCATCATATACCACACAGGCACACAAACTGTACCCATCATATACCACACAGGCACACAAACTTTACCATCATATACCACACAGGCACACAAACAGTACCCATCATATACCACACAGGCACACAAACAGTACCCATCTTATACCACACAGGCACACAAACTTTACCATCATATACCACACAGGCACACAAACTTTACCATCATATACCACACAGGCACACAAACAGTACCCATCATATACCACACAGGCACACAAACAGTACCCATCTTATACCACACAGGCACACAAACTTTACCATCATATACCACACAGGCACACAAACTTTACCATCATATACCACACAGGCACACAAACAGTACCCATCATATACCACACAGACACACAAACTGTACCCATCATACACCACAAAGGCACACAAACTGTACCCATCATATACCACACAGGCACACAAACAGTACCCATCATATACCACACAGACACACAAACTGTACCCATCATATACCACACAGGCACACAAACTGTACCCATCATATACCACACAGGCACACAAACAGTACCCATCTTATACCACACAGGCACACAAACTGTACCCATCATATACCACACAGGCACACAAACTGTACCCATCATATACCACATGGACACACAAACTGTATCCATCATACACCACACGGGCACACAAACAGTACCCATCATATACCACACAGACACACAAACAGTACCCATCATATACCACACAGGCACACAAACTGTACCCATCATATACCACACAGGCACACAAACTTTACCATCATATACCACACAGGCACACAAACAGTACCCATCTTATACCACAAAGGCACACAAACAGTACCCATCATATACCACACAGACACACAAACTGTACCCATCATATACCACACAGGCACACAAACAGTACCCATCTTATACCACACGGGCACACGAACTGTACCCATCATATACCACACAGGCACACAAACTGTACCCATCATATACCAAATGGACACACAAACTGTACCCATCATATACCAAATGGACACACAAACTGTACCCATCATATACCACACAGGCACACAAACAGTACCCATCATATACCACACAGGCACACAAACTGTACCCATCATATACCACACAGGCACACAAACTGTACCCATCATACCACATGGACACACAAACTGTACCCATCATATACCACATGGGCACACAAACTGTACCCATCATATACCACACAGGCACACAAACAGTACCCATCATATACCACACAGACACATAAACAGTACCCATCATATACCACACGGGCACATAAACAGTACCCATCATATACCACACAGATACACAAACTGTAGCCATCATATACCACACAGGCACACAAAGAGTTCCCATCATATACCACACAGGCACACAAACTGTACCCATCAAATACCACACAGGCACATAAACAGTACCCATCATATACCACACATGCACACAAACAGTACCCATCATATACCACACAGGCACACAAACAGTACCCATCATATACCACACAGGCACACAAACTGTACCCATCATATACCACAGAGGCACACAAACTGTACCCATCTTATACCACACATGCACACAAACAGTACCCATCATATACCACACAGGCACACAAACTGTACCCATCATATACCACACAGGCACACAAACTGTACCCATCATATACCACACAGACACACAAACTGTACCCATCATATACCACATGGACACACAAACTGTACCCATCATACACCACACGGGCACACATACAGTACCCATCATATACCACACAGACACACAAACTGTACCCATCATATACCACACAGGCACACAAACAGTACCCATCATATACCACACAGGCACACAAACTGTACCCATCATATACCACACAGGCACACAAACTGTACCCATCAAATACCACACAGGCACACAAACTGTACCCATCAAATACCACACAGGCACATAAACAGTACCCATCATATACCACACAGGCACACAAACTGTACCCATCATATACCACACAGGCACACAAACTGTACCCATCAAATACCACATAGGCACACAAACTGTACCCATCAAATACCACACAGGCACACAAACAGTACCCATCATATACCACACAGGCACATAAACTGTACCCATCAAATACCACACAGGCACACAAACTGTACCCATCAAATACCACACAGGCACACAAACTGTACCCATCATATACCACACAGGCACACAAACTGTACCCATCATACACCACACAGGCACACAAACTGTACCCATCATACACCACACAGGCACACAAACTGTACCCATCATATACCACACAGGCACACAAACTGTACCCATCTTACACCACACAGGCACACAAACTGTACCCATCATATACCACACAGGCACACAAACTGTACCCATCATATACCACACAGACACACAAACTTTACCATCATACACCACACAGGCACACAAACTGTACCCATCATACACCCAGAAGAAAGACCAGATACTTACTTCCATCGGAATGAGGTACTCCTTCTCGCAACAGGAAGTACCTTACAGCGTCGGATGAGTACTTCTCGAGACGATCAAATGGGTCAATGACATTTCCGAGACTTTTTGACATCTGCAGTCAACAAATAAGAAATCCAGAAAATATAAAATCAGCAGGACGTACATTGCTTGGAGCCACACAAACTTCAGGATTTCATCTTAAATTTGGGTAATCATTTTTATTTTAATGCAGCCTTTATAATATTACAGCAGACAGCAGACTTTTAATGACACAGACCTTTTAGTTAATGGCTTATTTTATCTTATCATAGCATATTTCATTTATTTTATCCTTTGCAAAGTGTTCTAATATACAGGGATTGTGTAACTACCAAAATCACAGCAAGGTGTTTGATACTACAGAACCTTGCTGCAGTGGAGTGTTTAAGGCAGGCACGACAGCCATGCTTATTAAACTGGTCATTGACTGGTCACCTTGACTCCTTCAATTGTCCAGTGCGAGTGACATAGAATCTTGCGTGGTGGCTCAAGTCCAGCAGCCATAAGAAATGCTGGCCAATAGATAGCGTGGAATCTGTGAAAAAAATTATGAATGAAAAATAGTAGTATGTATGCAGGTGTGCATGCATGTATGTATGTACGTGTACACATACAGTCTAGTTTTGTTTATCTGTTCTTCAATAATCTGTTTTGTCAATAATCCATTTGTTTTTATGTGAGAATGATCTCAATATATTGTAAATTGCTTCGTTAATCCATTATTCATGTTTCCATACACCGCTTGAGCTTTAAAGGTACACAGTCTGAATCTTTTCCATGTAAAATCTGTTAAAAGTTGTGGTTCAAAAAACCATATTTGGCCGTCAAGATGTTAAATATGTATACCATATACAACCTAATAAGGGTATCGTATGCTTGAAAAAAAAGTGGGCCATGGAAAAATGTCAACGAATCTGTTCTTATAAGTGTTCACCAAAATTTTTTTCTCTAGACAAAAAAGGAACTATTTAACACTAGTGGTAGAACAACTGAAAAGTTGTACCAACTGTTTGACACCAGGTGGCGACACCTTCAGTTGTTCTACACTAGTAAAAATTAATTATAATAATTATGGATCTTGCTGATTCAAAATGGGGTGCACGATAATTAGGACATGTACACTTAATAGGTCGAATATGGTAGCTTATGCTACATAACAATATTTGACAATGATCAGTCTTTGCGCCTTTAACTGCATAATAAAAAACATGTTTCTATAAACATCATTGTCTCACCTGAGAATGTCCTTGCCGATGACGTGACAGTCCGCTGGCCACAAGTAGTCCTCATCTGGGAAACCACCAACGGTCAGGTAGTTTGTCAACGCGTCCAGCCACACATACATCTGTGACAGAGATCATATTCACTAATTACAACCACCTGTTATCATTGAGAACTTTGTCAGTAAATGTATAAGTAATCCTTTATAAATATATTGGACAACATGTAGCAATGACGTGACACTAAATAAATATACTGGACAGAGAACAACATGTAGCAATGACGTGACACTAAATAAATATACTGGACAGAGAACAACATGTAGCAATGACCTGACACTAAATAAATATACTGGACAGAGAACAACATGTAGCAATGACGTGACACTACTTCTGTTATGTTTGTTTATTGTTGAAATAAAGATGAATTCATGCATCCATCCAACCACGCATCAATGCATCCATCCATCCAACTAGTCATACACTAACCCATCCATCCATTCATTCATTCAAGCAGTTATTAGCATGAAATAAATATAGGTCAAATACTAAATGCTTGGACGTTATCATGATTCATGCAAAAGTAACCATAATCGATTCACTATTTTTTTAAGTAATCATGCTCATAATCATATTTATAATTTTGTTGTACTAACTATAATTTATTGCATTTGTGGTGTAATCATCCATCTCCAATCAGTGTCACAAGTCAATCACTATGTCACGGTTGTCACATGACATCACCCTCACATCAGGCATACAGTAAATTTTTCTCATGACAGGGTTTATATTTACTGGAGGACTAGTTCATGCAAAAGAGCAATTCACCAAAATGTCCTCGACCTGAAAATGTTGTCTTAAACAGTAACTATTATGTTATGTGAGACAGATAATTCAACAAATGAATGACGGATGTTTCACTTCAGTGTCAACCATCATGAGATAGCCTGTATCAATTTAAATTTTGTGACCAAATAACATAACAACATTAAATTAACATTACTTTATCTTTGTACTGTAATACAATATTTTAAATCCACTGAACATTTTTTTTATTATATCAATAATTAAGTTAAATAAAAATATAGTAACAATTAAATATATTTAAACAAAATGTTGAATTGCAAATTTTCCATATTCATAAGCAACTAATCAGTGCAATACAGTTTAATCAGTGTAATACAGTGGAAATCTTGTGCCTGCTTTATGCGCCAGAAGACACAAAGACGATTAAGTACATAAAGTAAGTTGTTATGGTAACCGACCGTCTGTGAGTCATCGCCTGGGATGGGGATACCCCAGTGCAGTCGCTCCCTCTGGCGGGAGACAGACAAGTCGGGAAGCCCATCTTCAATCCATCTCCGCACCGCTGGCTCAAAGTTAGCGGGGGTGATTACTGAGACATAAGACAGACTCACACAGTAAAATTTGTAGTGGCTTATAAAAATTCACACAAGACGTGTGATGGACACATTAATGGTCATCCTCAGGTGAAGCAAACAACTGGCCACAGTCAATCAGACACGTGTCCATAGACAGATGGATGGATGGACAGACATGGAGCTGCCCGACACTGACCTGACTTGTTAAGCCACTCTGTGAGCTGTGGACCAAACTGTGAGAGACGAAACATGTAGTTCTCCTCCTTCAGCCATTCCACAGGCTGCCCACTCTCGGCCGACACCTGCAACAAGTCACATGATCACATGTCACATGACTGTGTCGCATGACCGTGTCACATGACTATCAGAGTTCATGTGTCTTCTGTTCACCAACTGGTTGAGACAACATTAATTTTTATATTTTGTATTCTAGAAAGACATAGCCAAGTCTGATGTTCTGATCTGCTGATGTTCACTGCCTTTATGGTGTGATCACTGTGATAGAATAGATCGCTGTAACATGATCATTCTCACATGATAGTTCTAATGTGATAACAATAGCTTGATCACTTTAGCATAGCATGATAACTCTAGTGTGATAACTCTAGTGTGATAACTCTAGTGTGATAACTCTAGTGTGATCACTCTAGTGTGATAACTCTAGTGTGATCTCTCTAGTGTGATAACTCTAGTGTGATAACTCTAGTGTGATCACTCTAGTGTGATCACTCTAGTGTGATCCCTCTAGTGTAACCATTCTGGTGTGATCCCTCTAGTATGACCAATCTGGTGTGATCACTCTAGTATGACCAATCTGGTGTGATCACTCTAGTATGACCAATCTGGTGTGATCACTCTAGTATGACCAATCACTCTGTTGTGATCACTCTAGTATGACCAATCTAGCGTGAATACTCTGAATTTTGTGATTACTATGTATTGTAATCTCTCTAGTGTAATCACTCTAGCGTAATTACTCTGTAGTGAGTGTGATCACAGAAGATCACAACCGTCCTCACCTTGCATGTCCTGCCGTCCCTGTCTACCCCCTCGGTCACTTCGTCCTCTTTCAGGAATGCTTCATCCGAGACCGAGTACCACCCTTCGTAAGCACCCCTGTATATGTGCCCCCGATCCTCTAAAATGCCCTACAAATGCACAAAAGAGGCAAAATGTTCCAAAAGGGAATCACTCTGATTCTTTGGGTAATGCTCATAATTTCTAAAACTGTGTTGATTAACCTTACTCACAAACATGTTTAACAATGAAATAATAGAGTATTCTGTGATCAAACTAAATCTACTGTTAAGGTTATGTCAATGCTATTGTACCAGTGAATTAGATTCAATCATTATAATAACCAATCAAAATTACCCATATTTTTTGTGCTGCCCTGATGTGTTGCTCTTCTGTCGTCCTGATGAAGTCTGTATACTGCGTGTCGGCCAGGTCAAATAACCTCTACAATGTATAAATAAAATTTAGGACATACCAAAAAACCTCTAATGTGACAAACAACATTCAGGATTTAAGAAATAACCTCTAAAATGTACAAATGACACTTAGAATGTACTGAATGTATTCTGAAGTCAATTTGGTTAATTTAGGACAAAATCTATATTTTGCCATGTACATGATGAAATACATTATTAAAAATATAACAAATACTTAGCAGAGCCGCCAGCATGGAGGAGGCTGGAATGTATCATGTGAGATAGAAAGCCGAAGAAACAGGTAAATGGAAAGTGTTGGAGACACGAGTGTATTGGAGGGTGTATATGGACTGGGAAACTTGCACTGACAGTGAGACAGGAGAAGTTACAAGTAGCAGACAACAACTGGGTCTGGAGATACGCAGAGCAAAATAAGAATACAAAACTACTGGGTCTGGAGATACGTAGAGCAAAATAAGAATACAAAACTACTGGGTCTGGAGATACGCAGAGCAAAATAAGAATACAAAACTACTGGGTCTGGAGATACGTAGAGCAAAATAAGAATACAAAACAACTGGGTCTGGAGATACGTAGAGCAAAATAAGAATACAAAACAACTGGGTCTGGAGATACGTAGAGCAAAATAAGAATACAAAACAACTGGGTCTGGAGATACGTAGAGCAAAATAAGAATACAAAACTACTGGGTCTGGAGATACGCAGAGCAAAATAAGAATACAAAACTACTGGGTCTGGAGATACGTAGAGCAAAATAAGAATACAAAACAACTGGGTCTGGAGATACGTAGAGCAAAATAAGAATACAAAACAACTGGGTCTGGAGATACGTAGAGCAAAATAAGAATACAAAACAACTGGGTCTGGAGATATGTAGAGCAAAATAAGAATACAAAACTACTGGGTCTGGAGATACGTAGCGCAAAATAAGAATACAAAACTACTGGGTCTGGAGATACGTAGAGCAAAATAAGAATACAAAACTACTGGGTCTGGAGATACGTAGAGCAAAATAAGAATACAAAACAACTGGGTCTGGAGATACGTAGAGCAAAATAAGAATACAAAACTACTGGGTCTGGAGATACGTAGAGCAAAATAAGAATACAAAACTACTGGGTCTGGAGATACATAGAGCAAAATAAGAATACAAAACTACTGGGTCTGGAGATACGCAGAGCAAAATAAGAATACAAAACTACTGGGTCTGGAGATACATAGAGCAAAATAAGAATACAAAACTACTGGGTCTGGAGATACGTAGAGCAAAATAAGAATACAAAACAACTGGGTCTGGAGATACGTAGAGCAAAATAAGAATACAAAACAACTGGGTCTGGAGATACGTAGAGCAAAATAAGAATACAAAACAACTGGGTCTGGAGATACGTAGAGCAAAATAAGAATACAAAACAACTGGGTCTGGAGATACGTAGAGCAAAATAAGAATACAAAACTACTGGGTCTGGAGATACATAGAGCAAAATAAGAATACAAAACTACTGGGTCTGGAGATACGTAGAGCAAAATAAGAATACAAAACAACTGGGTCTGGAGATACGTAGAGCAAAATAAGAATACAAAACAACTGGGTCTGGAGATACGTAGAGCAAAATAAGAATACAAAACAACTGGGTCTGGAGATACGTAGAGCAAAATAAGAATACAAAACTACTGGGTCTGGAGATACGTAGCGCAAAATAAGAATACAAAACTACTGGGTCTGGAGATACGTAGAGCAAAATAAGAATACAAAACTACTGGGTCTGGAGATACGTAGAGCAAAATAAGAATACAAAACTACTGGGTCTGGAGATACGTAGAGCAAAATAAGAATACAAAACAACTGGGTCTGGAGATACGTAGAGCAAAATAAGAATACAAAACTACTGGGTCTGGAGATACGTAGAGCAAAATAAGAATACAAAACTACTGGGTCTGGAGATACATAGAGCAAAATAAGAATACAAAACTACTGGGTCTGGAAATACGCAGAGCAAAATAAGAATACAAAACTACTGGGTCTGGAGATACATAGAGCAAAATAAGAATACAAAACTACTGGGTCTGGAGATACATAGAGCAAAATAAGAATACAAAACAACTGGGTCTGGAGATACGCAGAGCAAAATAAGAATACAAAACAACTGGGTCTGGAGATACATAGAGCAAAATAAGAATACAAAACTACTGGGTCTGGAGATACGCAGAGCAAAATAAGAATACAAAACAACTGAGTCTGGAGATACGTAGAGCAAAATAAGAATACAAAACTACTGAGTCTGGAGATACGCAGAGCAAAATAAGAATACAAAACAACTGGGTCTGGAGATACGTAGAGCAAAATAAGAATACAAAACAACTGGGTCTGGAGATACGCAGAGCAAAATAAGAATACAAAACAACTGGGTCTGGAGATACGCAGAGCAAAATAAGAATACAAAACAACTGGGTCTGGAGATATGTAGAGCAAAATAAGAATACAAAACGGTGGTGGAATTATGAGAAGAAATTGGAAATACCTAAAAAGGAAGGTAATTTGGTGCAGACTACAATGGGCCGGGCACATTCAGAGAAAGATGAGAAGTGGTCATTAGTCTTGATAGTTCCAGGACTCTGGGTAAATGCAAGTATGACTTTTGTAACGTGCTCTGTTTTTTGTAAGACACAACAATAGACAGCCAACTTTGCAAATGACAGTGAATAAAAAAATGTAGTTGACATGTACATATCATATTATAAACTGTTATTCAATGGCTGTTAGTAGTCTACAGATCATAAATAGACATGCCTTAAACTGAACTGAGATGTCATTGCAGAATGCCTGTGGATCTTTGCCAGACTTTGCTGCAGCTTGCTGGATCTGTAACACAGTATTTGTCACACTGAATTTGTAACAAAGTGTTTGTTACATTAGAGTAGATTTCTTCAGAGTAGTGGAGACAAAGTTATAAGTTCTCCTCCCATGTATACAAAGTTAACTACATAATATCTATAAGTTAACTACATATGGTAATGTCTATAAGTTAACTACATAATACATATAAGATAACAACATATGATAATGTCTATAAGTTAACTACATAATATCCAGCTAGCCTATTACAACTCCCTACTGGACTGATTTAGTCCATCACAAATCAGGTTTGTAAAACTTTGTAGTGTGTAAATAGTCTAAGTAATATGCGGAGCTGATTGAATAAAAACTTGCCAAGATTGTTGAAAGAATTGTCTTTCATTAGATCAGGTAACTAGTGAAAGTGTGAATAGCCTTAAGCAATTTTTTTTCTAAATATTGATCAGATCCAGTGAAAAATTATTTAATGGCTTCTCTGATAATTTCACCAAAACTAAATAAAAATATTGTAAAAATGAGCTACCATGTTGTAGCGGATATTAGTATCATAATTTTTTGTAAAATTAATCTGAAACGAGAAGTGAAATAATTAAATTGAGGAAGGACTGAAACTTCCGTGATCGATCGATCAAGCAAATAATACATATAAACAGGTTAAAGGCCAGCAATACATACCTTGAGGCCATGTTCGTCTGTGCCAGTAGAGAAGGTGACAGGTACGCCCAGTACGCGGTACCATCGACTGACCGCATCGGTTAACACGGCGGTGTAAAGATGACCAATGTGTGGAACTGAAACACATTAAATAGTTTAGTTTAGAGCATAGTATCATAGAATTCAAGCAAGTGACCATAACCGAAAGTCTAAAAAATAGCTGGACATGGTCAAAGAAGATAACACACATTTTACATACGAACTTGTTACTCGCGGAGCCAGGCTCTGTCAATTGCCAGTTACGTTTTATTAAAACAAGTTTTCTGTGCCAGAAATTCCTAATGGGAATTTACTTTGTTTAGCATGTGAAGGGTAGAGCCTGAAGAATGAGAACATTTTCAGAAACATCTGTAATATCTAATCCAAGTGAAACATACCCTATACTTCAATTTATTTTTTATTATGCCATCTTCGATGTGGTGTTACCACATTAGAAATAAGTGTACATTTGTGTGTTCTAATGTGTCATCTCCAATGTTATTTTATATGTGATACTATTTTACTGCAAAAGATCTGAAACTGTTATTCATGTGTCAATTGTACTGAATAAATTCAACCAATCAATCAGCATCATGAGGCAAAGAGGACACAAAGTTTGTGCAGGATTATTCATCATTTTGTTTCCAAAACCATTGAAAATGCTAATGAGCAGACCTGAGGTTAATAACATTGTAATTGGAATGTTAATTCCCATTTGGGAATTGTAATTGGTGTTTTGTTTTTAAAAGTAATTGGAACTGGTGAATGTAATTGGTATTTTCAATTACTTTTTTAAATACATCATGTAACTTTTTTAATACATCATGTAACTTTTTAATTCCAATTATTCACTACAAATATTCAATAAAATAATATGTTGCATATATCATATTTGTTTGCCATTATGTACCATAGTATGCAGAAAATAAACAAAGCTGTTCTAAAATATACATTATTTTGGGGCGTTGTAATAAATGAATGAAGTAGTAGAGTCACATATCCCCCACAGGTATGCATCAAACCGGGATGAACCCCTGTGGATAAATAGTAAATTGAAGAAATTCATAAAAGCCAGGGATCGACTTTTTAAGAAAACAAAGAAGGGATCAAAGAAATCCAAACTTCAGACAACTAAATTACAGACCTTGAAAAGCACTATTAGGAAAGAAACTAAAGCAGCCTATTGGACATATGTTGAATCAGTGATCATACCAAACCAGGATGACCACAACAGAAATGGCAACAAGAAATTGTGGTCTTTCATCAAACACAGATGAACAGATTCAGTAGGCATCACACCTCTTAAAGAAAATGGATCTTGAAGGACACCCCACTGGACAAAGCCAGGATCCTAGACGCTCAGTTCAGCTCTGTGTTCACCAAAGAGAGCCACTTAAGTCCACTCCCACAGGAAGCTGACCCAATACAACAGTATCCCCCGATTTCCAAATTGAATTTAAACCCTAACAAAGCCTTGGGACAAGACAGGCTTCACCCCAGAGTCCTCAAAGAAACAGCCAGAGCAGTTGCTCCTATTCTACAAATAATATTTTCTAAATCCCTTGAAAATGGCGAGGTACCAGACGACTGGAAACAAGCAAATATAGCACCAATCTTCAAGAAAGGAGAATGATATTGCCCATCAAATTACCGCCCAGTGTCACTCACGTGTGTGTGCAGCAAACTAATGGAACACATAATCTCAAAACACCTACTAAACCACCTCGAAGCCAACAATATCCTCTTCAACAAGCAGCATGGATTTTGAAAAGCGATCAACCGATACACAGTTGCTAGCCTTTACACAAGATATCCTGGCCAATCTAAGTGGTGGAAGGCAAACTGATGTAATTATTATGGATTTCGCCAAAGCGTTTGACAAAGTACCACACCACAGACTAATCCAGAAACTCGAGAGATACGGTATCACTGGCCCTGTAAACACTTGGGTTGAGAAATTCTTGAAGGATAGAAAGCAATGTGTGGCATATGAAGGTATGTATTCGGACTGGGCTCCTGTTTTCAGTGGAGTCCCGCAAGGTTCAGTGATTGCCCCCATCCTCTTTCTTATCTATATAAACGACCTACCTAATAACCTCAAATCAACTGTCCGACTCTTTGCTGATGAACTATTATCTACATGACAATATCCAATGATACTGACGAGACAGCCCTTCAACAAGATCTAAACAAATTGGCCAAGTGGGAAGAAACAAGGCAAATGGATCCATCCCCAGAAATGTAGTGTAATCCACATAACCAGTAACACGAAATACAAACAATACACTCTTCATGGCCACGTACTCATAAAGGAGGACAATGCGAAATATCTTGGCGTGGTCATAAATAAAACACTGTCCTGGAATAACCACATAAATGATGTCACAAAAAAAGGAAATGCATCCTTAGGTTTCCTACAAAGAAATCTCAAAATTGGCCAGGAAAATTTAAAAACCAGTGCTTATTTCACTTTAGTTAGACGCCAGTTACAATATGCCGCTGCCATATGTGACCCATACACACAAACGTACAAAAACAAAATAGAGATAGTCCAAAGACGGGCAGCATGGTATGTTTGTAACAACTACAACCGTGAAGCAAGTGTCAGCACCATGATCAAACACTTGCACTGGCGCAGCCTCCAACAAAGGAGAACCAACATCCGCCTTGTCATGTTATATAAGACATTACATGGCATAGTCGCCCTGGACCTCTTCCCCCAACTCATAACCCTGGTGAGACCCTTCCGACACACGCATTCTGAAGCTTTTTGACTCCCCGTAATCACTAAGCAATTCATCCAGTATAGCTTTTCACCCCGTACAATAGCCAATTGGAATAACCTGCCAACCAACACAGCTACAGTGCCAAGTTTGGAGATTTTCAGACAGAAGATCTCCAGCTTGCAACATTTTTCGCGCTATCAACTTTTCCTTTCCTCAAATTGCAGTTCTACACACACACTATCAAAAAAAGTATCATCTTTTCTCTTTCTTCCAAATATTTTATTACTTTCTCTTGCAACACTTTAGCAAGTGTGCACACACATCGAGTCTATAAGTCTTGAAGAGAGGGTTGACTCGTACCAGGAAGAAGAAAATGTAATTGTGGAGACAGCTTTTTGCTTAATGATAATCTAAACAAAACTGCAATATTATAATATTGTATTAATAATGTCGTGGTACCTAGAAACTTAATAAATCAATATTCAGGAACTAACCAGCATTTACATAAAATATGGGCGTCGTTATAAAGTATCGAAGCGGCACATCACGTTGTTTTTGGCCACAATCTGCACCAGAGGCCGTTGCCGATCCTCGCGTACAGCTCGGCGCATGTTGTAAACGTGACAAGAAGACTCGTGAAAGCGGTCCAGTATGGCGATAATACAAGAGCTTGAAGGCTTTACTGACGGTTTTCATCGTTGATCTTTAAAAATCAGTTTCGTGTGTAAACCTATATGTACATTATTTCAAAAGCTGAACAAATATACAATATGATATCAAAAGCATCAGTGTTGTCGGGTTTAACTAGCACAAAGCGTTACGCTTCCTTTTTTCTGAGGGCATCCCCGGCTGACGTCGTGGGGAATTCCGTAACCTCGTTTTAGTCGGTGCCAGTGATCTCGGCGTTTCGGGATCTCGGCCCTAGTGATCTCTGCCTGTTTTGGTGATCTCGGCCTGGTGTCTGGTGATCTCGGCCTCGTGTTGCGATATGGAAATAAGAGTGTTTATGCCTTCGAAATAATTTATAGTAGTAGTATGTAGTTATTGTTCGGTATCTATGGTCGCTGTAAAAAAGGTCTTTATGCCGTATAAATAAATATAGTTGTATAATTCACTCAATATGTCCTCGGAATGCCTCCTTTTCTGCCTATAAACGGTTCAGCCGAATTTTAAAATACAGAGTGTGCTGAGAAATATCGATAATAACGGACATAATATGTTTGTAACGAAGGCAAGCTTCGATGGTCTTTGATCTACACAACGTTTCCAACTGATTGAATCCTGGCTCGTAGCGGCCGCGGTTGTAAATGTGAAGCATTGTATGTCCATTCTATGAGACAGAGCTTTGAACGTCAGCGGTTTCTAAATAAACATGGCTTTACTTTGATTAGGACTACAGGAATAACAATAGCTGAAAATAGGTTAATCCGTTAGACCCTACTAGCCGCGTTTCCCATGGTTGCCCATGAATGCTTTTAGTGGGAAATGAGGATTTGAGTAGATCTTGCGTAACTTCAGTCCAAGCCACTAGTTAAAAACACAAGTACAATTAAAATAACATTAAACTGACTCCATCCCTTTATTCAATAAGAGTACAATACATATAAATAGACGTAGATAGATAGAAATATCAAACATTTCAACATCAATCATCATCTGTCATCTGTGAGTTTTGCTGGACCAGTTCTACGGACGACTAGATGATACTGATGACGATCTTCTTAGTAGGACATAACACCTCCGCATATACAACAGTGAACAGCGAAGGCTTATGTTCCAGTGAGAATTAGTGCAGGCAATGCTTGAAATATATAAATGCGATCGTAATTTGGTAAATATTACAGTTAACCAACTTAGCGGAAAAGATGATTGCAGTGCCAGTTATGTCGTACAATGGCTTCACACCAATTGTACTTGTGTTGGGGTTGTTGATCTCCCCAATCAAGCATCGATTTGTTGTGGCGGCTAAAGAAGAACACACCAGAATGAATGAATGGGCTTTATTTGACGAAGCGGTGCGCTCAGGTGGTAGGCGGGTCGATTGTTGGGGATAAGACAAGCGGTCCAATCAGATATACCATACCTATGATTGGCCGATCAGAAACGAAGGTAAGCCACCACCGGGATATTTAGACGGGGGACTCACCACAAAGGTCAACATACAGAGCGAAAACACGACTATTAGTTACAATAATCATTTGCGATCGCCGTACGATATGTAGTCCGATGAGACTTGTATATATGAGTTGTTTGCGAATTGTCAATGCGCATCAAGAGGCCCAGTTGTGCGATGGTTGCACCCGCTGGCAACACAGAGTATGCGGTATGTCGAATATGTTATGCCGGTTTTCCATGTTGATTTAATTTGTAACGGAAACATAGAAAACTAAATTTGCTAGGTGGGAAAACCGTTCGTATTGACAACTGTATACAAGACCTTGTGGATGGTCTGATTATCGGTTAGTTTATGTACATAACAGTTAAAGAAACTGTTCTTATCCACCCGCAATGTAACGTGAGTGAATTGCAAATTCAAGCCACTTTGAATATCCAGCAAACAATGAGTGTAGGCTATATGGAGGCATTATCGTTGTGTTGTGTACTGGCAATTTAACAATTATATGTTTACAGATCTAACTGCTGTGTAACTTGAGCATGATGAAGGTTTCTGTTAGTGTCCCCGTCCCGATAATGGTGTCTACCTTTCCCTTTGTTCAAGCTTGTGTTAAACAGTAATGTCTGCTTTCAAGCGTGCTCAACAGTGCAACTCATTGTTTCACTCCCATTTCGACAACAGCAATCCAGTAAATCCTACAACAGTCTTCCTTTTACGTGCTTTGTGCACTGATTGGATTGTCACTTCACCAGATCTTAGGAAATGTATATCGTAATGTAATGTTAGTATTTAATGATTAAATTCGCAGGTATGAGCAGAACCACTTACAGACATCTGGTGAAGGGACCGGTTGGCCATCGAGGAACCCATGGAGGCAGAGGATGACAGGCAGATCACACCACATGTAAGTTGAGGTAACATATAAGTGCACCAAAAAGAAATGGGCGGCTCTCATTGTCAGTGAAGCCAACAATGCAATATTGAATTTCATAAACACATCTTACACATTCCCATACTTATGCCCGCCAATATTTGAAAAAAAATCAATCTAAAAAACGCAATGTCCTGTAGTATGGCATGAATGTAGACATTTGAAAGAATTGTTTACTGCTACAAGTGTGCATTCATTACGCCGTTAATTTTTGTAATGTGCCAGAATGTGTCTTCTTTGAAGGTGCACACACCGCCGCCGTCGCCACTCCGACACACGCCGCCGCCGTCGCCACTCCGACACACACCGCCGCCACCGCCACTCCGACACGCACCGGCAGCCTCAGTAACACCCACTGCTCCCCTGGCGAACAGCTCAGTCGGCTATTTTCAGCTGGGCTTCAGTTTTAGCAGCAACAACACGGCAACAGAGACCACGGGGGTAATTCCTATTTTTTACTTTTTCTTCTTCGTGGGATGTGTTATGCAAATTACGGTGTGGTTATTTAACTTATTCAAAATTAACAATTAAATTAATTCACCGACTAATTGTGATCGCTTCCTTTCAGCTGTCGCATGTGATCTTGGAATCGTCACGTCTGTCGGATGGGCCCGGTGATGCTACGACATCCCTGGATGCTTCAGTGGACGACTCTCGAGACGAGGACGGCACAAGCTATTTGACGCCGTTGGCTTTTCGTACACAGTGAAAAGCAGAAGCGGTAAGTGAACAACATATTGTTTATGACACCTTTAGTTTAGTTGAAACCAACCCTACCCAAAAGAGGTAAATACGACATGAAATGACAATCATGCATATATTTGTTGTTGTAGCAAAATCAACCATATGGCGGTGTTGCGTCAGAAATGCGAAAGTCACGTTCAAGTATACGGTTAAGCAGGTGGGCGAAACTTTCACACCCGGCGTACACAGTGAAAAGCAGAAGCGGTAAGTGAACAACATATTGTTTATGACACCTTTAGTTTAGTTGAAACCAACCCTACCCAAAAGAGGTAAATACGACATGAAATGACAATCATGCATATATTTGTTGTTGTAGCAAAATCAACCATATGGCGGTGTTGCGTCAGAAATGCGAAAGTCACGTTCAAGTATACGGTTAAGCAGGTGGGCGAAACTTTCACACCCGGCGCCCATCCACACGCGCACCCCCCTGTTCCCGGTGCAGCCGTCCCAGCCCGTTTCTCGAAAGAGATAAAAGAACATGCAAAAGAAAACGTCTTCCGGTAAGTATCAGTTAGCCAATTCTGACAGTTACATTCTGACCGAATATGGTGGTAAATATTTATGCGATTGCTGCATGTATCGACTGAAACTGACTAGCATAAACTATGCATCGTACTGTATATGTAATATTACTATGTGTGTGTTTCAGTCCCGCCAGCGACATCGTGAAGGCCGTCGTGAACACGCACATCGGAACTGCGCCGTGTCGAAACATACCCCAGATTGACTACTTAGTACGCAACGGCAATTACGCTCGACAGAAGGCACGTCCCCAGGATGGATCCCGCTGTCTTGGATTTCACCCTGCAGGATGAATATATCGCTGATGGATTCCTGCAGCGCGATATTCAGGTATGTTGTTTCATGAAATAACCACAGTTTTACTACTGTGTGTAAGTGAAACAGGTGCCACTGGGTCTACTGTTCGACGAGGCAGCGCAGATTGAGGTCACTCTGCGACTGGTGTCCGAGGGGGAAGTTCAAAGGCACCAGAAGAAAACCATCAAGGAACTACAGGGGAAGGTCTCCCTCCAGAGGGACCTTTACAGGGCGGGCGACAGGACTGTGAAGACACTTTCACGTTTATATGGCCCCGTCGTGCACTAATCTGTCTTGCACTTTCTACTCTGTTTCTGCTCTACCTCTATGTCTAGCTTGTTACAGAGGCACTCACTAGCTTTTATAGCATGTTATCTGCTAGATGAGCTAGGATTACACCCTTGAGGTCCTCGGTGTTATCATAACAGTTGGTTATCTACTCTGTTTCTGCTCTACTTCTATGTCGGAGGCATTCACAAGATAATCTAATATACCTATGCATGTGTATGTAGCTGTACATAGTATGTATGATATGTAAATATGCAGATATGTAAGATATGCAAATAGGTTGTTTACTATATGTAAATATGCAGATATGTAAATAGACAAAGGTGTATATACAATAGCAGTTTTTCATCATGTTGTACAGAGACGTTGTTGCGTAGTGCATCTAATTCTAATCATCTACCATTACCTTCTTTGAACCTAACTAACTGTGTGTGCGTGCGTGCGTGCGCGCGCGTGTGCGTGTGCGTGGATGAATCACTGCCAGGTGTTTGCGATTTTTGTTAATAGGTGGAAAGAGGGCCACAGATGACCATCATCAGACGACCGCTCTACACAGCAAGCAAGACAGACGACTCATCATGAAGATTTTATTATTTACATATGAGTGTTTAAGTTTCAAATTATTACTTCCTTCAATGTGTCAAGAAAAGATTGTAATTATTAGTACTTAGAAACATCTGTTCTACGTATACATGTTCTGTATTTGTGAGTACATTATCCACAATTAACATTAATACATTGTACTAATATGACATTATCCTTTATTGTTTGTATATGTATCAGTCTTTGATATTAGTGTGTTCCATTATTCTGTTATGTTAGTGTGCTCCATTAGTCTTTGTTATTAGTATGTTCCATTAGTCTTTTATATTAGTGTGATACATTTTTTTCTGTGATGTTAGTGTGCTCCATTAGTTTTTTTTATTAATAATTATATACCATTAGTCTTTTATATTACTGTGTTCCAACTTAGGTTAGTGTTCCATTTAGTCTTTGTTGCTATATTATGTTCCAGTAGTCTTTATATATCAGTATGTTCCTTTAGTGTTTTATATTAGTGTGTTCCATTAGAATGTTACATATTGGAATTATATGTGTGGTGACAGATCTTAATTTTAATTATGTAGACATTTTAGTAAAAAGCAAGCATGTGCTTAATAAATGAAATGTTGTTTTCATATTTGCCTGATTTTTTTCTTGTTTTGGTTGTATTAATTACTACCAAAACATTGGCATAAAATGACATACAATATACGAATCACATATCATGTATAGGTAACACACATTAACATGGAGGATGGAGACTGCAAACATAATGTACTTTACATACATCACTTTATTTGATTTCGCGCGATACAGCGCGAGTACCATCTATAGCGCTCGACGATGGGCGATAACAAGTAACGTCTAAAACGCGTAGATATACGGCAGAGTCCCTGCCAACATTACAACAAATAATCATCGATTTATGTTCAGTGCGTGAACAACAAAATAAAAATGTAAAATTAATTTTTGACAAATCGTCCAAATCTATGAAGTATCATCGTCTACGACATATGTGATTTGTGACATAACGACCATCCATACGCATATCGCAACATTGCTTAAAAGTGGCATAAAAACTCTTAATTATGTGTTACAACACGAGGCTGAGATCACTACAGACCAGGCCGAGATCACCAGAGACCAGGCCGAGATCACATAGACACTCTTAATTATGTATTGCAGCACGAGGCCGATATCACCAGATACCAGGCCGAGATCACCAGAGACCAGGCCGAGATCACCAAAACAGGCCGAGATCACTAGGGCCGAGATCCCGAAAGGCCGAGATCACTATGTTTTAGTGCGGTATGGTCAGCCATTCCGGTAAAAAGCTAGCCCCCGTGAGGTGACGCTACCATAATATTTTAATGAAACACGAGATGGTCCCTTTGGCTTTGAATAATGTTTGGCATGCTGAGTAGCTGGCGTCCTACGTCCCAACTATGATATTCCAGGTGAGACCAGTTGATATAAACCGATCAAATATTACATCAGTTCCAAGTTGATTTTATATCTCGTATGAACATACACGATACTGTGCTATAATAAGCCTATTATTCTTATTTTTTTCTTATTCATTCACGCATGCAACATACTTCCGATTGCACTCACTTCGTGGACGCAGGCGGTTTACATTTTGTCATGATCGTGTTGGTGAAATTGTAGTGACATCATGCTATATGAAAACAATTGTCAATGGTGATGTTGTTGAAAGAATTATTTAAGCACGAGCGCTCCTGCAACTAGGCAAAGTCAATCGCCATACAATTTTTTCTATCTGGCTGTTGCTGTAGTATATAGGCGAAGATCTCGTTCGGTGAAATCGTACGTATTTTCATGAAACGTGAAACCTTAAAAAACGCAGAGCAATAAACACGTCTTTCGTGTCTGTATGCATTCTTATATGTATATCACTAAAGTTACCTGACAATAACCATGTAAAAGTTTGAAATTATTACCTTTTTGTCAGAACGCATGTGCTTGTCAACATTTGTATATAACCGGATGTTGTTGTGAGCGAGATTACCAAACGGGATTCACGTAGACCTATATAAGGTCACGCTAAGAATTGCCATCTGCATGCCATAGAGTTACATCATTAACCATCCCCCTATAAACTACTAACTTACTAACGGGTGTTTTATTTATGTCTGTGCTGCTGGCCCACTCTGGCCTCATTCTACACGAAATCGCGTTTGATCATGTGACCTAAAGGCAACATCACGTGCACAGTATGGCGGCTATTTATGAAATCTTTTCTGTGTGACCGATAAATGTACTCATAAATAATTATTTGGAGCACATTTCTTCGGTTTCTTGACGCCCAAGTGTCGGTTGTATGCCACAGAATGCACATGTTAAACGGTTAGTGCGTATTGGTTTTAAAACTGGCTACGGAACTCCCAAATCGGCGAGTTACCAAATGCTGGTCCGGACGCCTGCCCCAGAGACCAAGAGTGGGGCGGACGAGCCTGCCTATCCTGCAACCTGCTTTTGTGTTAAACAGGGAGCAGCAATTTGTAAGTTCTATTGCCCCGGACCAGTGGCGTACCTAGGATCTCGGAAGGGGGGGCGTCCAAACCTAGTCACTCATGCTACCATGTAGCGGCGCAACGGATAAATACGACAAAAAAAAATTAAGTCAAAGGGGTCATGCCCGTGGCCCAATCCTGCGCCTCCCATACACAATTGGCACTGCCTCGGACCCATGCTCTGCAACGATTTTAGTTTCAATCTTCAATTTCACATTTTTCATCTCGGATATTTTGTTATATTTTGATATAGTTACCATTGATCATTCCTGAGTTTAAAACAGTCGAGACAGTTACTGTTGCAGTTTGTGGTGAATTCAGCCATATATTAATTATTTCGTCCATTGGCATTGACCAGATATTATTCGTTCACTGGTCATACCTACTTTGAATATTCAGTGCACATAAGGCATGTCTCATTGTTTGGTCAGTTAAGCAATAGGTGAAACAGGGCTGCCATATGTAGGCCTACTGGATTTAGAAATGTCAATACTAGTTATTTCAAAGTAAAGCGAAGTTTGCACAAAACGCAAACAAAGATGTCTAAGCAAAACTCACACGAACAACTACGCAAAATAATAATAATGATAATAGTAATAATAATAATAATACGACAACTTTCATGACGCCTAAATTCTCGCACTGAGAAAATACCAACTAGTCACTGACAATGGCGTTTCTTGCATTTGCAGATGGAGGCCTACTGCCCCACATCTGGCCAACGACTGACGCTGTAGCTATATATCTACATATATTCATATTCTTCGTGGGAACCCGGTGTACCCATATCGCCATATACCGTTCCTGTAGGAGCCGGAGTCGCCGAACTCAAGCTACGTTAACCACCAACGATCCGTCCACGGGTTCGCTCGTTCGCTGGCATAATGTCAATGGCGAAAGTTGCGCCCGAAGCAGTGATCTACACACTACCACGCCAGATCTCATGTCTTGTCGATGGTGGTTGTCTCTTGTCCGTCGGCGGTGATCATCTCTTGCCCGTCGGTGGTGTTCGTCCATCCGCAGATCCTGAGAGACCGCCTCTTTCCATCTGCACACCGAGATCAGACTTACAACAACATCGGCGACGTGGTTCCTTATCTGGATAAACAAACGATCGAACACTCGTCCGGGTAGGTTTATTCAGCCAAGCATCCCCAGTTAAATTTCCCGGGTTTGCCCTTGTATTAAATAGAGGGCGATATGCCGGTAGGGCAGGATGGGGAAATCTGAACTACTATGAAGTATGAGATGAAAGGGTTGGGAGAATGACACCGACTTTGTGTGTTAGACACGCACATTGGCGTGATTTGCAAGGCACCGCTCCTTCTCTGCTTCACGACGCTATTGCCCTTCGAGTTGTTCGAGGATCTTGAAGGGGCACTTCGCAGTATCGTGCGGTGTCGATAAAGCTGCTTAATTGACGGATTCATTACATGCCAGTTTGTCTTATAACCAGGTCCGTCAAGGTAACAAACATGGCCACGGCTGTCGTATTGTTCGTTGTATTTATGGTCCAAACATTTTTCTTTGCTACAAAAACAAAAGGCAAAGTTGTTTCAACGTATGTGGTAAAGTTTCATCTGTCATATGTACATGCCGCTATGGTATGGTAATGTAATATATATATATATATATATATATATATATATATATATATATATATAATATTATGTAAACATGGTTGCTAAGGCTAAGCTTGACATACGTCACTCTCATAATTAGGATTGTAATGTCATACTCTGGATACGACCATTTATTTAGGATTAATGCGTGTTATCCAAAAGTCTACATTGGACACATCACAAAGTAGTCCCATCTACTGAACGACAATGTTATGCTGCTATTGGACAATTGCATAGATTGGCACAAAATGTGTGAAATTAATAATGTAAAGACAGGACGTGCATACTTGTTTATGCAACCATTTGTTTTAATGCATCGACACCATTTGGCACGGTTCATAATCTTTCTACTTTTTCAATTCGATCAGTTTTCAATGGTAAGGTTTATTATAGGTGATTAATCATTGTACGATTATATATATTTCAAAAAGTGCACGAGATAAGGTTGAGAATATCATTTGGGGTTTAAACTAAAGATATTTTCCAGAATTCACGCGAACTTCGAGAACCTGTTAATCGGTAACTAGTTCGCCACCTAGTGACATCGAGTCTTACGCATGATGTTAAATGGCAGATAGTCTCTATGTAGTTGCTTCTCCGAATCTAAACAATGTCCGCATAGAACAGTCTCCAACGAAACTCATGCACCCCTACACAGACAAGCGGACACAAACACGAAGGAACAGCTCCCTCTCCGACTCGGAGCGTTTGGGTAAAGTGATTTCGTGTGAAAAGCAGCTCGCGTTCGCATGCGCCTGTTCAGGGATCACCACGAGCGCCAATGTTATATGTTGAGAGCCTCTTTAAGTCGTCGCTCGATACTTCCTTCCTTGCGCTTCTGTGGATACTGCACTAGGTGGTAGTTGCCGATGAAGACGCGATTGTCTTCCGTGCTGTACCACGGACAGTTCTTGATCCGATTGAGACTGTACCGTACTTCCGGTACGTAATGCAACATGTGTTTCAACCCACACGTCACTTCGTTCGACAGCCGCAGCGACGAGGCGGCGTCATTCAGGTCGACACCTTTGCGCATGCGTGT
>BSQZ01000069.1:387500-482500 GCA_033239005.1 Lamellibrachia satsuma | reverse complement strand
CGTAAAATGTACATTAGCATAAAAAGTACGTTTCTTGTATATAGTGACGTATCTGTTCCTTGGCATCGTTCTAAATGCTTTAAAGTAAAATATACGTTCTTACGTAGTTTGTTCGTTACGTTCTTACGTAGTTTGTTCCTTACGTTCTTACGTAGTTTGTTCGTTACGTTCTTATATAGCGCGGTATCCAGTCATTGGGACTGTCCAAAAACAAACCGCTTTACACTTCACCTCCTGGCAGACTTGTTAATTCCAACGTCATATCGACTTACATGGGAAGCATTGAGCCACTCTGCAATTACTGCACGAAGACTATTCTTTCAGATATCCACTTCTGCCTGTAGCCAGGTACTAATTCATATAGCTGAGTGAACTGTGGCAACGTGGGATGAACGAAATTACCTAAGCTTAGAAACGGCAGCAACAGGATTCGAACCCGGTATCGTTACAGTTTACCCCTGACATACCTATTCATTCCCATATCAATTAACTCGATCTACTTCTCTGGGAAGCATTCAGCTATGATGTCATTACTGTACGAATACCATTTGTGCATATACATATCCAAACAGTCAGGCCTAGCTATTCATACAGCTGAGTGAACTGAGACAACGGCGACTAAAAACGAAATTGCCCAATTTAACTACCTTCGAAACGGTAGCAAGATCAAAGGAATTTGGTGTTGTAACACGGTTTGTGCTCCCCAGAGCATATTCCTTATATTCTTTATATATATATATATATATATATATATATATATATATATATATATATATATACGTAATAGTTATAATAGCTGTTCTGGGTTCAAATAATATGTATGAAAAAAGTAACATAAAATATTCTTTTGTGCAACGTAATTGGCTTGGTGGTGGCTTTGACTTTCAATACAACTGTATGGATCGAGAGTACATTTATGCGATTTCACTAACATAAATATTCAAAAAGTAGGATGACTAGAGCAGCCCGCGGGATGTCAAATATATACGTTTATGTTCATGAATTTATTTATTTCGGCCTGCCATATTCGAGGCACGATGAAAGTATCAGCCACAGCGACACGGGGAACCCTTCGGCTGGGGAATTCCTTTACGCGTTATCTCATGTAATTTCTGCGGGTAGTTTTAGTGCGTTCCTCCATGCGCAAGAAATACACATTGAAAATTACTTTTGCCCGTACATAAAAAATCACAATAACCCACATTACATATACAATTTTAAAATTGTTAATGTATATTCATTATTTTTTTTTATTATTAACCAATCAAAGGGTTGCTGCTGTAACCGGAAGCCATTGCTGTCTGCGGTCGGAATCCCTGCGGTCACATGTGTTCTTGAGGACGAAAAGTTTACTTCGATAACTACATAAAAATGGCTTTGAATGCTGTTAAGACGAGTTGTGTAATTTTGCCTACCTGTATCAGAAATATTGCAAGGTGAGACATCATATAGCACACATATGCTGATATATTCGGTAGCTCTAACTTACACGAACATGCTCTAAAACCGGTCACCGTCCCATCTCTCTGAGACTCTGACATCAAAACAGTGTCACTATCACATCACGTTCCCAACTAATTTGAATTATTATAAAGTACACATTGGAGACACAGACATGTGTCTGTGGAATGGCTCCAATGACAGTGGAACACCTGCAAAATTGTACTACACACCAAAACGAGACGGAGGCAACTTGGCCTACAGAAACACCAGTACTGTAGTAGTAAAAGAAAAGATGGCCTACTGGCAGATCTGCGACGCACAGCGACCTTCGTACGAGGAACCGGAGTCCCTGTCAGAGCATTCGACGAAGAAGAAGAATTATTTGGTTAGAGGATAACATGTGATTTATGTCAAATGCTAATGAATATTCTTCATACGTCTGATATAGTCGAAGGACTGCACTTATAAGACTATAATACTGAAAGTTTTCTTGTTTTGGAAATTCAAATATAAAATCTCACAATCGCAATGTGACCCAGGGTAAAATGAAGAGCGAGATGGTGGGGTGGACAAGCTGAGCATCAAATTCGCGAACACATCTCAAGGGTCGGGTGGCATGTTCCCCCCAAATTTAAATAATAGCTTCAAAATGGTGCAATTTGAAAGGTGTTTTAACTTTTTCCCTTGAAGACATCAAACAAATAACTCCAGGTGCTTTGACTTTATAGTGCCTGCAGCCCACACAGACCAATTCAGGAGCACCTATTTTGTAAAGACAGTAGTGGAATGGAACCAACTCGGTGTCAGTGAGTCTCAAGTTCGGGCTCAATCACCTATCCTGCTGCCTCCATAGGCATAGCCAATAGGCTTTATGCACACTCACCCCATTGTAGGTAGGTAGGTAAAATCATCCCCCAGGCATTACGCCATAGGAAGCCATGAAGGCTTATGGCCAGTGCTTAAACCTGGTTTCTATAGTGCGAAGCAACTTAGAGTGCAGTTATACTGACTCTCCTGGATGGGACATTAGTCCATCGCAGGTACCTTCCAAACAGTGTTTGTACTCATTTACAGCTGAGTGGACTGAGGTAAAGTAGGGAAAACGAAATTGCCTAAGCTTCGAAAACGAACCATGACCAGTGTGGGTCTTGAACTCACAACCTTTGAATTGAGAGTCCAACACCTTAACCACTAGGCCACTTAATTGAAAATAAGATTAACTTAACTAGTTAATTTTGTAGATTAATCGGCCCATGCCTACTGCAAGGTGACAATTTTGGAAAAAATTTGCATGTGTGACATTCTGAAGTTGAATAACGTTGTGTTTCAGGCCAGCTCTGTCAGTGCCAAGCTTTATTGCCTGCAAACGATGGACGGTGACGCAGCGGAGGTACAGCACGGCAGAGGCCCTGGCAACCCCCCAGGCAGAGGGTGAACAGAAAGTTTATGACCCCAAGATACAGAAACTGGTGGAAGACATTGGTTCGCTAACACTCTTGGAAGTAGCTGACTTAAACGAATTACTCAAGGTAAGGTCCCTATTCACAGTCTTAACCCCTCTTCCACGGTCGTCTTCATTTTCCTTTGGGGTCCATCTCAAGGCTGTTCTGGCTGTAATGTCATCACCCAATACATGTCTGCTCCATCTTGCATCAGTGGTGTATAAGTCATGTTAATTTGTGCAGTCTTGGTTAAATAACATATTTGAAATTGATGACAGGAAAAATGCTGGATTTGTAAGCGATTCTGGTTTTGAATGATCTTATAATTGTAATTGATATATTCCTTGCAATTGCACAAAAAATATTTGTTTCTTTTATCTAGTGCAAACTTTACCTGAACAAACCTATAAATAAATGGTGGCTCACACCTTTGTATCAATGATATACAACGTATCCAAGTTCAGCAACACATGCCATATACATATAATCTACAGAAAATATATAACAAATTTCAGCATAACCTGAATACCTAATTTTCGCCTCATTAACTCCTCAGCGTACTTGTTCAATTGCAGTGTCTGAAATTAGCAAAACATTAACTGGCCCAAAAAAATTTTACTGGCCCAGGTGGGTTTGAACTGGCCCCACAAAAATGTCTAAATAATAAGTTTACATAATAAAGCAAAGTTTTAGTGCATAAAACTAAAACAGACACTGCTTTAAATTAGAAGAAATAATAATTTAAGAGTTATAAACCATACAAAATGTTGTCGTTCATTTCTTATAACTAGCAGACCAATGAAATAAAGTAATGAATTTAATAAACATTTCAATGTGAATTTTATTTTTTATTTGAAACAGTTACATCTGTTGAAGTAACATTATGTTTGATGGCGATGTTTTGCGCACAGTGCTACTGCCCGGGCCTGGCACGGGCAAAAATCTATGCTGTTCTCAATTCACTCCAAATTGAAGCCTCCAAAGTTCACTTTCACCGCCAAATATCACATTAATCAGTCAATCAGATTGTCTGCCTCCTTAGTATCGCCAGTATGAACTTATAAAGTAAATTGGTGTAATATCCTTCAAAAATCTTCGAGCTCTACGATTCTCACAACTTCATCTGCCACTTTTGCATTGGTGATTCCCTGGTATTCTCCGTGATACTGATGTCATTAAATGTGAATCATCCAAAAGGCTTCCATGTTTCAAATACCAAAGGTTTCCCTTGCATGTGTGGACTTTGCCTTGGCATCGATCTGTCGCTGGCAAGGAATATTGAGTTTGTCACAAATGTATTTTATATCGAATTAGCGTAAATTAATAAGTACTGTAATGTGCATCACTAATACAGTCCAACACAGCCATGGCTACCAGATGAATTGGCAGGGTGGGACTGATAACTTGTACATTTTAACTGAACTGAATCGGCAGAACGCATTTTGAATTAGCAGCTACCGATAAAAAGGCCGTAATTTTGAACACTTAAAGTTAGTGACTTGACATTGTAAACCAATTTGAGACTACCTAACCTATTGGTTTTGACGCTCTGCTGAGATTGTGTTCTCAAGGATTTTGGTGCAAAATACATTTATATGATTCGTTATGTTTTAGAGCACACTAAAGATCACAGATGCCCCAATGATGATGGGTGCCCCAGCAGCAGCTGCACCAGCAGAGGTCAGTATCAGAGCCAGAGGCCACTCTTCTAACACAATTGGCATTATCCTAGCATGCATACATACCTATGCATTTTTCCCTATATTTTTGGCTTAATTAAAATCCTCAATATATGATGTTTGGACATTTCATACTAACACTGTCAACTTGGCTGTGATATATGAATTATCTGAGCAAATGTTTCGTAATGGTATGCACGATTTTCTGGTTCTTCTCAGAGGTTGCTGGACAAAAACATTGTTGGCCTAGCATTAGAGAAAGACATTGCAGTGTTGTCACAGGAGAAGGTCATTGCAGTATTGTTGTTGCAGGAGAAGGACATTGCAGTATTGTTGTTGCAAAAGAAGGACATTGCAGCGTTGTTTCAGGAGAAGGACATTGCAGTATTGTTGTTGCAAAAGAAGGACATTGCAGTCACTGGTGTTGCTGTTGTTGTTGCAGGAGAAGGATGAGGATGATGAGAAGCCGATCAAGAAGCTGCTTGTAGTGAAGCTGGTCAAGTTTGACACGGCCAAGAAGGTGGCACTCATCAAGGCTATCAAGGGCATCATTCCTGGCATGAACTTGGTGCAGGTAATGTATTATTTTAGACAATTCAAATCAATCCCCATTATATTAAGTTCCTTGGTCTTTAGATCTTGATCAAGGAACTTATTCAGAAATATCCTCAAGGTGTGTCTTAAATTGGGTTTTGTAATTTTAAGTTTGTGTTTTAGGTTTTTAAAGAAAGATCATTAAAAGGTCTTCGCCTCGTGTATTGAACAGTTCCAGTTAAGATGGACTTTAAGCACTGTCTGACTGCTAGGTATCTGATGAACTGTCTGAAAGTGATGTGTGAACAAATAGTTTGTTGGAAAATGCAAGAAATACAAGATGGCAGGCTCTATGTTACGAAAATGATCTGAAAGATGGCAAACTTTATTTACACAGATCTTGTTTTCAGCTCATAGAATGATTCTGGGAAATGGGAGTTAAAAAACAGTTATAAAAAAGCTATTATTGATAGGTACCGAATCCACATATTGATATCAGGTGTATTAATGCAGGATATAGTATTTGTATCATCATTGATAAAACACTGTATTATGATAATATAATTTGTTTGCAGGCGAAGAAATTTGTCGAGTCGGCTCCCCAGGTCGTACAAGGGGAGCTGATGAAGGAAGAAGCGGAGAAGTTAAAGGAAGCGATCGAGGCAGCGGGAGGCGAGACAGAGATAGAATGAGGGACAGCCAAGGCATGCATAGGCTGAGAACGCATGCACGAAATACAGGAGACTTGTACAGACAGTGGAACGTCATATATTCTTTGTACAGATTTTTTAAATATCTCCGGATGACTCGTATGAATTCTGATGTCGGTGTAGCTGGTCTGATCAGATTTAGAGGGTCTGATCAGATGTAGCTGGTCTGATCAGATTTAGAGGGTCTGATCAGATGTAGTGGGTCTGATGTGAACTATTATCAGATGTGCGAGGCAGTGCTGAATAAAAACTTGTACCTGTAGACTCTACACCATGTTTGAGAACTCTTGTTTCTGATGTTGCAGACGTGAGAAATTATTAAAAATATATCGATGCAAGAAATTTAAGAAAATGATCAGTTGATCAGGCATGGGGCAATTAATTTGAAAAGTTAATTCATTAAATTACAATTAACAATTAATTTTTATTCAGTTAACAAATCATGTGTTGGTAGAAATGTTTACACATTTAAAACAGTTCTAAAATCGCAAGACTTAACAGAAATGTAACTTTGTTGCAAACATATTTGCTGGTGCAGTATTTACATGCCTTTCTTCCTGGGGCATTTGATCACATTTTAAAAGTTGTAGATACTTGCAAAAAAAATTTGTTCTTTAAAGGATTGAAAAGTTGTGGGTGAAGATTTGTAGGTGTGGGGTTTCCTCCTCCAAAGAAGGTGTTATTCCTGCAGTGTTTCATACTAAATCAATAGGCTTCCCTATTACACACTATCATTAAGATTACACTATTTTAATGCATCACCAGAACTTGGCATGCTTTTGATTTAAGTTGACATTAAAAAGATCCCAAACTTAAGCTATAATAATAATATGTTTTATTTCATATAGCGCCAGATCCAATGTTATATTGTTCGTGGCGCTTTACAACATGTACAAGACAATTGTAAGTAGTTTTCTAAAATTGCTAAAATAATAATTATAACCATTTCTACAAGTATACAGCTACTTTAAATGAATAAAATATATGTATATGCTATGTAATTAAAACAGAATATTAGGCGTATATAAATATATAAGTTAATTTTTTTTACTGCATAATACTAAAACGTAATAAAAAGTTAATTTAGTTACAGTTCACTAGGATTGAGACTGAAAATGTAAATACATGTGTGTGTGTGTGTGTGTGTGTGGTGTGTGTGTATATATATATATATATATATATATATATATATATATATATATATATATATATATATATATATAACTTATGTATAAGTAGTTACACTATAACAAATAAACATGTAAATAAGTTGATAATTATAACATAACTATATTAATGCACGAACTAGAATGTAGAAGTTAGAAAGAGAGTTTATAAAAGTGACTCTTTAAGCGTGCCTTGAAAGTGGAGAGAGTGTCTGACATTTTAATGTCAATTGGCAGAGTGTTCCACAGAGTCACCGCAACGGCTGTAAATAAACAGTCTCCAGCTTTGACGTGACGCTGAACAGTTAACATGTTATTGTTAGCAGAGCGCAAGACTCTTGTTGGTGTATACGGGCAGACGAGATCACATAGGTATTTCGGCGCATCACCATGCACAGCTCTATATGCAAACACTAAGAGCTTAAACTCGATTCTGCGCGCTACAGGGAGCCAGTGAAGAATGCACAAAAGAGGCATGGCGCTATCGTTTCGTGGCCGGCGTAAGATTAAACTGGCAGCCGTATTGTGCATCCTCTGCAGGCGAGCAATGTTGTTAACACAAGTACCATCTAGAAGAGAATTGCAGTAGTCAAGCCGTGACGTAATAATGGCATTTATGTGGGACAATGCTACTTGCTGATGTTATTGACTCGGAATCGTGGCCAGTTTGCTGAAGACAAAAGTACAAGTCAGATGTATGTTTGTATATGAGCTTTTATAGTAAACCAACTGATTATGCCAGAATACAATATGCATATATAATATAAAACGACATTATCAAATCTAGGTAACTGAAAATTCACTAACTAACAGCAAAGGTGGGGCACCGACCACACCAGGCCAATTCTGTAATGGCCAATTTCAGAATGGCTCCGTGTATTGACGACACGTTCCTTTGTTGCCATAACCTAGGAAGATAAGGGCTCATCCGGTTAATGTGGCGGAGATGGAACGAACACACACTGACGATGCTTGACACTTGCTTCTTAAGATCAAGGTGTTGATCCATGACGACATAAAGGTTACGAACAGATCGTGACGCAATAATTGTGACATCACCTACGCGTATTACACTGCTGTCAACAAGCACAGCTGCAGTCCTGTGTATCACAGGGAGATATTCCGTTTTATTGTCATTCATGCACAGGCAGTTTGGTGTCATCCACTGTTTCATAACATCCAAACAGTCTTCCATACGTCGCAGCGTAGTAGCCAAAGCTGTCGCGGTTAGGTCAAAGTGACAGTACAATTGCAAATAATTCCCTCCAATTCACAGGTGCCGGAATGACCAGCCCACCTCAGTTGGTACAGTATCTACGTGCTTTGTGATGTTCTCCCTGCCATTCACACATGCCTGAACCTGATCTCTCTCAGGCTAGTGGCTGGAATAGTGACTGCATGCCTTCGGAAAACACCTGGATAACATGGCTGTGAACTATCCCGTAATATCAACTATTAAATGAGCACTTAATTGAAAGTTAATTGGGAATTTGTAAATTAAATTAACCCCTTCTGGTAAAGTTAATTAATTAAATTAAATTAGCCTTTCTAGAAAAGTTAATTAGTTAAATTAACTTAATTGAGTTAATTCAATTAACAATTGAAATTAATCCATGCCTGGAGTGATATGAAGTAAGTCTATACAGTGGCCTCCTGCTGCGTGAACGACAACCACGTAAAATAAAGTGTTCTGTCCTGCTCTGTTTTATGATGTGGCCTTCAGAAGTGTATAAGGAACATTGGATATATGGAACATTTTAATAAGTCCTAGCATGTTACTTAAAGCAAAAATCAGTCCACATTAATGTTTTTGAACTGTCACTTCACAAACCTCAGACCCCTCCCACCATTTCACCTTAGGAGCGATCTCAATACATTGATGTATGCCACTTCACAAACCTCAGACCCCTCCCACCATTACACCTTAGGAGTGATCTCAATACATTTATGTCTGCCACTTCACAAACCTCAGACACCTCCCACCATTACACCTTAGGAGCGATCTCAATAAATTGATGTATGCCACTCCACAAACCTCAGAAGCTCAGACCCCTCCCACCATTACATGAAGCTGTACATCGACCTGTGTAACTGTGCTCAAAGTCAGTACTTCGATTTGTAACACTAATCAAACGTACTGTTAACCGCCCATGAGACCAATTTGCTATATCTTCACACTCGCCAGTTTCCATTTACACTAAGACGCTCCTTTATTTGATTCTGGATGACTCGAACACAAATTAACTGTTTTAGACATTAATTTTGTTGTGACCAGAACACTTATTTTATTGGGAAATTCATTTCTGACTGTTGTTCCTTCACTAGATTGACTCCTGTGTTGGTGGAGTGGGCCGTGATAAGGGGCGGGAGTACAGTAGCACGAGGGTGTGGGGGGATGCATACAGTAACACGAGGGTGGGGAATTGCAAGAAGGGCTTGAGGAGTGGACGGGGGTGTTCGAGAAGCTGTGGATGAGCCTGGAGAAGACAGAAGTGGTGTGGGCTGGACAGCAGAAAGAGGGGTTGAGCGTTGAAGGGGAAGGAGATAAACAAGGGATGACGTGTGTACCTTCGCGGAATGTTTACATAAGATGGGAATTCTGAGGTAAAGGTATGTAGTCGGATACATGCTGAAACAGGTGCTTGGAGGAAGTTCGACGGACAGGCAGATACAAAGTTGAAAGGAGAGTGTGTAACGCTGGCATGCCTGTGTGGTCTTAAGATGGTGACACTGACAGAGCAACAACAACGGAAGCTTCACATTTGCAAGAACAACTGGGTGCGGAGAATCACATTTGCAAGAACAACTGGGTACGGAGAATCACATTTGCAAGAACAACTGGGTGCGGAGAATCACATTTGTAAGAACAACTGGGTGCGGAGAATCACAGGAGCAAAAATTGCAGGTAAAAGGATGAATAACCAGAGGGAAAAGATTGGGATGTAGTTTAGTTTAAAGGAATGAATAGCTAAGAAGACGGATGATGTCGGCATGTCACTTTGCGGACGGGGGAGGACCGACTACCTATGAAGAAAGCAGAGGCGATGAAACAGCCAGTTGAGCCGTAAAATAGGAACATCAGTATTATACATTATCAATGTATATAGAGCATCACACTTTTATAAAGGGAACATCCCAGCAAACAAAACATCATTGGGCCAATGAAGTTCAGACGTGCCTTTTACAATGGTCCATGATTGGCTGCTTTTTATTGACCCAATGAGAATTTCCACATCAGGCCTTGTCAAAAGCAAAGCCAATGAAAACATTATTGGCTCCAACTAACAAAACCTTATTGGGCCGATGAATTGCCAATGAGTCTACATCATTGGTTGTTTTTCATTGGCCCACATATATAACTAATTTGTATACCAGACGATGTAAAAAGCCAATTGAAGCATCATTTTCCCTTTAATTTTAACTTGTCCCATCTAACAAAACCTGATTGGTCAAATGAATTGCCAATGAATCTACATCATTGGCCCATGATTGGCTGTTTTATTTGTTGTAATGACAGCCAGTTATTGGCCCAATCAAGATGTTCAGTATCAAGCCAGTGTCAGTTGAGCCAATGACAGCCATCATTGGCCCAATCAAGGTTTTTAAGGCCTTTCACACGGTCATTTGCCCGTACGAAAGCCCTCCATGCCCGTGTGAAATTAAAAAATAAATAAAATTATTGTGTTGTGCATATATGCGCGGTACTACGCCTGATAAAAGTAAAAACATGTGACCGTGTGAAATGTTGCACTGCCCGTGTGAGCTGAACCTTAAAAAAACCTGGGCCCAATCATGTGTTTTCATGGCAAGCCAATGCCAGTTGAACCAATGACAACCATCATTGGCCCAATCATGTTTTAGAGCCATCATTGGCCCAGTCAATTTCGCTAGCTGGGATGCAACGCGGAAGTACAAATGGCGTTCCGTGCCGTAACCTGAGATGTTCTGACACACGTGGAGCCACGCGGTGCTCTAATATACTTTTTTATTTTAAACTGATGTTGTATAACAAAAATGACTACGAAATTTAATCGGCTACAGGAGAAATTCACAAATCATGTTTCTAAATCGTATAAAGTATATTTTACGCGAAAGCCTGTGGCGCTCAGTATATTTTTTTTTGCGCTACACACGGAAAACCAAACGAACACAGTGTTAGGTAGAGCCTAGGCTATATGTCCGCATTATTTTATTGTGTGAATCATTCTTCTTCGGATCGCATAATTAAAGTATTTACGCTAAAGCCGTACATGGTGTACGCGGTATTTGGTCCTATGTATGGCTATGTAGAAAACAAAACGGACAGTGTTAAATGTCATTGTTAAGTCCGCTTTGTTTTATTATTTTAATTGTTCTTGTTCAATATAAGTGAAGCTTAGAATTGTTTCATCGTTGGATTTTGGTTCGCTTTCTCCAAACAGCCCCTTCTGGGCCTAAAATAGGAGTGTTGTACTTGGTGCGCATGCAAAAGGTGCATATAAATGTGGTAAATAATATATTTTGGACAAAATAGTGCAATTAAAAAGTGGATCACAATCAGATGTCCTCCTTATATACGAATGAGGTGAGCTGGAAGGGAAAAATAGAAGGTGCTCACAGTTAGTTGGAAGGGGTGAATGGAGGGGAGTCTTATTATTTCAGTGGGGAGTAGATTCCTAGGAAAATTTTTTCGCCCCACTCTTCGTCTCTGGGGCGAATGGCCAGACGGGCATTTGCTAACTCGCCAATTTGGCAGTTCCGTAGCCAAATGGCTACGGAACTAATAACTTAAGTTTTAAAACCAATACGCACTAACCGTTTCACATGTGTATTCTGTGATATACAACCGACAACTGGGCGTCAAGAAACTGAAGAAATGTGCTCCAAATAATTACTTATGAGTACTTTTATCGGTGACATAGAAAACATTTCACAATTAGTCGCCATACTGTGCACGTGATGTTGCCTTTGGGTCACATGATCAAACGCGATTTCGTGTAGAATGATGCCAGAATGGGCCAGCAGCACAGACATAAATAAAACACCCGTACTAGTAAGTTAGTAGTTTATAGGGGCATGGTTAATGATGTAACTCCATGGCCAGCTGACGGCAATTCTTAGCGTAACCTTATATCGATCCACGGGATTCCCGCTTGGTATTCTCGCTCACAACAACATCCGGTTATATAGAAAATGTTGACAAGCACATGCGTTCTGACAAAAAGGTAATAATTTCACACTTTTACATGGTTATTGTCAGGTAACTTTAGTGATATACATATAAGAATGCATACAGACACGAAAGACGTGTTTATTGCTCTGTTTATGGCGTTTTTCAACAGCCAGATAGAAAAACATTGTAGGGCGATTGACTGCCTAGTAGATTCCAAGCTCATATGACTCTAGGATAGGAGTTTGCGTATGTGTTGATGCGTGTTTGTATTTGTATATATTTATAAGGATCGCTGTTTCGTGTATGGGTGCATGGGACTATAAATTGCATACGATTATAACATTTTACTCATAACTGATATCATGAGTTAAGAATGAGACAAACACCCAGGTATAACAGTTCGTAATGCGCGCTGGATCTTGGCTATCGTTAGAACGACATATGGTGGCGCCACATCGCGAGCACGATCCACGGTACCCCGGATTTCGGTCGTGTAAATCTTAATCGCGTAGTACGCGAGATCTTAGCGAGACAACTTCGCCATTTTCAACTCGTTAACTTTATCGTGTTTTTCTATCTTCAGTCTTTATTGTTTGCACTGGAATTCGGCTACCAAAAGTGGCCATAACTGCGGAATGCATGCCTCTTTCAAATGCAACTAGGTCTCCGCTGCAGGAACAGCAAACGAGAAACCAGAAAACAAACCCGAACCGCAGGAAACGACGCATCAGCGACACTGACAGTGCAGGCGATTCGCCTGAATCGCCACAAAAACAATCTGCGTCGAGTGTGCTTAGACAAAACAACAAAAAATCCAAGGGGTTGGGCGATTTTTATGACGATTGTACAATGGATTCGCAATCCAAAAAGCCAAACTTTTCAGCTCTATCTTCTCCAAGCAATGGGTTTAATCGTTCGCCATTAGTAAACAACAAGCCAGTGGCGGCGAAGAAACTGATTATAAAGAACTTGAAAGGTGAGGACTCCAGACTGATGTGGTGTAAACATGACGCTGTACAGATTATTACACATTGCACCAAGCCAAACACAGTAGGTTAAGCAAATAAATTGGGGCAACAAAGCTAGTAATCGTTATTTCATCCGAGTAGTATATAGATACGCACACACCGTTTAATTTCTCAGTCAAATTGCATTGGCATTGATGGGGGTATCGCATTCGTTGCTGGTTGACCAAGTCTTACCAGTAAGTTGGCAACTATTAATTGCAATTAAAGTTCTATTAGTTTTCACCCAATAAATCATGCCACTTAAATAGACAAGCAAAATCCATTAATTAAATGACAGCTAGTCATGTGGAATTAACAGTGCCATCAACACAATCACTCCCTTTTGAGTTTAAAACTCCAATGAACACAGTTCCATATCTACATCACATATACTATTTCAGATGCTGCTAATATTACAATTTATACTATATAACTCCAATGTCTATAGCAAATAAATTCAAATGGGTAAGAACTATCTGAACAATTCTAAGTTAAGACTCTTAAGAGTTAAAGCAAAACAAAAGTCATGGGTTTGGGCCTGTACACCTAAGAGTTACTAGAACATAACCATATATAACTACAATTAAGAATATCACTCCAGTGGTCTACTAAGAAAACCTTGTTGAATACACAGCATCTTAATTTCATGGACCATGTCATGCTATTAAATAACTTTATGTTGCGAGTGCGGTATTCTGGCAATATTCGCTTTCCAGATGTAAATATATTCATATTCACCTATTCCTATTCTTGTTAATAGAATATGGCCATGCTATTTGCATCCAAATTCAACTTATGTAACATATTTTGGCCTTTGTTTACTAAACTAGTCTTCTTTCTGGAAAAATAACATGTTTGTTTGAGACTTTGCATTAGTTCTATGTATACTGGTGTCATATAGTATTATGACACAGGAGTAAAGCGACCCATGGGTCAAAATACCATATGCGACCTGCTCCAGCAAAATCAGGAATAAGTAAAGAATTACATTTTGAGATAAAGGTACCAAGTAAAAAGACAATTGTATGGGCTTTCCAATGGTGCCAAAGACAACTACCAAGCTCTATTAGTTGCTGAGTTATCATTTGATAAAGAGAAGGTGCCCAGACCATTTGACGAAAAATGATTCTGACAAAAACAGAAGTTTACTAAAGTATATTCATACATTTCAATAACAAAGGCACATCATATGAAGTTGAAATTTAGCACTGTTGTAGTGCACATCAACACGGATATTTTGGTGCAATTCCATTTCGATAGCTGTGAAAGTTCGCAAGACATGGCATTCTCTGCAACGTTGCCGCCAAGCTGTCAGCACACTCGCTCGAAGCTGTCAGTGTCAACTGTCTCTCGATCGTGGTCTTCCTCATAATTTTTTCCCTCAGAAATGATGTTCTGTTTACTGTCACTATCTGATCCCTCTGACTTGACTAAGTTTTCTAGTCAACAGCAACTAAATAATTGAATGATAAACGTAGATCTGATATATAAAAAATGTCCGTGCATCGAACTCAAACCAAAACAAACATGTCTTCGTGTGGGGTTAAAGGTCGTATTCCAATGTTCAGAGTGATTGCGCATGTGCTTTTCTAGCTGAGCCAATCAGCCATTGTGATTCATGTCACAAGATTACGTCCTCATTATTATTCAGTGAATAATGTGGTTTTATTTACGTTTGGTCTCCATTTTAAACCTCTTTGACTGGTTATATAGTAACATGTAATTGATTTTGCCCTAGTAAATGTATCATATTATGATAGGTCAGCTTTCTAACGATGCCAATGTGGCGGGAGTGGGTGCAGTGTGCAGTGGATACAATACATCTGAATTGAGCGAAGTTTCCTTTGTCTTTGTTCATTAAGATATTCATAGCTCTACGAAACGTTGTATTTTTTTAAAGTTATCAATCGTTTAGTGACCTTATAGTATCAAGACAGCAATCTATAATAAAAAACATCAACACCTGAAAATCTGCAAAATTCACCCCTTTGCACACATTGAAGTGGAATAGCCAGGCTCAGCGTTTCTGACTGATTCCTGATTTTGGCCTCAATGTTGAGCCTGAGACAATACAGTGTCCATGCTTCACAGTACACTTGGGCAGAACCATCAGTGCAAGACGGGGGAAATGGTGTATTAGTGGCTGACCTTCTGGAGCACACTGCGGGAAGACTTGATCAACTCTATCAATACTTTTAAGTTCACGTTAAGATATATTATTTTAAATTTGCATTTAATGTCTAATATTTTACATGATGTATGCATTTTACTCCAGTTATAATAATTATAATTTTCACTGTCTAATTGTATGGTATATTTTAGTTAGTCATTAATATTTAAATACATATTTTATTTTAGTCTAGTTATTTATCAATTTTATATTATTTATTATTGGAATGTAACTATCTGCAATGTCTAAATAATGTTTATTATTATTAATTATTTGCACACAATTCATTGGATGTGCTTTGTGTTTCAGAAAAGCCAAAGTTACCTGAGAACTATGAACAGCAAACGTGGGAAAAACTGGCAGAGGCAGTGCATGCAATCCATGGCAGTCGTGCCATCAAGTCCAGTAGTCTGGAGGAACTCTATCAGGTCAGTGGTAGGGGCTCTATCAGGTCAGTGGTAGGGGCTCTATCAAGTCAGTGGTAGGGGCTCTATCAGGTCAGTGGTAGGGGCTCTATCTGGTCAGTGGTAGGGGCTGTATCAGGTCAGTGGTAGGGGCTCTATTAGGTCAGTGGTAGGGGCTCTATCAGATCATTGGTAGGGGCTCTATCAGGTCAGTGGTAGGGGCTGTATCAGGTCAGTGGTAGGTGCTCTATCAGATCAGTGGTAGGGGCTCTATCAGGTCAGTGGTAGGGGCTCTATCAGATCAGTGGTAGGGGCTCTATCAGGTCAGTGGTAGGGGCTGTATCAGGTCAGTGGTAAGGGCTCTATCAGGTCAGTGGTAGGGGCTCTATCAGGTCAGTGATAGGGGCTCTATCAGGTCAGTGGTAGGGGCTCTATCAGGTCAGTGGTAGGGGCTCTATCAGATCAGTGGTAGGGGCTGTATCAGGTCAGTAGTAGGGGCTCTATCAGGTTAGTGGTAAGAGCTCTTTCAGGTTAGTGGTAAGGGCTCTTTCAGGTCAGTGGTAGGGGCTCTATTAGTCAATATTAGGGGCTCTATCAGGTCAGTGGTCTGAGCTCTATCAGGTCAGTGGTCTGAGCTCTATCAGGTCAGTGGTATGAGCTCTATCAGGTCAGTGGTAGAAGCTCTATTGGGTCAGTGATAGAAGCTCTATCGGGTCAGTTGTAGGGGCTCTATCGGATTAGTATTAGGGGCTCTATCGGGTCATTGGTAGGGGCTGTATCAGGTCAGTGGTAGGAGCTCTATCAAGTCAGTGGTAGGGGTTCTATCAATTCAGTGGTAGGGGCTCTATCAAGTCAGTTGTATGGCTGTATCAAGTCAGTGGTAGGGGCTCTATCAAGTCAGTGGTAGAGCTCTGTTAGGTCAGTGGTAGGAGCTCTATTGGTTCAGTCATGATTTCTTTTAAAAAATAAAAAAAATCTTATTTTTTAAATTTATATTATTTTTTTTAAATCTGGTATATAGACATTTATATAGATGTTTAAATTTGTAAACTATTTCAAACATGTTCTATTCAAATCGATTTGGGTTCTTGTCTTAACAGAGGGTACATGATTGTTTTTGTATAAAGACATTAGACACTGTCCACAAGGCCTCACCCCCTGTAGTTGCATAATCTGTCTTGGAAAGGAAAGCATGCTGTGTGTCTGTGGCTGTAGCAGTGCTAATTACTGTTTGATGAGAGGGTAGATTAGCACCTGTCCAGGGCTCTGTGTATTCTAAGGGTCTCTAACCAGAATACAAACTGGTACAGCATTAAACAACTGAGTCAACAACAACTTGCACAAACTCTAAGTGGCTTCTGACTTGAAAAGATACTTCTTCTGGAAGACAAGTTTGTGTGGCTTCACTGCATTCAGAAAGGGAATAGCTCAAACATACACAATGTCATAAAATACATTACTATCAGGCTATCTGGTGTCAATACAGCTGTGCGCACTTTGTGTTTTGTATTAAAAAACATGCAAAACTTTGTTGATCTCGATGCTTGTAAACAATTATTTGTGTTAAATTCATATAAATCAAATTAAAAAAACCGGAAGTAAAAAAATCATAGATCAATGATTTGTTTTGGAGTGATTTAAATCAAACAACCCTGGGTTCAGTTGTAGGGGTTCTATCAAGTCAGTGCTAGGGGCTCTATCGAGTCAGTGGTAGGGGCTCTATCAAGTCAGTGGTAGGGGCTCTATCAAGTCAGTGGTAGAGACTCTATCAAGTCAGTGGTAGGTGCTCTATCAGGTCAATTCTGTGGTGTTGTGTATATATGAGTATAATATAATTTTACTAAAACATTCACCATGTATAAAGTAATTACAATTCTGTAATTAATGATATGATTGTTGAAAATAGTAATCGTATCTTGTTTAGATAATAAAGTGTTATAATAGTGTGATCAGAGTCAACATGTGCTCATGTGATTGTAGTTAGGATGCTGTGATAGGCCATAGCCTTGTGCATGTCTGTGACAGCCGTGAATGTTGTAGGCCGTGGAGAACATGTGCTCACACAAGATGTCAGCCCAGTTGTACGATCAGCTCAAGTCTATATGTGAGAGTCACGTCCAGTCAAGTCTGCAGCAGTTCCTCTCGTATCCTTTGTGTGTCTGTCCTGGTCAGCTTGACCATCAGTCACCAGACAGAGGCGATAGTTGATCAGGCCTATATTGGCCTGTCTTTAATCTGATCTCGAAAGGAGTAACATTATCAAAGATTCATGTTATGATATGGACAACTTATCATTCATATTCTATAATGGTGGATAGATAAGACCCTCTTCTACTATTCATTACAAACAGGGATCCGACATGGCTGTCTTGTGTGGTTACACATCAGTGACTGCTGCTCCCTACGTACCAGTCCATTCACAACTTAAAGAATTATGTGACGTGGTCATTTGTTAAAACCTTCCTCAATTGATTAAAGCCATCATGAATCAGGTTTATTGGTGTTCGGATTTGTAGTAATAATGCACATCTAAAAGGGCAGACATAATAGTTATTTACTGTTGTTGTTGTTTACAGTTGTTGTTGTTGTTGTCTGTGTCCTTGACCATGCTGTAGAGCGGCTATGAACAGTGAACAGTTCCTCAAGTTGTTGGACAACTGTTGGCAGTCTCACTGCAGACAAATGGTTTGTTTACATCTAGTGTATTCTTTACACCAGTGTAGTTGTGCTTATTACTGTTGTAACTATGTGGTAATGGCCCACAGAAGAGCACATTTTAATAGTAGTTAAATGAGGTTTTTGTAAAACAAAATTTTGGGAGAACATGTAAACAGGAGGGGTAGCATATTGCTGTCATAGTTCACAACCTTTGACATGCTTATTCTATTTGTTGTTTTTAACTGAACTCACATGAAAATGTGTTTTGCGGTATATAGTTTTTGTTTTTACTCAACATCTGGTGAAATTTGATATGTATTTACAATTTAATGGTTTATTTTGTAATGTAATTGCTGTAATTGATATTATAAATTAAAGCTTACATGGCATGAAATTACATATTGTAATAATTTTTAAACTATGATAACATGACATATATCCCAGACTTGCCACACAAATACTTTGGTTATGCTGAAACACTTTTGTCTTCTTTATTATGATGTAAATTACCATTTATGACAATATATGAGAGCATTGTAATGATGTAGTGAAATGTCATTGTTTCAGAACAATGAAATGCATAGGTAGTTCGGCTTATTGTTATTCTGTGTTTTAACACGAATGATTTTATGTTTCAGATCATGATTAGAAGTATTTTCCTGTTCCTTGACCGGACATATGTTCTTCAGAATTCTGCTGTAGCATCATTATGGTGGGTAAAGCTAAAGAGGCGTTCGCTCATTCATTCGTTCGTTCATTCGTTCGTTCTACATTTTAAATATGCATTTGAAAGATCAAAGAAGTTACTCCAATATTGTTCTCTATTTTAGATATTCTATCTTAGCTCATTTTTATTTTTTACAGAAACTGTTAGCATTTAAACATTCAACAGGTTATCATTTATCATCCTCTGTGATAATGAGTAGATTTTTTTTATCTGATTACCAATATGGAATATTTGTGATCTGGGGATGGATAAGTAAATGCCCCATATTTATACAGATTTGTTTTGGATTTACGGAATAAGCACTAGGCAGATTTCCGGTATAACCTAATTTTATTTGGTGTAGTTATATTTCATAGCCTGATAGGTGGCGAGACTCGATTGGAACATGAATGCTAACTAACCAATGACCAAAGTTTATAGATATTTATACAGAAATTCAAGTGAAAATATGGATTTTAACAAACCAAATCCAGCATGTCTGATCGCCATGACATGTCGATGTTGTAGTGGTGCGTCACTGTTTCAGGGACATGGGGCTGGAGCTGTTCCGGATCCACATCATCAGTAACGACGTCGTACAGAGTCGTACAGTGGAGGGAATCCTGGAGCTGATTGAAGCAGAACGGAACGGAGAAGCAGTCGACAGGCAACTCCTCAAGAACCTACTGAGAATGCTCTCAGATCTACAGGTACCTCACACATCTCTGCATGTTTTTGCAACATTTTGTCCATGTTTATAGAGTTTTAGTTGCTTTTTATAGGTTTTGCTGACCGTGACAGCAAAAACAAGGTTTTGCCGGTAGAAACCCAACCCTGCTAATATTTCTGGAGTGTTGACAAAGTAAACTGTTGAAAAATATGTTCATGGGTTTTTATAATGAGTGAATACTGTTACCGTTATCCTTAGTTTAAGTTTTGTCAGCATTTTTCCATACTATAATACAACTATAATAGTTTTAGCTAGTTTTATGGGTAAATAATTTTAAGAAACATTTTTACTAGTTTTACTGATTGTCAAAAGTCTTGCCAGTAAAATCCCAACCCTGTAACTATCATTAGTGTGGCACAAACAGTTCACAGTGTGCTGTCACGATGCACTTTTTTTGTTATTATTTTAAGACTAGTCATATATACTTTTAAGATATTTTAATATACAATAACTATTATTTATTACTGTGATCAAAATTAATTTGTTTGGCTTTTATTTATGTATTTATTATTTTTAGTATTAACATAAATAACACATTTTAGTATGTTTTACTTGTTAGATATTGATTATTAGTGTGTATAAACTAAAAAAATTGGCATATTTAATGCACACATTATAAAGCAATTATTCGGATATGCCGCTATATAAGAAATTTATTATCATTATTAAAAATCACTGGCACTTCATTTGTATGCCATGTACCTTGAAGTGGGTTCAGCCTACTGTTATGTTTCTCATTGGCGACCATGTTAATGTTTTGCATAATTATAAGAAAACGGGACCATAAAAAATTCTGAAACTTCTTACCTGCCGTTGTCATCATCTCATTTACATGCTGATCAAGTTTAGTAATAGTCTCTTACTTCTAACTCATTTAAAATGCCGGAACGTGCCATACCCGTAAATTTTTACCAATTTCTGCATGAATTACTACGCACACGAGCCTTGTGGCAAAAAAATTGCCAAAAATCAGCATGGTTAACGGTTTAATTCTTACATAACTAGCATGATGGCTGTACTTTTGTTTGTAGATTTACCAGGAGGCGTTTGAAGTAAAGTTTCTGGAGGCAACAACTCGAATGTATGCAGTGGAGGGACAAAGGTTAATGCAGGACAGAACGGTAAGTGGCTAGGTACTCTCTGACATTCCATGAATCAACTGGCAAGAGATTTTGTCATTGTAACAATTTTGGGATGAGTTTCATTATTTGTTTAAATGTCCTTTTTTCAAGATACTACACAAAGTTTAATTCTAGGTATGGATGGATGGATCAATTGTTTAATTGATCAAGCCATGCAAAGCTAATTAATCACCAAGTATAACCCTGGGAGTGACCACTTAGCTGAATTTGGCCCACACGATTAGTGAGCATAGTTGATGATAGCTAATGACGATCTAGCATACAAAACGTGTCATATAGTTGGAGCCCATATTTGGCTGCTTTTACTATGCTCCGCAGAATAAACGTTTACGTTACATTTCCATTCGTAGTATCTAAATATGTAACGCGTTATACCTTTGGAAAGCTCTATGATTGGCCTATTCGAATACACATGAATGCGCGAGCGGGCTATATGCTGCGAATGAGCAATCGTCATTACAAACGCGTGCTGTCTGAGCTTTTGAGCTTTTTATTTACTAATCCGCCATTTTGTTTTCTCACTGCGTTCTGTGTCAGTTCACTTTAGGCTGGATTATTTCAAGTTTCTGCATCAATATTTCTGCAAATTGAATGACAGCTTTAGTGAATCAATTACGTTATTATACTAGTTCAGACAGTTAGAACGATGTGGGCTTTTTTGAGGTAAATATCATCCAAGTTGCCATCGCGATTTCCACTGGCTTCAAAAACCCACACTACCATGGTAAACGACACGGGACTGATGGGCCTGTCTGAATCGGTATAGTCCGATGTGGGTAAAAATCATAAAAATAAAAGTTCTCAACATATTTGATTCATTTTGTAGCTAATATGTATGGCTGCATTTTTTTACTGGACATAGGGACAAACAGCCACTCAGTAATTATCTGGTAGCAGGGTGGGTAAAAAAAAATCTTGCTCTTTTTTTGATGAAATTCAAAAAGTAATATCCCCATGATAAGATTATGTGCTGTAGTTTTTATAATTTTATTAACAGTCTTTTTAGCAACAAAATGATACCTCAATCATATTTGTGCAATAATTATTAGCGATGTTATGATTTTTTTAAAGTACCCTTACGAATAACTCGGTCACACCTAGGGTTAATCGTAAACACGCCTGCCACGCGTTTGTCAGATGGCTGGCGTAACCTAATATTGTAGACAACACGTTACAAATACAGATTCGAGGCCCATTATGGTGGCAAATTAAGGGGACATGTCAATATTACAAATGGCCATTATGTTCTGTCAACGATATGTAAAATACCATTGAAAATCATCACATTTCAAGTATGATACACGTATCTGTCGACATTCCTTTTATCACTAACAATCAGGAAACTACCTAATTCAATTGTTTACAAAGACTACAACACTTAGGACGCTGCAATTTGGTATATGGCAGGTAGATAGACACCTGTCATACATGGTTTAGAATTATGCCAATTTGGCATATGAACGCGTTTTAAATGTAGGCAACTATACACGGTTTAGAATTACGATTGGTGAAGGGTTTTTGTCAGTAATACACTGCCACTTTAGGCTATCATTTAACTTTTGCTTAATTCATTCACGGTGGTGTAGCAGACGTAGGACGTTTATGTTAACCAAAATCAACCTTAAAGTTATCAGTGACCCTGTCATGCTTATATGTATGTCATTTATGTCTTTGGGGATTTTTTCAAAACAATATTTTTTTCACATTTCGTGTGCCTGTGCAGCCCTTTCTCTGTTTGTGTGAGAAACACAACTAACTATGTAGGGTGAAACATGGGCAATCTGTCCAGTTTATTTCCATTGACTATTACAGGACAAGTATTGCCACTGTGCACACTGACTTGAACATACTACGCCTACAGCAGTGTGCACAGCCAGGACGTACATCACAATAACAATGAATGTACAGACGCAAGCTGCTAAATGTCACTAATTAGTATAAATAATATTAGCAAACAGTTAAGACTGGTTTGCAAGATTAAATTGACCAAAACACTCTTGTTGCTGCTCAATAATTAGCATAATTATGAAATACAAGGGAAAAAGATCCACAAATACAAATTGCACGAGCATAGCATCAGCGGTACTATTTACAATTCAATAAACATAAAAATAAACAGGGGTACTAATCTTCCAGGCCCCACCCGCTTGTTGGTGGGGTCGTGCCACCCCTGCTAAAGGACTATGCTGTGACAAATGTCTGTCTACCTGTAATGATTACCCCTGTCTATGACAGGTGTCTGTCTACCTGTAATGATCACCTTTGTCTACCTGTAGTGATTACCCCTGTAATGATCACCTTTGTCTATGACAGGTGTATGTCTACCTGTAATGATCACTTTTGTCGATGACATGTGTCTGTCTACCTGTAATGATCACCTTTGTCTACCTGTAGTGATCACCTTTGTCTATGACAGGTGTCTGTTAACCTGTAATGATCACCTTGTCTATGACAGGTGTCTGTCAACCTGTAATGATCACCTTTGTCTATGACAGGTGTCTGTCATAGACAAATCATTATTTAAATCAAATGATTTAAATCAAACAACCCTGCCTCTGTCGGTGCCAGGTGTCTCTCTACCTGTAATGTTCACATCTGTCTATGAAAAGTGTCTGTTTACCTGTAGTGATCAGATCTGTCTGTGCCAGTTGTCTGTCTACCTCTAATGATCACCTCTGTCTGTGCCAGTTGTCTGTCTACCTGTAACGATCACCTCTGTCTGTGCCAATTGTCTGTCTACCTGTAATCAGTAATAATAAGATCTGTCTGTCCCAGTTGTCTGTCTACCTGTAATCAGTAATAATCAGATCTGTCTGTGCCAGTTGTCTGTCTACCTGTAATCAGTAATAATCAGATCTGTCTGTGCCAGTTGTCTGTCTACCTGGAATCAGTAATAATCAGATCTGTCTGTGCCAGGTGTCTGTCCACCATACATAATAACTGTTTTATGTGTACCTTTTTTCAGGTAATCCTTTTATGATATATACACATTGTTTGTTAGTTTCTTTAAAATATTTTCTAGTCTAAAACATATGCATATAATTTTAGCAAATGTATATTTTGTACCTGTACTTTTGTTCAATCGTATGATTTAAAATTTGCACGAAATAAATTATTACTTGTTTATTTATTATTATTTATTTTGATCTTCTTAGGTGTCTGCCTACCTGGCCCATGTGGAGAAGCGACTGAATGAGGAGTCAGAGAGACTACTGCACTATCTCGACATCACGACACGGTGTGTAGTGCACCTACATCACATGACTGGTGCTTCATAGTTTGCCACTGCATTCATTATTTATGTAGTTCAGTGCACATAAATGCAATGTATAGTGCAGTGGATACAAATTGTGAAATGTTTAGTTCGATGCAACATTGTATGTTGTTCAATACAGAAACAATCGTGTATAGTTCATAGTTCCACCAACGGTGCCCTTAGTAGGTGTTTTGCATCCAATGGGAAGACCGCTGCACCAGTGCCCAGTATCCTCACAACCAGCATTGAGGCAAAGACTCCAGGACCATCTCCACTGGACGGATCACTGCATCAGAATGCCCAACACCCGCCTCCCCCGACAAGACCCTTCTCTCGACACATACCTCCCTGGACAAGTTTCTTCGCCTGACACCTGCCTCCCTGGACAAGTCTCTTCCTCCCGACACTTGTCTCCCCCGAAAAGTCTCCATCTCCTGACATCCGCCTCCCCCGATAAATCTCCTTCTGAATTCAACCTCCCTGAGCATGTCCCCTTCTCCCGACACCCCCTCCCTGGACAAGTCTCCTTCTCTCGACACTCAGCTCCCCTGACAAGTCCCATTCTCCCAGTTTAGCCATAGTAAAAAACGCAAGGCAGACAATGGAGGAGTTTCAAAGACACCCTGATGATTTACCTGAAAAAGGCCTGATAAACACCATCCACTTTGCACAATCCACTGTGCATTGGCTGACTTCAAGGCAAACTGCATACTGATTGAGGTAGAGAAGCCGCAGAGAAGAAAGACAAAGGGAAAGAACCCAACACTTACAAACCCCAATTCCAACCAGAGTCCCCCCCTGCTCCACTGCCCTAAGATTTGCTTTTCAAGAATCAGGCTACTGAACCACATGATCACCCCTTGGCAGATGTTATCGTCGCTTTGAGGAGCAACCAATGAGATGAGTTCAGTGCACAAAAACACTGCTGTGTATAGTTTTGTTGATGAATAATGCCAAGTGGTGTGTAATTTATGGATCCATCATGTGACTTTTGCCTAGAAATCTCAGCAAGCTTTAAACAAACGCGACTGCAAGTGTAAAGCTGCCAGACATTCAGTTGTTTTTTTCGTTGAATTTTTGGCATATGTGTGATAGAAAGTCAGTGAAAAAGTGCTGGCAAATGTATGGTGCCCGAATACATAAGTTGACATTACAATTTCTTTTTGGGAATGGCAGAAAGCTAATTCCATTTATCAGTCTCTCAGGGTATTTGGTGTCCGAATCGGAAGATCTTCCATGCGTATGTTTTCACACCATTTTCAAACTCTGTCACTGCGTCTTAATATGTAAACATGGAATTGTGCTTGCTCATTGTTCATTATCTGGATTGTGACGTCACACTCTGGGTAAATGAGTTGCCGTCTGTCTAATGTCTGTATGTCTGCTTCAGGAGGCCTCTGATCACTTGTGTGGAGAAACAACTCATTGAACAGCACCTCACATCACTGCTACAAAAAGGTAGGTCACCCAGACACACACATGACCTTATAAGATCATGTGGGAGTATATAAGGTCATGAATGAGTATATAATGTCATGCTCAATTTTATAATTTTGTGCAAGAGTATATATGGTCATGCAAGAGTATATATGGTCATGCATGAGTATATAAGGTCATGCGCAAGTTTATGAGGTCACGCAAGATTATTTAAAGTCATGTGAGTATGTAAGGTCATGTATGAGTACAAGGTCATGCACAAATGTATAAGGTCATGCATAAGTCTATAAACTCATGCGCATATTTATAAGGTCATGCAAGATTATGTAAAGTCATCTGTGAGTATATAAGGTAATGTGCAAGTTTGAGGTCATGCATGAGTATATAAGATCATGCATGCATACATAAGGTCATGCATGAGTGTATAAGGTCATGTGTGAGTTTATAAAGTCATGTGAGTATATAAGGTCATGCACATGTATATAAGGTCATGCACGAGTATATAAGGTCACATTATGATGTTATTTGTTCTACAGGTCTTGACCAGTTGTTGGACGAGAACCGTAAACACGACCTTGCACTACTTTACAGACTGTATGCCCGGGTCAAAGACGGACTGCATCAACTGACCGTCCACTTTGCACTGTACATAAAGGTTAGCTGTGTCCCAATACATGCAATCTCATTGTCTTCCTACATCTCCCTGTGTGCCTCCTACCTCCCGTGGAGTGTCCCAACACATGCACTCTCGTTGTCTTCCTACATCTCCCTGTGTGCCTCCTGCCTCCCGTGGAGTGTCCCAACACATGCACTCTGATTGTTTTCCTACATCTCCTTGTGTGCCTCCTGCCTCCCGTGGAGTGTCCCAACACATGCACTCTCGTTGTCTTCCTACATCTCCCTGTGTGCCTCCCGTGGAGTGTCTTCCAACGTCTCCCTGCATGCAGTGTCACTTGTACATCCCGTGGAGTGTCCCATTGTCTTCTAAATCTCCCTGCAAACAGTGTCACTTGTACCTCCCGTGGAGTGTCCCATTGTCTTCCTACATCTCCCGGCTTGCAGTGTTACTTGTACCTCCCGTGGAGTGTCCCATTGTCTTCCTACATTTCCCGGCTTGCAGTGTCACTTGTACCTCCCGTGGAGTGTCCCATTGTCTTCCTACATCTCCCTGCTTGCAGTGTCACTTGTACCTCCCGTGGAGTGTCCCATTGTCTTCCTACATCTCCCTGCTTGCAGTGTCACTTGTACCTCCCGTGGAGTGTCCCATTGTCTTCCTACATCTCCCTGCTTGCAGTGTCGCTTGTACCTCCCGTGGAGTGTCCCATTGTCTTCCTACATCTCCCTGCTTGCAGTGTCACTTGTACCTCCCGTGGAGTGTCCCATTGTCTTCCTACATCTCCCTGCTTGCAGTGTCACTTGTACCTCCCGTGGAGTGTCCCATTGTCTTCCTACATCTCCCTGCTTGCAGTGTCACTTGTACCTCCCGTGGAGTGTCCTATTGTCTTCCTACATCTCTCTGCTTGCAGTGTCACTTGTACCTCCTGTGGAGTGTCCCATTGTCTTCCTACATCTCCCTGCTTGCAGAGTCACTTGTACTTCCCATCTAAGTGGTAATTGCAGACAATTATTTATTACAACTGTAGTGCATTGAAAAATATAGTTTGTTATGATTTCTTTAATTTTCAAACATTCCCAGTGTAATATATTGTAATGTAAAGAACATTATTTTCTTTAGTTCTACATACATATTGTATATATATATACATCGTAAATCTAATCGTTTTCATGACGCGAAAGCAACATACCAAATGCTAACCTAAGGCGCTACCAGTGCGCGAAAATACGAATTCATCATCCACGTATGAAACGATGAATCGATGTTAGGTGGTGCGTCATAAATTTATGCTTCAGTTGAGATGGGTTAAAAGACAAAGTGAATCAGTTATTAATTCTACCTATTGTCGTTTTCTATGTTTAACCCATTAGACCCCACAACGGCCGCAGCCGGCCGCTCTGTGAAGTCCTGGAACAGCCGCCACCGGCCACATACAGGACGCTCTATTAAAAAAAATCCTGGCGAATAACTACTGAACTAAATGCTACCAAATTTTGCCACACCCTAGCGAATACATTTTGCAACAACAACAGCTTGTTACGTGCATGTGTTGCCCTTTTGGAAATCTTGATTTCCATCGGTTTTGGTCATGCTATCTTGAACATTTTGATTTCTATATTTGTCAATAAAATATGGTCTAACCTGAAAAATAACTCAGAATTTTACAATTTTTTCAGTGGTGCAAAGCTAACACATATAGCTAAATTTTCTACACTGGGTTGCAAGGGTTATAGCATGGGATCATTGTCAAATGTCAGTCGCAAGGTAGAATAACTTTCAAAGTTTTAACAAACTTACTATTTTGTCTTTGCAAATTGTGATCAAATGTCAACAATTTATTAATATATCCTATTTCTATGTATACATGCATGTGGAAAAATTACTACTCTTCAAAACAAACACAACTTGTAATTGTCAATATTGAATAGTTTTTCCTACAAAATTTTTGAACACGAGATAAAATCGCTCGAAATTTGCCAGAAATCCTGGGAACAGTGGAGCATGTTTTAATAAAATCCTGGGGCCTAATGGGTTAATCAGCTTACATACTACGTGTGTCAAATCATATATACATTTTTGGCTGCTCAGATCCAGGTTATTATTTTCGATTCGTAGGCCTATTGGTCCAGTCCATGGTCAATGTAGCAGATCTATTCCATAACAGTACACATGCATGTATTTTATTCAGTTGAAGATTCAACAGGGTGTGATATTTAAAAATAATACACGTTGATGCTAGTTGACTCGTTTAATAATAAGCTCTATAAACTGCGATAAGACAGTGCTGCAAGCACACATTGGCTTCTACAGCGTTCTTGGATTTCGTGCAGCGGGCGGTGATCACTGTTGTTTAGTAGCTCCCTGGTGGCAGATATGGGAACACCTAACGTGCCTCGTGTACAGTGCGATCCGAAATCGTGGACCCCAACCACTGCGTTATGACAAGACTCGACTGTATTAATGGAGGGGCAGTTTTGGTAGATGACAGAATATAGTGACATCTTTATATATTGGACAATGGTTGGACTGTGAAAATATGTCCCTACTAGGCAGGGAATGTATTAATGAACACATATTTAACCCTAATTGTGACTCCAAATGTATTCAAGTTTTACTCGACACTGTTGTTATGGTTTAATTATTACATGTTGGTGATGATGATATTTTTTCCCCACAGAAAACCGGCCGGTTATTTGTTGTGAACCCAGAAAATGATCCCGAGAAGGACCGAGATATGGTGCAACAGCTGCTGGGTGAGTGAGTCCCTCGACCATGTCAACCCTGAACAATGTTTGTGTGGACACTGGTCAACAGTGCTCTATCCAATCCAACTGCACTTCCTACCACCATTTGTAGTGGAAGCCTCACACGGGGCCAGTGGCTTATCTAGAATCTTGCAGGGGGGGGTGCATGTGCAAGCCTGTGTGTGCATACATTAAAAGTACTCATGATTTCTGCTTTGCATTTATTGACACAATTGTTACGACAGACCTCCTAATGCGAACACTCAGTATAGCGACCACTGACGTGAAGGTCTGTATGATCTGACCTAGTTCAGTGTCAGCCAAGACAAGTGTACACTATATAACACAATATCACAATATAATCCATTTTTAACATAAATAAAATAAACACAACACCACAAGTGACAGTTATTAGACAATCTGTGATTTCTTTACTGCAACAACTACTGTTGGGTATTTGGACCAAAACATTCAAATTAAACAGCTAATAGTCAAATTATAGTTTTATAATTGTGGTTCACTGAAACATTTTTGGCCAGTCAAGAAGTTAGAACAGTTTATACTGTATAACATGATTTTATGATAAATATGATAAGAATTAGTACCATTAATGTTATGGTTGTTGCTCCAAGAAAAAAAGTATCAAAAAATGAAATTAATCAAATATTATTAACTTTTTTTCCAAGTAATGATGTAATTGCATTACAAATAATTTGACACTATTACAATTGCAAAATTGTGTGAAGTTTTTGATTACATCTCCGATACGTTTATCTGTATAATTGTAATTCATTGTAAATTACTTGGTTACACCACCGTTACACCACCGTTACAACAGTAATCCAGCCTGACATGGGTACACCACCAGGACACAAATTGACACAGCGACCTGTGACATCAGGGTGTATACTGACAGATGTAGCAGGCGTCGCCATAGTTACACTGGGCGTCGTTCCACCTCCATTGGAAGAGCCAGAGCATCTGTGCGCAGTGTTCCCACCCACTGCTGTTGTTCGGTTCATTCACGTTCCAGTTCTTGTAGTTGAGGGCGCCCCCTGTGGCCGTCCAGTACCACTGCGGCAGGGTTGTCTTGGCCGTTGTGGTCGCCCCTATCCAGAAGTCGCAGTGACGTGTGGCTGCAGCGAGGGGACACAGTTTTGGTGATGGATATAGACTTTTCTTTCTCACACAGGACGATAAATGTATGGAGCAAATTATGTACTTATTGTGTAAATGCTAGCAGCATGAATATGTTTAAAAACAAAATTGATGTATATCTCTGAGTTGATTACACATCAATGAATAATGGTTGGGCTCTTATTGAGTCAATGGCTTCTTAGTCCACCTGACATCTGGGGCTTCAGCGTTGGATGACAATCTTGTTATGTCTTGTTAAAACTCCTTAGACTATTGGGAGAGGGGAAGGGAGAGGGGAAGGGAGAGATGAAGAGAACGGGGAGGGAGAGGGGCAGGAGAGGGGGAGAATGAGAGAGGGGAAGGGAGGAGGGGGAGGGAGAGAGGGGAGGGAGAGAGAGAACTGCAGAGAGAACCCTCCCACTGCAGAGAGACTTACCTGCTTGTTTTCCTGCCAGCATGTTAATGAACTGCTGTTCAGAGCTCGTTTCTATGGCAACAAGTTCAGCATTGACGAGCCGACATCGTTCACGTGCCGTCTTCCAGGTGACTCTGTCTGACGACACCCTGTAGCACTTCCTCGAGTCAGGGTTGGAGGTGAAGTAGGGCGGGCATTGCCGGATCAACATCGGGGGATGTCTAACTGCAGACAGGTCTCTCTGTGGTTTCTCTGTCATGCACAACACATGTCATTGATGTACCAGTTGTAAGGTAAACTAAATAGCAAATATGCAAGTATTTTCAAAATATATGTAATTTATGAGTAACGATTGAGATTAGTTACTCTCAATCTTTCAGCTGCCAAAATGTTGAGAGTAAGTAATCACAAATGATGCGGGTGTTTACGTGGGCGAATCTTGAAGTGCGTTATTGTACAACACCGTATCGTCCAACAAATCAGAAAAATAATGTAATGTAAACTAGTCTTTAGTCTAGATCTGTGTGCGTTCGTGCATGCATCACAAAAAGCTGTTGCAAACACCTAAACATTCATATATTTATTACATTTATTATCAAATATTTTATTAATGCCAAATGTTATTCGGGATGTTAAGTAAATTATTTAAAGTTATCTACAAAGCTACATGGTTCAGGAAACAATCATATACAGCACCAGCCATATTACCATCATTTATTAGTTTATTTATATTAACACTGATGCCACTATAAACATTGGCCAGGCAGGCAGTCAGCCAGTATTTACATGGGCCAGGCAGGCAGTCAGCCAGTATTTACTGATGGCAAATCAGCATTTTTATAAATGAATGTTATTAGTTGGAGATAGCATTGTGAAGAAGCTCATGGAAACTTTGGATGTTTTTTATATAAAAATGATGCCGCATTTAGCAGAAGACTCGGTCATCTTGGTGTTGATATCAGCCTGCCTTCACACTTTACTGATACCATCTCATACACATGAATCAACTGTGGCCGCAGTGAGAGATCTCTCTCAGATAAACTATCCTTCGTCATTTCTCAACCAGATATAGCTATTTTACACCAAGAGGTGTCAGCTCTTCTGATTAAGGCAGTATATTTCCCTTTCTTCGACCTTTTCAGGACTAAGGCAGTCTTCCTATTTTCCCAACTTGTCCACTCTGTCTGTGGGTGTTTGAAAGGTCAGTTTTGATAGGTGTGATCTTTTAATTGTCATATCTCATGAACCATTCATTCTATTTTACAATTCATTCTATTTTACAATACCTTAGAAAGGTATTTGAAACCATTTTTCTTTAATAGAATATCATAAGTATACAGATCATAAGTATAAAGTTGGAAAACAATTTGTTCCCAAGTAGTTGTGCAACGTTTCTGTGGATGTTGATGTAAACTGTCTCTTGTTGACAATATTTACATTGCTTTTAGTTTATCTACACTGTTTCTACAACATACTTTTTCAATGGGCATCATAAGATTGTATATTAACTTGTATAATATATAAACACCAAAACAACATAATTCTAAATGATTACACAAAACCTGTGAGTTCTGCTACAAACCCAAGTGGTCTACCATTTTGCCATAGGTGATTATTTACAAGGCACTAATTACATTTATTGAGTGAGAGAGATTATTTTGAAGTAGACGTTAATTACATGGTTATTCATTAGGGAATCTATGGGCACATGTGGCTGACAAAATCTAAGAATTACCCCGAGCATGTTGTTTGTGCAATAAATCAAATACTGCGATTGTGAGATTTAATGTAATCTTAACCATAATTCAGATTTTGTAACCATGGCAACTGTACACAACAGGAGTGTTGTCTAATTCGTCAGTGCACAGATTTTCCCCAGGTGGTAGAAATTTCCAAGTAACTGTATTATCTGGTGTTTATTCAATTCCTTCCACCATGAGTCTCTTGTGAGATCCCTTCCTTGAACAACAAACCTCTGATTCCTCATACCACAGTACACCAGAGTATGCCCTGGAAACAGTTCACTATTTATTTTCCTGTTTTTATTTTTCCAAAATTATATTGTGAATCTTCTGAAAATCAACTATGTTAATATATATATTCTTTCATTAACTTTCTGGGAAAAACAAAGAATTCTGTAATTTGTTTCTCCCAAAAAACAACATGCAGAATGCTCTCCTTCAAATGGCATCCAAGATAACTACATCATGTCTAACTGCACAAGGGATTCTACAGTTACTGACGTGTTATCAGCCGTCCACTAGAAATTAAAATTGCGTCCTCAAATATGTCCATATCTCTGTTCCAAAAAAATTCCGAGGAGCACAAAATTACTAAAAGGGATTTCCATCTCAAAATCACACTTGCTTCAATTGTACACTTAACCCACAAGTAAATTAGTGATTCATATCCACCTGATACGTTGGCCGCAGTTCACATACCACATTGGTTCTCTTAACAATTATTTGATTTTCATCGCCACAACAAATTTGATCGTCGTGACAACAGTCAGATGAGACTCAGTGATTCGCAGTGATTACGTTAGCAGCGTTGGAGACCAATCATTCATTGCCGAGCAGCTACACATACATGTGAATTCCATCAATCTTACCAGGAACACTTGACAGGATATTGAGGTTTTTTACTTGTTTGGTTTTAACCAGATTTGTGATTTAATTCACGTGAGAGTCCCACCCACCTTATTTTGTGTCAACATCAAAGAAATCAACAGATGTTTATCATGATGCAGTGACACTGCTAATTATAATCTACCAACCTTCTTTGGACAGTGTTTGCTGTGTGACATATTTTCTAATACTTGATACATTTGCACCAACAGTTTAATAGCACCATCTATCATGTAATCAGTGAAGCTGGCGACAATAATGCTTGTTGCGAGGATCAAACAAATAAGGGAGGGGGCGAGTTGGAATGAGTGTGGTCATATTAAAGAGGCTGTGGTCTCTATGTAGAGTTTCCTTTACTAAACAAACAATGGTTGTGTTAAAAAGTAATTATAACAAGGTATCTGTCTAAAGTCTGTTCATGGTTTATTTTATGTTGATCATGTTATTGATCATGATCTCTGCTGAGTTGGCCAGCTTACACAGGGGTGTCCAAATGTTCGCATTTTGCCAAAAAAAAATGCGAACCCAGACCTCACTTATGCAAATTAATTTTGCGAAATGTTTTATTATGCGAGCTCATTCAAGCATTATTTTGATAATGGATTTTCAGTTGTGAAATCATCGGACAAATCAAAGTACCAATGCAAACTGCAAGTGGCTATGTTTAGCCCACCTCTGTATATAGTATCACAGTATTTACACTTCCCCATGGTACGCAATGTAACACCTCTATATATAGTATCATGGTATTTACACTTTCCCATGGTACGCAATGTAACTCCTCTATATATAGTATCACAGTATTTACACTTCCCCATGGTACGCAATGTAACACCTCTATATATAGTATCATGGTATTTACACTTTCCCATGGTACGCAATGTAACTCCTCTATTATAGAGTATCACGGTATTTACGTTTTCTCAAGGTATGCAGTGTAACACCTCTATATATAGTATCAGTTATTTACACTTTCACAAGGTACGCAATGTAACACCTCTATATATAGTATTACATTATTTACACTTTCACAAAATATGCAATGTAACAACCAAAGGCAGTTCTTTCGATGAATTTAACAAAGGTATACACTCTTATAAAATTAACTGCACATGTTACTTAGTTAAACACACAAATTAAATTAATTGTGTAGGTAGCTTTAAAAAGCATATTACCTTTACATGTGAGTTGAACTCAGTTCATCCTTTGTTGCTAGGAGACTACATTGAAATCTACCGGTCTCCAAATGAGAAATCCATATCAAATAGATCTGATGTTGTAGTGAACTTCACATCAAATTGAATCAATTGGCTTCATTTGTCCAGTTCAAATAAAGCCGAAAACCCTAGAGAGTATGCTCGAAAACTAATTCCAAAATACAAATCAGCACAATTCTGTTTGCTTAATTTCACTGGAATCGCTTTCAATACAACCTTATAGATTCACATAAAAGCAAAAAGTAGATGGAGCTATTTAAGTACAGCGACAAGAGTAATATTGCTACAACTACAAGTGTACCGTGGGAATCTTACTCAAATAAACTAGGTAATTTGATGGTGCATTTGCTGACATTAAGAAGCTGTGGCTATTGTACAAAAAGAAAATACTCAGTGATGTATGCTTAATGGCTACACAAATATTTACATAGACTGGTACCTGGGTACTTTTATCAAGAGCTAGAATGTATGTGATTGATTAAAATATAACTAAGTACCACACCATAAGTTTACAGTGAAGTTTTTAATTGTTTACGATACGTTATCAGTAGACCGACACTAGCTGAATTATACTCGTTAAATGTTTTTTAATACTGGTTAAATGGGTGTATTTTTCTCAAGAAATTTGAAGATTCTTGTGAGAAAATTCTTTAAAATGTTCCAGGAAGCCATGAGGGGTTGTAAGTAAAACTACAGAAAGTCTTGTACATACCAAAAAACAGTAATGAAACTGTTCTGTATCGAAAGTTAAACACACTGTCAGACAGACTTTGTACTTCAAACACCCATTTATCTGAAGAAACAAAATGATAAAAACACAGCTAGAATGTCGGACTCTCTACTGATAGGAATATGGATCAGATCTACTTGCTGCCAATCTAATTATGGGCAATTTCACTGAGTCTTCATTGCCTCAGTTAACTTGTCTGTATAAATGAGTACCTGCTGGGATTCCAGACAGTGATGGAATGACAACTGAACAACCTTTATGCAGCAAGACTGGTTACTTCCGAGAGAAGTTGAGTGTTTGCATGAACATGTCTGCCGGGGGCAAAGTGTAACGCCCCCTGATCAGTGAATGGTGGATGAGCATGGTAACAATTGAATGTTTTGCTTTTAGCCATGTGTTTTGTTTGATACATATCTGCTCCTCGCTGCAGACTTCAAGGATCGGGTCGACAACATCATCAGCAACTGTTTCCAGAGCAATACCAAGTTCATCAATGTGATGAAGGAGTCGTTTGAACACTACATCAACCAGCGGCAAAACAAACCTGCAGAACTCATAGGTCAGTGCAACATACTCTGTCTGAGTTTCTCCCCATCCCTAACCCTCCTCCTTCTTCATCTTGTTTCCCTCTTCTCTCCTCTCCTCTTGTCTCTTTCTTTATCTTCTCTCCCTCCCTAACCCTTCCCCTTCTTCATCTTGTTTCCCTCTTCTCTCCTCTCCTCTTGTCTCTTTCTTTATCTTCTCTCCCTCCCTTCCCCTCCCTCTTCTATTCCCCCTCTCCTCTGCCTGTTCTGTCCTTCTCTTACACTTCCCTGCTCTCCCATTCTCCATCTCCTCTCTGTCCAGAGCCTGACCTTGTGTTGTTTTAGACCTTGTGTTGTTTTAGATCTTGTGTTGTTTTAGACCTTGTGTTGTTTTAGACCTTGTATTGTTTTAGACCTTGTGTTGTTTTAGACCTTGTGTTGTTTTAGACCTTGTGTTGTTTTAGACCTTGTGTTGTTTTAGACCTTGTGTTGTTTTAGACCTTGTGTTGTTTTAGATCTGTCTTCCTCCATTTGTCACCAAGATTTAATGTTCAGGCCAAGTTTCAGTAAAACATGAGCAACTTTTGACCAGACGGTAAAAAATAATTGATTAGTTTTTCCGATGATTTCACCAAAACTAAATTATACATTTGTACAAATGAGCAGGAGTGTCATACAGGATATTAGTTAAGTTTGAGATTTGTGATTCTAAATTGAGAAAAAGTGAATTGCGGAGGTAGTTTTAATTCATTTCATTAATTTAATTCAAGTGATAAGTCATAATTATCTTCTGTCGTGTCATCTAAACTATGTTTGTCATTTTGCAGCCAAATATGTGGATTCTAAATTACGAGCAGGAAACAAGGTGAGAGGATGTTGTCTTGATGTGTTATCACCAGTTTGTTATTTTGTGTTGGTGTATCATAGATCAACATTGTCCACCACGTATACAGTAGACACTACCTGATTTTAACTTACTATTTACTTTGCGTGATTCTCGTTTACTTAACTTTTTTCATGTATTTAACTGTCACTTTTTTGCTTACTTCCCACTGAAATCTCACACAGAAGTGTCTCCTTCGAAATACAAGTTTTCTAAATCTATTTACTCTATTTACTTGCATTTTTGCTCTAAATTTATGAAAACTGTTGCATGGTTAGACAAATATGAATATGGAAATTGATGATAGCCACAAATGGAAGGAGGGCCCACTTTTTCTAAACACGTGCCCCCCAGCAACCATGACTACATTGTGCAGTTGCTGACAGATGGCACCACTGTTGTGTTGTAGGAAGCGACGGAAGAGGAACTAGAGCGATTGTTGGACAAGATCATGGTGCTTTTTCGCTTCATCCATGGTGAGTTGTTTCAATAAATTGTCATTGCCACAGTATATTATCTCAATGTTGACAGACTAGAGTCCTCGTGGTGCAATACATCAGTATGGGATCTAGCACCAGGCCCAGGGACGTTGCCTACTGAAGTGCAGGAACAGCTACTGAAGTGTAGGAATAGTTGCTGAAGTGTAGGAACAGCTACAGAAGTGTAGGAACAGATAGTGAAGTGTAGAAATAGTTGTTGAAGTGTAGGAACAGCTACTGAAGTGTAGGAACAGCTACTGAAATGTGGAAACAGCTACTGAATTATATGAACAGCTACTGAAGCATATGAACAACTACTGAAATGTAGGAACATCTGCTGCAGTGTAGGAACAGCTACTGAAGTGTAGGAACAGCTACTGAAGTATAGGAATAGTTTCTGAAGTGTAGGAACAGCTACATAAGTGTAGGAACAGCTACTGAAGTGTAGGAATAGTTGCTGAAGTATAGGAACAGCTACTGAAGTGTATAAATACCTACTGAATTGTAGGAACAGTTGCTAAAGTGTAAGAGCACTGGCAAGCTTGCCAGTTACCTGTGAGCTTGCCAGAGTCGCACCGCTGCAGCTTCTTCAGTTGTCTCCAGATTCGTTGACTTTGGAACTTGACATATCCCATCTGGGTCTGCAGTCCCCTGAGCTGCTCCGACACGCTCCTGAATAGCTCCAGAGCATATTGTCCAGGCTTTCCTTTCTCCTGCCCTGTGACACTCCAGGCTAGCTCATCTGGAGCATTTGGATGTTTGGGCTTCATGTTGAGTAGCTGCTTAGCTCCACCTTGCTCCAAGTTGCTCCGGGTTTGTGGCTGGGGTGTTGGGGGGTGCTTGTTTACCTCATTGTGCTGGGGTGAGGTGTTTCTCACAGTGGCCATGTAGAAGGGGGCATAGAAACCACGGGCATCCAACAGGGGTGCTGGGGTGACAATGTAGAGTAGGGCGACAGTCAACAGCTTCATCCTCCACTCTGGAACACATTCAGGTTTTTTTGCAACGAGTTTCATTTGGTGTTTTATTGATCGGTCAATAATTGCTATAAAACAGAACTGGTTTATTATATTTCATAAGGCAAAAATATGCACTTTCGAAAATACTAAAAGATGACAGACAATGATCGTCATTGTCAACAGTCACCACTTGATCTGAAAAAGAAAGATGGCATCGATTGGCAAGTAGGGAAGTTGGGTGTTATTGTTTTATTCACATTTTATACAAATGTCTGATGGTAAGTGTACTATAACAACATAGATTAAGGCACAAAGTGTACTATAACAACATAGATTAAGGCACAAAGTGTACTATAACAACATAGATTAAGGCACAAAGTATAACATTGTTAATTTTATACAAATGTCTGATGGTAAGTGTACTATAACACCATAGATTAAGGCACAAAGTATACCAGTGTTAATTTAGATGTATTTTGAGGTAGAAAAGTTCTTAGAATGTTAACATTTTAGTTTGCATGAAACACCAAACTAGTTGCAAATCAGTTAATAAATAAAAATCAGTGTACATTCCCTTGAAATTCACATACAGCTATTTGCAGAAGGCTACACAATTTTTTATGTTGGTCAACTTCATAATTTAAATACTAGACAAACCAGGAATCTCCAAGAGTTGGAAATAGTTATTGGGCAGCAGTCACTAAAGTAAAAGGTACTGGGTTTTAACCGTTAAAGAGAGGACACTTTGTTGCCCTGACTAGAACTTGTTATATGTGGGAAGGAAATTGCAAATAATATATAGTGTATTGAATGCAAAAAGTGAGGTTTACGCAAAAGTAATCAATATAATAACAGCTGTGTTAACTCAACATTGTAGTGTGACACGGCAGTACCTGTAGTGTCTGACACTCTAGTGACAGTGTTGGGTGTTGACACAGCAATGTGGCCTGAATAGTTACTTGTGTTGTGAGACTCTCTGGCAACACAGTGTAGTTAGCAGTCTGGCCTCTACACTTACCTGTGTTGTGTGACACTCTAGTGACAGTGTTGGGTGTTGACACTGCAGCTATACCCAGTTCTAGGTGATGCTGGTTGAGCTGAGACTGCCTCAGTGCTACAGACAGCTGTAGGGCTCTCTCTAGTGGATCAGTCCACTACCACTCTCATCTACATACAGATGGAGTGTCTCTAGCGAGTCACGATTGGCTGGATGTGCTCTGTGCAGAATGAAATTTCATTATTTACTCCACATGATATTTTACTTGGTCCACTTAGTGACATCCTACTTAATTATTTGCGATGTATGTACAGAAACCAGTGTGACTGCTTACTGCTTTGAAATGTGAACCCCTGGTTTTTCACAGAGTGGTAGTGAAGTTGATATTTCTTTTAGAAATATGGAAAACAAATTGTTTTCCTTTGATTTTGGATGTGAGAGCCTCGTGAGACATCTCTATATTGTTTAGTCATTAGTGAAACAACCAGTGGCATCACTGCCAGGTCTGTTTTCTCCAGGGCCAGGTTTCACTGTCAAAAGTTAATGGTCATGCTGTTGTATAAAGCAGTTGTTATTAGGAGCTAGTTACTAGTGAGAATCCTTAATATTTATTTCAGCTTCCCAGAAGTGTTGACATTACTGGAGAATATTAAAGTCCTTGTGAAATGAATCAACTGAGGGATTTTCTCAAAACATCAAGGTTACACACTTATCCAAGCCGATGTAATTTTCCCCTTTCTCCCCTCTACATGAAACTGTGAATTACATTGACCTTCAAAACCTGTTAAAATATCTTCATCCTTCCTGCTGTAAGAAAACCACTGCATACCCCCAATGAAACAGCAGCTAACTCCCAATGAAACAGCAGCTAACTCCCAATGAAACAGCAGCTAACCCCCAATGAAACAGCAGCTAACCCCCAACGAAACAGCAGCTAACTCCCAATGAAACAGCAGCTAACCCCCAATGAAACAGCAGCTAACTCCCAATGAAACAGCAGCTAACCCACAATGAAACAGCAGCTAACCCCCAATGAAACAGCAGCTAACTCCCAATGAAACAGCAGCTAACTCCCAATGAAACAGCACGAACCCCCAATGAAACAGCAGCTAACTCCCAATGAAACAGTAGCTAACCCCCAATGAAACAGCAGCTAACCCCCAATGAAACAGCAGCTAACTCCCAATGAAACAGCAGCTAACCCCCAATGAAACAGCAGCTAACCCCCAATGAAACAGCAGCTAACCCCCAATGAAACAGCAGCTAACCCCCCAATGAAACAGCAGCTAACCCCCAATGAAACAGCAGCTAACCCCCCAATGAAACAGCTACTAACCCGGGGTGCTGTAGTACTACTGCCACCCCAGGCTAGCAAGGATGAGCAAACCAAAAATGAATTTAGATCCCTGTTACATTGCTGGAAGTTAACCCTGGGATCGCATGGGCGTTGTCCCACCTGTCTCCCACTGACAGGTCAATTCCCAGCGGAAATTAACTGATCAGTCAGGTTATTCCCTCCAGGGACTGGGTATGTTGTCATTTCCTGTCCTTCTAAGTGTGTTCCCACAATACACTACACCTGTCCCCGTGGCCTGTGTGCACTGTGTGACATTTGTGAGGACAGGACATATGGAATGACACTCCAGCAGGCTTTGACAACCAAGTGTATTTCTCTGTCATAGACAGTTTGACTGTCTCTGCAACTTTGGTTGTGACATCTGTCAGTGTCAACCTACTACTAAATCTTGATGTGAGGCAGTTGACACATTTGACACTATGTAACACATTTGCTGTATTCCACTGTGTTAACACTTCTTCATGTGAGGCAGTTGAAACTGTGTAACACATTTGCTGTATTCCATTATGTTAACACATTTTGCTGCCTCATTGAATGAATAGGTACATCACATTGAGTGTACAGGTACACCACATTGAGTGTACAGGTACATCACATTGAGTGTACAGGTACATCACATTGAGTGTACGGGTACATCACATTGAGTGTACGGGTACATCACATTGAGTGTACAGGTACATCACATTGAGTGTACAGTACATCACATTGAGTGTACAGGTACATCACATTGAGTGTACGGTACATCACATTGAGTTGTGTTAACACATTTTGCTGCCTCATTGAATGAATAGGTACATCACATTGAGTGTACAGGTACACCACATTGAGTGTACAGGTACATCACATTGAGTGTACAGGTACATCACGTTGAGTGTACAGGTACATCACATTGAGTGTACAGGTACATCACATTGAGTGTACGGGTACATCACATTGAGTGTACAGGTACATCACATTGAGTGTACAGTACATCACATTGAGTGTACGGGCACATCACATTGAGTGTACATGTACATCACATTGAGTGTACATGTACATCACATTGAGTGTACAGGTACATCACACTGAGTGTACGAGTACATCACATTGAGTGGACGGGTACATCACATTGGGTGTACGGGTACATCACATTGAGTGTACGGGTATATCACATTGAGTGTACATGTACATCACATTGAGTGTACGGTACATCACATTTGAGTGAACATGTACTTCACATTGAGTGTACGGGTACATCACATTGAATGTACGGGTACATAACATTGAGTGTACGGGTACATCACATTGAGTGTACGGGTACATCACATTGAGTGTACAGGTACATCACATTGAGTGTACAGTACATCACATTGAGTGTACGGGTACATCACATTGAGTGTACATGTACATCACATTGAGTGTACATGTACATCACATTGAGTGTACAGGTACATCACATTGAGTGTACGTGTACATCACATTGAGTGTACAGTTACATCACAATGAGTGTACAGGTACATCACATTGAGTGTACAGGTACATCACATTGAGTGTACAGTACATCACATTGAGTGTACGGGTACATCACATTGAGTGTATGGTACATCACATTGAGTGTACATGTACATCACATTGAGTGTACAGGTACATCACATTGAGTGTACGTGTACATCACATTGAGTGTACAGGTACATCACATTGAGTGTACGGGTACATCACATTGAGTGTACGGGTACATCACATTGAGTGTACGGGTACATCACATTGAGTGTACATGTACATCACATTGAGTGTATGGTACATCACATTGAGTGAACATGTACTTCACATTGAGTGTACGGGTACATCACATTGAATGTATGGGTACATAACATTGAGTGTACGGGTACATCACATTGAGTGTACATGTACATCACATTGAGTGTACGGGTACATCACATTGAATGTACAAGTACATCACATTGAGTGTACGGGTACATCACATTGAGTGTATGGGTACATCACATTGAGTGTACGGGTACATCACATTGAGTGTACATGTCCATCACATTGAGTGTACGGGTACATCACATTGAGCGTACAGGTACATCACATTGAGTGTACAGTTCCATCACATTGAGCGTACAGGTACATAACATTGAGTGTACGGGTACATCACATTGAGTGTACGTGTACATCACATTGAGTGTATGGGTACATCACATTGAGTGTACATGTACATCACATTGAGTGTACATGTACATCACATTGAGTGTACAGGTAAATCACATTGAGTGTACAGGTACATCACATTGAGTGTACAGGTACATCACATGCCTTCAGGAAATTCAGCTTCATTTCAATATAATAGAGACAGGGGGGGTAGATGGAGGCAGTTGTGATAGAGAGAGGGAAGAAGGAGGGAAGGGTGAGAGATATGTTGAGGAGGGATGGGTGAGAGAGAGAGGAGGGATGTTGAGGAGGGATTGGTCAGAGAGTGAAGGAAGGAAGGAGGGGTGAGATACAGTGATGGATGGAGGGAGGGTGAGAGAGAGGGAGAGAGGGGAGGAGGATGGAGGGAGGGAGGGGTGAGAGAGAGGAGGGAAAGAGGATGGAGGGAGGTGTGAGGTGAGAGAGAGAGAGGAGGGGAAGAGGATGGAGGGAGGTGTGAGGTGAGAGAGAGAGAGAGAGAGAGAGAGAGAGAGAGGGGAAGGATGGAGGGAGGGTGAGAGAGGAGGAGGAGGAGGGAAGGGTGAGAGAGAGGGGGATGATGGAGGCAGGGGTGAGAGAGAGTAGGGGAAGGATGGATTGATCAATGCAATCAAATTCTCCGATGTTGTTGTATCCATGAAAATCAGATTCCTGTGGCGCTGTCATCAGAATCACAACTGTATTGCCTGTTTATTTGTGCCTGTATCTGCAAAGGCTGTAATCACATCTCTTGCATATAGAAGCATCAAGCATCTTCTACCAGCCGAGCTCCATCTACAATCTAGTTATGTGTGTGCATCCCTTGGCTCAAAGTGAAGGGTTCTTCATTGGTTAAAGTCCCTAGGCAGAACTACATGGACAGGTCAAAGGGTCATGCTTGGCAGTCTGTTGACTTATCTTGATGATGACCCAATGTACTTGTCCCTTGTCTTGCTCCGGTCACTGTTGTTTTCAAGAAAAGCTTTGAAGGTGAAACTGCCCTCCTAACCTAAACCCCAAGTTTTGGCTATGCTACGTGTGCCCGGGAATTGAAACAGATGTCACGTAATGAAGCTAAATGTGTAGCATCATAATTCACATATACATGTAAGTTTAAATTAATGTAAATTAAAAAATTTTCTTTTGGTGTGCTGGACATGTATAGAGCTGTACAAACTTTCTTTCGATGTGCTGGACATGTATAGAGCTGTACAAACTTTCTTTTGGTGTGCTGGACATGTATAGAGCCGTACAAACAGTGTGTGCATGACATGATGTCAGCAGCTGAGTGTGTCATTGGCTGGTCTTTCAAACCATTTGGTTACACTACTTGTGTATTATATTGTGTGCATCTAGCTTTGTGTCCTTCAATATTTCCTTCAATGACAGGTTTTTACAATCTGTATGTTTCTTAATATACTTCTCAATCTATTTCTTGAATTGCAACTGTCTTTTTCTAGTTGTTTTCAGTAATTGTCTTTGTGGTCCTGTTCTTGTAGAACCTCTTTTAGTTGTAATATGTAATTATCAAGAAATGTTTTGTATTCTCCTGAGAAACCATAATTCTGTTGCTGCTAATACGTCCTCTGTTCTTACTTATTGTCCAGGTGTCACTGCCACATCAGTGTATACCATTGTGTCTGCTGTGAGGCAGTAATCATTCTGTTGCTGTCTGGTTCTGCAACAGAATCTCATATATACAAGATTCAGTTCTTAATAACACCTAGAGTGTAATATTAGAGACGTCATTGACATCTATATGTTTGCAGGTAAAGATGTGTTTGAGGCATTCTACAAGAAGGATCTGGCAAAGAGGTTACTAGTAGGCAAGAGTGCATCTGTCGATGCTGAGAAATCAATGTTGTCAAAGTTAAAACAAGGTAATGTTATCAAAGTTAAAACAAAGTAATGTTGCCAAAATGAAAAAGAGGAAATATAATGTAATGTTGCCAAAGTTAAAAAGGTGTAATGTTGCCAAAGTTAAAAAGATGTAATGTTACCAAAGTTAAAAAAAATTAATGTCGCCAAAGTTAAAAAGAGATATTGTTCTTTGTAGTTAAAATAATGTAATGCTGTCAAAGATAAAACGAGGTAATGTTGCCAAAGTTAAAGTGAGTTAATGTTGTCAAAGTTAAATTGTGGTAATGTCAAAGATAAATTGAGTTCATGTTGTCAAAGAAATTAAGTTAATGTTGTTGGTTGACAGAGTGTGGCGGGGGCTTCACCAGCAAGCTGGAGGGCATGTTCAAGGACATGGAGCTCTCCAAAGACTTCATGCAGTCATTTAAACAGGTAACATTTAAACAGGTCATTCCACCTGTCTGTCACAGTGTACACACAGATACACGTCATCGTAAAAACTGTTACATTTTTTTACTGGTTCTGATCAAAAATCAGCAAAAGTAGATTAACTTGGCATATACTATGACATAAAGATACTCAGAGTTTTGCGAGTTACCCGATCTAACAATCAAAGTCAGTTCTTTTAACTGACTCTTATTTAACCCACTCAACATCATTTTTATTAATATTTAAACTTTTCACACTCTGCAAATTTGAACAACGAACCTGATTTACTAACTCAACTTTAATTAGATGTTTATATTAGTTGTTAAACGTAAATGTCGCGATAGTGCCACTGCTACACCATGAACTCAATATTCTAAAAGTTGGTAAATTATATATACTTAATATTCTTCTATTTGTGTATAACCAGCACAGTAATTTACTTCCTTGTGTATTCAATCAATTCTATAAACTTGATAGTGAGGTCTGGAAGAGAAGTTAAAGACAGGATGCTAATTTATTTATACCAACTTATAAAAATCGGATTGGAGAGAACTCTGAAATCAACAGGGGCACGATTCTGGAATAAACTACCAGTAGACATAAAAACTTGAAATCGTTAAACATTTTTAAGTACAAAACCAGAGAATTAATAATTGGTATTGAATAATTAATAATGGAAATGCTCCACCATATGTGCATTTTATGAAATGAAACATGCGGCAATGAATCCTTTGTTTAAAATCTTATGGTTGCTGGTAATACATTATAATTATTGCTGATAGATCTCTGGACCCTTATATACGTAGGTTGATTCCATCAAAATGATGAGTATTACCTTTATGTATCAATTTTTATTTGGAGTTTACTAGTTTTTACTAGTCTTATCTGCATTGTTTTTTTTCTCGTTATATTGTACCTGATGGTGATGAAGAAATAAATTTATGTACTTACTTACTGTGACGCACTGTCTGTTGCAGTATATGCAGTCAGTGCAGGCGCCCGGCAACATAGACCTGACAGTGAACATCCTCACCATGGGCTACTGGCCCACCTACACCCCTATGGAAGTACACCTACCTGAACAGGTGAGCACTCACTACAGGTGGAACAGCAGTGTCCATAGGCAGTTTATCTGAACTCTGAACATTTTAAAGAATTCATATATATTGACATGAATCCATGCTTTTTTATGGAATGTGGCTGTGAATTTATTTGATAAAACAAATGAGAACTATGTAGACAGATGCCACCATTTGATATTGTTTAACAAGAAACTTGTTATCTCTCTAGATATTTCTAATATATCACAAGTTTCTTGAGAGGTAAAACAATGTAACATTCTGACAGATCAGAACATTAAATCATTCAAAGAAATGCCCCCGTCTTTCCACATATTTTTTTTGTTAGACAATTTGTTAACATTTTGTCCTTAACAATAAATTATAAGATGGTGGTTTTACAGAATAGCCGCAGTAGGGAGGTGTTGTTACAGAATAGTTGCAATAGGGACTTGTTTTTATAGAATAGCCGTAATAGGGAGGTAGTGTTACAATATGGTTACAGTAGAGGTGGTCTTATAGAATAGTCGCAATAGAGAGGTGGTGTTCTGCAGTGTGACATAGTGTGAATGTGTTTGTAGATGGTGCAATATCAAGAGATCTGTCATAGTGTGGATGTGTTTGTAGATGGTACAATATCAAGAGACCTGTCATAGTGTGGATGTGTTAGTATATGGTGCAATATCAAGAGATCTGTCATAGTGTGGATGTGTTTGTAGATGGTGCAATATCAAGAGATCTGTCATAGTGTGGATGTGGTTGTATAGGGTGCAATATCAAGAGATCTGTCATAGTGTGGATGTGTTTGTAGATGGTGCAATATCAAGAGATCTGTCATAGTGTGGATGTGGTTGTAGATGGTATAATATCAAGAGATCTGTCATAGTGTGGATGTGTTTGTAGATGGTACAATATCAAGAGATCTGTCATAGTGTGGATGTGGTTGTAGATGGTACAATATCAAGAGATCTGTCATAGTGTTGATGTGTTTGTAGATGGTACAATATCAAGAGATCTGTCATAGTGTGGATGTGGTTGTAGATGGTACAATATCAAGAGATCTGTCATAGTGTGGATGTGTTTGTAGATGGTACAATATCAAGAGATCTGTCATAGTGTGGATGTGTTTGTAGATGGTACAATATCAAGAGATCTGTCATAGTGTGGATGTGGTTGTAGATGGTGCAATATCAATAGATCTATCATAGTGTGGATGTGGTTGTAGATGGTGCAATATCAAGAGATCTGTCATAGTGTGGATGTGGTTGTAGATGGTACAATATCAAGAGATCTGTCATAGTGTGGATGTGTTTGTAGATGGTACAATATCAAGAGATCTGTCATAGTGTGGATGTGGTTGTAGATGGTACAATATCAAGAGATCTGTCATAGTGTGGATGTGTTTGTAGATGGTACAATATCAAGAGACCTGTCATAGTGTGGATGTGTTAGTATATGGTGCAATATCAAGAGATCTGTCATAGTGTGGATGTGTTTGTAGATGGTGCAATATCAAGAGATCTGTCATAGTGTGGATGTGGTTGTATATGGTGCAATATCAAGAGATCTGTCATAGTGTGGATGTGTTTGTAGATGGTGCAATATCAAGAGATCTGTCATAGTGTGGATGTGGTTGTAGATGGTACAATATCAAGAGATCTGTCATAGTGTGGATGTGTTTGTAGATGGTACAATATCAAGAGATCTGTCATAGTGTGGATGTGGTTGTAGATGGTACAATATCAAGATATCTGTCATAGTGTGGATGTGTTTGTAGATGGTACAATATCAAGAGATCTGTCATAGTGTGGATGTGGTTGTAGATGGTGCAATATCAATAGATCTATCATAGTGTGGATGTGGTTGTAGATGGTGCAATATCAAGAGATATGTAATGTGGATGTGGTTGTAGATGGTGCAATATCAAGAGATCTGTCATAGTATGGATGTGGTTGTAGATGGTGCAATATCAAGAGACCTGTCATAGTGTGGATGTGTTTGTAGATGGTGCAATATCAAGAGATCTGTCATAGTGTGGATGTGTTTGTAGATGGTGCAATATCAAGAGATCTGTCATAGTGTGGATGTGGTTGTAGATGGTGCAATATCAAGAGATCTGTCATAGTGTGGATGTGGTTGTAGATGGTGCAATATCAAGAGACCTGTCATAGTGTGGATGTGTTTGTAGATGGTGCAATATCAAGAGATCTGTCATAGTGTGGATGTGGTTATAGATGGTGCAATATCAAGAGATCTGTCATAGTGTGGATGTGGTTGTAGATGGTGCAATATCAAGAGATCTGTCATAGTGTGGATGTGGTTGTAGATGGTGCAATATCAAGAGACCTATCATAGTGTGGATATGTTTATAGATGGTGCAATATCAAGAGATCTGTCATAGTGTGGATATGTTTATAGATGGTGCAATATCAAGAGATCTGTCATAGTGTGGATATGGTTGTAGATGGTGCAATATCAAGAGACCTGTCATAGTGTGGATATGTTTGTAGATGGTGCAATATCAAGTGATCTGTCATAGTGTGGATGTGTTTGTAGATGGCGCAGTATCAAGAGATCTTCAAGAAGTATTACCTGGGCAAACACAGCGGCCGCAAGCTGCAGTGGCAGCCGACCCTGGGCCACTGTGTCCTCAAAGCTGACTTCACCACGGTCAGTACCAGCAACATGGCGTATATAGTAGTGTCTAATAGAAATGTAGGCAACAGAAGTGTACATTTGATAATGATGTACAGCGCTAACGAAAACATCTCAAGCCTCCAAGTAATTACCTTACCTTTATCTTGAGTGTGTTTGTGTGTGTGTGTGTGTGTGTGCGTGTGTGCGTGCGTGCATGTGCTAGCGTGTGCGTGTGTGAATAAACTCATTATTTCAGGGTTAAGTCAGCAATATTATTAAAATTTATTAGCTATTTGTAATATTTGTCAAAGATAGAAACATGTTTAATATATTTGATATGAATGCCAGAAATTTACAACGTACCTGAACAAAACCTGTAGACAAGAAACCTTATAATTATATTAATAATGCTTTGAATTCTTTGTTGTATGGAATTATGTGCAAGAATTGGTAAATTGTTCTGATGATTGTTATTTGTCTGTGTCGCAAAGGAGCTTCGAGTCTCCCTCTTCCAGACCCTCTCTCCCTTAATGTTTAATCATTGTTATGTATAATATTGCTTCTAGGGTCGCAAGGAGCTGCAAGTCTCCCTCTTTCAGACCCTCTGTCCCTTAATATTTAATCATTGTTATTTATAATATTGCTTCTAGGGTCGCAAGGAGCTGCAAGTCTCCCTCTTTCAGACCCTCTGTCCCTTAATGTTTAATCATTGTTATTTATAATATTGCTTCTAGGGTCGCAAGGAGCTTCGAGTCTCCCTCTTCCAGACCCTCTGTCCCTTAATGTTTAATCATTGTTATTTATAATATTGCTTCTAGGGTCGCAAGGAGCTGCAATCTCCCTCTTTCAGACCCTCTGTCCCTTAATGTTTAATCATTGTTATTTATAATATTGCTTCTAGGGTCGCAAGGAGCTGCAAGTCTCCCTCTTTCAGACCCTCTGTCCCTTAATGTTTAATCATTGTTATTTATAATATTGCTTCTAGGGTCGCAAGGAGCTGCAAGTCTCCCTCTTTCAGACCCTCTGTCTGTTAATGTTCAATGACATAGACGAGTTCCTGTTTGAAGACATCAAGAACGCCACTCAGATTGGTAAGTCTCAAAACTGATGTATCATCCTAAAGGAAGAGTTCAGTCTAACAGGAAGAATGGTAAGAAGCCGTATGATGTGGCCAGGTCACTTGTTGTGGACGGAGGAGGGCCAGGTCACTTGGTGTGGATGGAGGAGGGCCAGGTCACTTGGTGTGGATGGAGGAGGGCCAGATCACTTGGTGTGGATGGAGGAGGGCCAGTTCACTTGGTGTGGATGGAGGAGGGCCAGGTCATTTGGTGTGGATGGAGGAGGGCCAGTTCACTTGGTGTGGATGGAGGAGGGCCAAGTCATTTGGTGTGGATGGAGGAGGGCCAGGTCACTTGGTGTGGATGGAGGAGGACCAGGTCACTTGGTGTGGATGGAGGAGGACCAGGTCACTTGGTGTGGATGGAGGAGGGCTGATTACCTAGGAAAGCAGAAGCAGCTGAAAGAACTGTCTCATTAAGCATTGTGCATTAATGTATTTCCCCCAAAACATTGTTTATTTAATAATAATAATAATTTCAGAGGCACAACAAAACAGAATCATTAAACATAATCATGAATAGGGACATACAAAAGTCATTATCAGAGCAGTTTGGAATAAATATGTCTTCAGTTTTTTCAGAAGGTAGCTATAGTTTCAGATGTCTTCCAAAGGCTGTAGAATGTTGACATCAGGTGCATGCCGGCAGTTTTACATTGTGATGGTGTTAACCTGTACTGGCTCCAATGCTAGCGACATGTAACGTCTTTATGAGCGTCCCCCTGACCATTTATTTTTGTTATTTATAATTTTGTATGCATACTGTTACAGTCAAAATATAATTACTCTGAGTCTGACACATTGTCCACAATGAAACTACTTAAATTAATTGTGGTGAAGGTTTGTGGACTGTACTTCACTGCTAACAAATAATTTTCTTGTCTTAAGAAACAGAACTTAAAGTAAGAAAAATATTCCAGGGACCCACAGTAGGGAACCACAGTAGGGAGCCACAGTAGGGAACCACATAAGAAAATAATTTATGGGATTTAAGCTAATAAATCAAATGAAGTTCGAGCCAACAAATTAACATACAGCAACATTCAAACAATAGCACAGCCCCTCTACTTTCACCCAATCTGTACACATCAAACTAATACGTCCACTGTTCACATGACATGTACCATATTTCTATTTTGCCAAGATTGTTTCCTTCACCTACATGTATAAAGTTACCAATTTGTGGGTGGGAAGAAATTATTAGTGTGCAAATATTGCAAGAAAAATTTTGTTTAAACAATATTTATTGAACATTTATTTTTTCAGTAAGAATTGTTTTTTAATTTAAGAAAAACTTCTTGCATTAAGAATATTTAGTTCAAATGTTTTTCTTGAGTAAGCATTCTTGATGTCCTTAATTCAAGAAAAAATTCTAGTATTAAGAATATTTATCTCAAATCTTTCTTCAATAAGAAATATGTTCTTAGTACAAGAAACATTTCTTATTCAATCCCATAAGTGGAACTTGTTAAGAACAAAATTCTACACATTTTCTTAATTCAAGTAAATGTTCTTGTTTGTTTAAAGAAAAATTTTCTTGCATAAAAATTATTTTGCCAGTGTTGCTGTGGTTGTGTGTGGTTGTGGTTATTGTGGTCGAGTGTGGTTGTGGTTATTGTGGTCGAGTGTGGTTGTAGTTGAGTGTGGTTATGGTTGTAGAGGACGGTGAGTTGAGACGGACGCTGCAGTCCCTGGCATGTGGCAAGGCCAGAGTCCTCAACAAGATACCCAAGGTATCATCTCTCAGTCACAGTCACTTAAAGTCACATCCACTTCAAGTTACATGCACTTAAAGTCACACTCACTTAAAGTCACACCCACTTAAAGTCACACTCACTTAAAATTACACTCACTTAAAGTCGCACTCACCTATTCACACCCACTTAGTAACATTCACTTAGTCAGTCACACCCACTTTATGTTCCTCACCTAAAGTCACACTCGCTTAAAGTCACATTCACTTAGTCACACTCATTAAAAAATAGCATTCAATTAACCCTCGCCATGTCACATGGTAATCCTCTGTAAGCACACAGTTCTTTTACGTAACTAATAACTTTCTAAAGAAACATTTGCTAAGGAAACGTTTTATTATAATACAATGAGAATAACTCTGTGACATCTAATCATGGGGACACTGTTACTTGAATTTGTTCGAAACAAAATTGATCAGATAGTTGTAGTTCTGGTGGTTCGCTAGGTTTCCTGTTGCTTACTCTGCCAACATTAGAGATGTATTGTGTGTGTAAGTGTGTATTGTGTGTGTAAGTGTGTATTGTGTGTGTAAGTGTGTGTTGAGTGTGTAGTTGTTGTTACTATTTGACGCTGTACTCACAGGGCCGGGATATCAACAACGGGGACAAGTTTGTTCTGAACAGTGACTTCAAACACAAACTGTATCGCATCAAGATCAACCAGATCCAGATGAAGGAGACGGTGAGATGTATTTCTTCTCGCTTCTTGGTCTTTGTGTTGTGCTTGTTACTAATTAGTACAAGAGTTGGTCTGCTTCATGATGCCGACATGGAGTGTGACGTGACAGACAGACACGTAGTTAAACAGGCATACAGAGAAAGAAGAATGGACAGATGGATGAATATACACAGATTGGTGAGCAGAGCCAAACATGCATGCATGTGTGCATGCACGTTTGGCTCTGTTCATATGTGCCCTTTGTTTAAAATCCGTATTTTTGACTTGAAATTCTGTATAAATCCATATAGAATTTTTCATTGGTTAATCAGTCTATATCATTCTAATTTCCAAATCCCAAAACTATTGAATATGTGTAATCCATATGAAACGGCACATCTGACAGACAGATGGCCAGAGACATTAGACAGACAGTCAGACAGGTCAAAGTTGGGGTTCAGCCCAGAATTAGACACCATGCTGTATGATTGCCCTGATATCTAGCTCCCAACCCTGAGACACCATGCTGTATGATTGCCCTGATATCTAGCTCTCAACCCTCAGACACCATGCTGTATGATTGCCCTGATATCTAGCTCTCAACCCTGAGACACCTTGCTGTATGATTGCCCTGATATCTAGCTTCTAACCCTGAGACACCATGCTGTATGATTGCCCTGATATCTAGCTCTCAACCCTGAGACACCTTGCTGTATGATTGCCCTGATATCTAGCTTCTAACCCTGAGACACCATGCTGTATGATTGCCCTGATATCTAGCTCCTAACCCTGAGACACCATGCTGTATGATTGCCCTGATATCTAGCTCTCAACCCTGATATATCATGCTCTGTGATTGCCCTGATATCTAGCTCCTAACCCTGAGACACCATGCTGTATGATTGCCTTGATATCTAGCTCTCAACCCTGAGACACCTTGATGTATGATTGCCCTGATATCTAGCTCCCAACCCTGAGACACCTTGCTGTATGATTGCCCTGATATCTAGCTCCCAACCCTGAGACATCATACTGTATGATTGCCCTGATATCTAGCTCCCAACCCTGAGACACCATGCTGTATGATTGCCCTGATATCTAGCTCCCAACCCTGAGACACCTTGCTGTATGATTGCCCTGATATCTAGCTCTCAACCCAGAGACACCATGTTGTATGATACCCTGATATATAGCTCCCAATCCCGAGACACCATGCTGTATGATACCCTGATATCTAGCTCCCAACCCTGAGACACCTTGCTGTATGATTGCCCTGATATCTAGCTCCCAACCCTGAGACACTATGCTGTATGATTGCCCTGATATCTAGCTCCCAACCCTGAGACACCATGCTGTATGATTGCCCTGATATCTAGCTCCCAACCCTGAGACACCATGCTGTATGATTGCCCTGATATCTAGCTCCCAACCCTCAGACACCATGCTGTATGATTGCCCTGATATCTAGCTCCCAACCCTGAGACATCATGCTGTGTGATTGCCCTGATATTTAGCTCTCAACCCTGAGACACCTTGCCGTATGGTTGCCCTGATATCTAGCTCTCAACCCTGAGACACCTTGCTGTATGATTGCCCTGATATCTAGCTCTCAACCCTGAGACACCTTGCTGTATGATTGCCCTGATATCTAGCTCTCAACCCTGAGACACCTTGCTGTATGATTGCCCTGATATCTAGCTCTCAACCCTGAGACACCTTGCTGTATGATTGCCCTGATATCTAGCTCTCAACCCTGAGACACCATGCTGTATGATTGCCCTGATATCTAGCTCTCAACCCTGAGACACCTTGCCGTATGGTTGCCCTGATATCTAGCTCTCAACCCTGAGACATCATGCTGTGTGATTGCCCTGATATCTAGCTCTCAACCCTGAGACACCTTGCCGTATGGTTGCCCTGATATCTAGCTCTCAACCTTGAGACACCTTGCTGTATGATTGCCCTGATATCTAGCTCTCAACCCTGAGACACCTTGCTGTATGATTGCCCTGATATCTAGCTCTCAACCCTGAGACACCATGCTGTATGATTGCCCTGATATCTAGCTCTCAACCCTGAGACACCTTGCTGTATGATTGCCCTGATATCTAGCTCTCAACCCTGAGACACCATGCTGTATGATTGCCCTGATATCTAGCTCTCAACCCTGAGACACCTTGCCGTATGGTTGCCCTGATATCTAGCTCTCAACCCTGAGACACCTTGCTGTATGATTGCCCTGATATCTAGCTCTCAACCCTGAGACACCTTGCTGTATGATTGCCCTGATATCTAGCTCTCAACCCTGAGACACCTTGCTGTATGATTGCCCTGATATCTAGCTCTCAACCCTGAGTCACCTTGCTGTATGATTGCCCTGATATCTAGCTCTCAACCCTGAGACACCTTGCTGTATGATTGCCCTGATATCTAGCTCTCAACCCTGAGACACCATGCTGTATGATTGCCCTGATATCTAGCTCTCAACCCTGAGACACCATGCTGTATGATTGCCCTGATATCTAGCTCCCAACCCTGAGACACCTTGCTGTATGATTGCCCTGATATCTAGCTCTCAACCCTGAGACACCTTGCCGTATGGTTGCCCTGATATCTAGCTCTCAACCCTGAGACACCTTGCTGTGTGATTGCCCTGATATCTAGCTCTCAACCCTGAGACACCTTGCTGTATGATTGCCCTGATATCTAGCTCTCAACCCTGAGACACCTTGCTGTATGATTGCCCTGATATCTAGCTCTCAACCCTGAGACACCTTGCTGTATGATTGCCCTGATATCTAGCTCTCAACCCTGAGACACCTTGCTGTATGATTGCCCTGATATCTAGCTCTCAACCCTGAGACACCTTGCTGTATGATTGCCCTGATATCTAGCTCTCAACCCTGAGACACCATGCTGTATGATTGCCCTGATATCTAGCTCCCAACCCTGAGACACCTTGCTGTATGATTGCCCTGATATCTAGCTCTCAACCCTGAGACACCTTGCCGTATGGTTGCCCTGATATCTAGCTCTCAACCCTGAGACACCTTGCTGTGTGATTGCCCTGATATCTAGCTCTCAACCCTGAGACACCTTGCTGTATGATTGCCCTGATATCTAGCTCTCAACCCTGAGACACCTTGCTGTATGATTGCCCTGATATCTAGCTCTCAACCCTGAGACACCTTGCTGTATGATTGCCCTGATATCTAGCTCTCAACCCTGAGACACATTGCTGTATGATTGCCCTGATATCTAGCTCTCAACCCTGAGACACCATGCTGTATGATTGCCCTGATATCTAGCTCTCAACCCTGAGACACCATGCTGTATGATTGCCCTGATATCTAGCTCTCAACCCTGAGACACCTTGTCATATGGACTCTGTCCCTTTAGTATCCGTCTAACATTATAAGATCAGCCCCAATAACATAACATCACAAACAATCCTTAAAGTTGGCAATTGTGTAAAGTTATCAGGATTCAAGTTATGCAAAGAATTCTTTGAGTTCTTTTAAATATTAAATAGTGGTTATAATTATGTCAAATAGACTGCAATTTTTAATCATTCACACTATTGCTGGGTCCATCACTTTGGAAGATGATGACTGTTTCAAAGCCTTTGTTGAATCTGTGAAATGGAACAAAATAGTATGATGCAAAGAACAAGATTTACTGGCCAGTAAAGGAATGTTGTTCATATAATTGTGAAAACTAATTTACTAATGTAAGATCTCAACTTTATGCTTGTTTACCAACAAGTAAAAATTATTTATTTTTATGTAGAATTAGCATAGTTCTCTTAGTCAAACTGACAAAGAATTGACAGATTACATCATCAGATTAACGTATTACATAAGATAAAAGTGGGACATTAGTGTGAACCTTGTGTATGACAATGAAATGTTGTTTGACAGAATAACTGCAGGTTGTGGCTTTGTAAGTTCTGTGCATAGTCACGTTCTACCAACATACATGGCAATTTATCACATCCAGATATCTCCACATCTTTGTGTCAATTTGACTCTTGTTGTGTTGGGTAGACTTGTCAAATGGCAGCATGATTTTTTATTGATACTAGTAGCAGGAAACTGTTTGACAGCACTGGAAGTGATCCCCCCTCAATTCAGTAGAAACAATAAGTTATCCTTATCCACAAATAATTTTTGTTAGCTTAATATGTTTTCATGTTACTACATGGATGTAAAACAGTGGATGGAAAAGTTGTTGTTGAGTATAGTGTGTTCTGCTTTATAGAATCACTTCTGTCGGCCGTGGTTCTGTTAAACACAATCCACCGTAGTGTACTGCTAAATACTTGTGAATAAATGTCCAAAATGTCTGCATCCGCAGTTAGCAAACAACATCGAAATACATACCCATAGAAAATTTCTAAGAAATATTAATATTTTTATTACATACCTTATAGAGTGACAGCTAACCTGATATCAGTTGTGTATAATAAATATGAAGAAACGTACACATTATGTTTGACGACACAGTGTTGCAACAAGATCATAAAATAATGTAATGTCATAACATCAACATTATGCGTCAGTAAGCATATGCTGTCCATGCCAGTGTAACAAATTTCATAAATAATTAATATCACATTTTAATAAAGTACACATGGATAACCACACAAACACTACAGAAATGAACTTAGAATGACTGCTTTTATTATGATGATAAATATATTTTATTCAAGCTCTGTACAAAGACCTAATTAATATGTACAGTTCATCAGTAAATACAATCTTCTCCATTAAACAAATAAATAGTTTTATACTTGTACAGTTTGTTCATGGTAATGCAGTACACATTGTATATTTGGTTTAAAATTTATGGTGAAGGCACATTGTTCTTTCTATCTGTAGGTTATGTATTTATGTATACAATATTCTCCTATAATTATTACCAATACATGAGTATGGATTTTGAATTACATTTATACATACATTTTACAAATCTCTTTTGACTGAACAAACAGTATTTATTATGACGTAATCACTGGGATGTTAAAAGTCATGCTGGACTAGTATTTATGTTTCTGTATAAAACAAAAAATCAACACAATAAAACGAATAAATAATGCTTCTAAACAACACTCCTTAAATATAATGTACAATAAAAACTCATTAACTCACATCTGTGTAGCCAAAATAGATTATCATTTACATGAGATTTTGTGTTATTACTGTCACGTTTTATGTACATATTGTGTTGTCAAATACATAGCAGAGGTTGGCACATGGAAGATATTGTACATCCACTCTGGTCAAGTAGTGGTCATGTAATTACACATAATTATATACAGACCACTTGCTGTCTGCTATAAAATGCCATACTTTATATATTGTCACATTTTCGTTGGTATGTTTTGCTTTAGGTAAACTTTCCATTCAGTGATTTTACAATAACATGTAACAAAGTAAAACTAATTAAGAATAGTTAAATATGATCACATTGAACCAAAATTGTATAGACATTGGAAAACATGATTCACAGTTATAATTGTATTGTTTAGCACCAATATTTTCTTGCACCTGGTGACCAGATTCAGAAGCAACAGTGAACTCATTCGTACTGGTAATGTTTCCTAATTGGGCAGAATATCACAAAATTATAGCCTTTGCAAAACATTTGCAAACACCTCTATCCAATTGGCAGTCAAGTATTATAACTTAAGCAAGCACAAAAAAAAACATTCAACATCATGTGACCAATGACGCATTGTCATAGTTGTTCGCTAACAAATGGTTTACAATTTCTCTATTTCTGGGTTAATACATGTCATTGTTAATATAATATACTATTTTAATGTGTGTTGTCTAATTTGTTGTATTCAGTTTTCTTTGTTTAACAGTTCAATTTAGTTTTTACTTAATATTATAGCTTACCGGGTATATATTATTAGCTTATAAACATAATTATGTGTACATTTATTTATTTATTATTTTATTGTAAACTGCATTGATCTGTATAATACAGATCCACATAAAAGATCCACATATTATTTATTATGAATAGATCCATTTTAGGTTTACTAGTAACTATATCTCTGGCCCGTATGCAGTTACATACAGGGCAGAGATGGTGTAGATTTTACAGTCATATTGAGACCTCAGATAGTTGACTAGACATCAGCTTTGATGATGCGGTAGATGCAAACTTGGTTGGGCCTGCTGGAGTCACTTGGGGCATCTAAGTCCAACACGCCCTGCTGAGCAACTGCAAGAATGTTGCCATGGGAAATGGCGACGGTAGTAGGGCGCAGTAGCTGTTGACCTGACAACACTATGTTGCTCATTTCTCCCTGACGGTTGAACAAGTGCAGTTTGCCATCAATGGCATCGGCGATAAGCAGGTTGCCATGGCGATCGGCACAGATGTCAGTGCAAGCGAGGAATGAGCCGCTGTCGGTGTTGGAGTGCGTTGCAAGTCGCGCAAGAAACTGCAGCTCTTTGTTGTCGTACACATAGATCGCGACAACATTACTCTGTGCGTCACATACAAATAGCTGGTTGTCATGGAAACTGATAGATTGGGGTAGCGTCGTCTCAGTGATGCCGAACTGCTGCACCAGCTCACCACAAGGCCGGTGGATCGTGATTCTCTGCTTCACTTGGTCGCACACCAGGTAGCGCCCTAGGTGGTCAGTTGTCAAGGCAACAGGCAGAGCAAACACATCTGATTCACTGCCACCGAACTCAAGTTTCATACAACCAAAGATGTCAAAGACCTTGATGCCGGGAAGGCCGCAGTCAGCGATGGCGATGTCCCCCTCGTGGCTGATGGTGACATCACACGGGTGGAGTAAGTCTTCATCTGGGCCGAACCTGTATTTGAGCTTCCCTCGGGTGTCGAAAACACAGACTTTCTGCCCTCCTGACACGAGAATGACAATGTCACCACATGGCAAGAAAGTGAGGGCAGTGACACTGTCGGTGTCATCAAGTCGCAGTCTGTGCAGGAACATTGCCTTGCTGGAGGGAAGACGAGGCCGCAGCTGTGTTACTGAATGACTCTTCCCGGGGACGGTACACTTCAGCAGGGCACCCAGGTCAAAGTTCTGCACGCCCGGCATGAAGTAGACGTGTCTGTCAAGCTTCTCGCCATGTACCATCAAGTTCGGCAGGTCATAAGCCAATGCCCCCTCAAGATTTTCCTTTGCCTCAGCGCGATGCACCAGCTGCGCGATCGGTGACGTGTCCTCCGAGATGAGCTGCTTTGCGAACTCGTGTGCCCTCTCAAGACGAAAGATGGCACGCTCTAGCTTCTGCCGGTCACGCCCTACTGACACGGTGTCGAAGAATGCATCAATCTCGCTGACTAGCGCCCTCTCGTGTTCGTTAATGCGCTTGATGAGGTCATGGCCATAGCGGCGGATGTTCGTCTTGATGCTCTCTTTACGCATGAACAGTTCATTCTCAAGTTCCGTGACGTCCGTGCGCACTTCCTGCAGTTGCAAGATGTTGTCTTCGCTCTGTAGGACCAGTGCCTCCATCTCGCGGCTGAAGCCCTCCAACACCTGGCCGATCTCCTCTATCTCATGCCCCTTGTGGTCGATGAACGTACATGGCAGACAGATGGCGCTGTTGCATGTCTCGCAGTAGTACTTGATCGTCTCCCCGCGGTGCACGCGGCAATAGTTGTCACGTGACACTCCGCCGGAGCCACCGTCACACGTGAGCGACAGCAGCGTGTGTGCTTCAGTGATCTTGGCATCGCGGTGTGCCTCGGAGCACTCTCCACACAGCTCTATCTTACACTCAATGCACATCGTCGTTGCTGTGACATCCCCATCTTTGAACCGACATATCCCACATTTCCCTCCCCCGCTGGTGTCAGTGGGAGGCTGGGAGACAATGTCATTCAGGCTTGACACGAAGAAACTGTCCGGAAACCCGTCGACGCCGTCCTTGGGAATGTAGATATGGCGACGACATATAGGACAGGCAAACTTGTAGCGATCGATGCGGTTGTGTTCTATGTAGTAATGCAGGCAGTCTGCACAGAATGTGTGCAGACAGGGCAGTGTCTTTGGTTCCTTCAGACCATCCAGGCAGATCTTGCACTGCAGGAATTGGTCCCGGATGTTCTGACTCATCTCTGCGGCGGCGGCCATCTTGTATCAATCTGCAGCAACAACACGTGGCAATCAGTGATTGGTTGATGCAAGAATGTGTAATGACGAATGACTAAATGACGAACTAAATAAAATCAAAGTATGAATAAGAAAAATGACACATGGTTGGTTATGTAATTAAAGACAGGTGATAAACTAACTAAAACTGTAGATATGAATGTGGATATGACATGATGACCAATGACTCAAAGTATGACAAGAACAGCTGCTGTTAATGCAATAACTGGTTGTGATATTATTAACCTGTTTAAACTAAGCCTGTTCTCATTGTCCAGTATGTACATGTGTATTTGAGAGATGCTTTTGATGCTTAATAAACAGATGTTTAACTACGAAACATGTTTCATACATTAGCACATCGTCAGTTCTCCAAATTGCTAAATTTTTCCTTTACTTTTGACATATTCTCTAGCAAGCAATTTGTCACAGAATGCACAATATCAGTTTATATTATATCTATGGTATTTTTGGAAGAACTAGGAAAGGGCCAAACAAAAATGATTTCCAGGAATAACAAAGTGATTTACTAAAATGAATCCATGACCAAATATGTATGTTTTTAATATGAACACCTTATACAGGCAGTTCTTAATGTTATTGAACCTTTTCATAACCTAATGTGTTACCTGTATGGCCTGGTGTGTTACCTATATGGCTTGATGTGTTACCTGTATGGCCTGGTGTGCTGCCTGTATGGCCTTTACCTGTATGGCTTGGTGTGTTACCTGTATGGCCTAATGTGTTACCTGTATGGCCTGGTGTGTTACCTGTATGGCCTGGTGTGTTACCTGTATGGCCTGGTGTGCTACCTGTATGGCCTGGTGCACTACCTGTATGGCCTGATGTGTTACCTATATGGCCTAATGTGTTACCTGTATGGCCTGATGTGTTACCTGTATGGCTTGTGATTAGGTATCTCAAGAGATCTTAAGTTACAGTGCATTGAAACCATTAGGGGAAATATGCCCACTTCAGGCAAGTGTACATTATGAACAATGGTCTATGAACCTGGTTAAACAGAACAAGTGTATGTTATAAACAGTTGTACACTATGGCCAGGTTTCTATTTTGGTGGAGTTCAATGTGGTGTAAATATATTTGTCTGTTAAATTAATATGCATTTATGAGTAACTATTTTCTATAGGAATATGTCCACTGTATAATGATGTAAATGGATTGGTGTAAAATATGATATATTAATTAAATATGTATGATATGTATTGCCAACTGTCAAATTAATGCTATGTTAACAGAACAAATTATATAGACAAATCCTGTAATTTTGCTCTAATTATTCATTCATTCATTTGTAAATGTGATCATTCTTTTATAAGTCTGTTAATTTATTAATTCACTCATTTATTTATAAATCAGTTAATTCATTCATAAATTAACTCATGTATTTATAAATCAATTAAATGTCAATACTCCCAATGTCAACATCCCATAGTGTGACTTTTATCCACATGCAGTCTGGTGACAACATACCTGTGTGAGTTGTCCAGTATATGTCCACTACTGTGTGCAGTCCACCAGTATACTTGTCCCACCTCCTGCTGCGTTGATCTACGACTCAGACAGTCGCCTGCCCCTATATACAGCCTGCCTGGCTCGTGTTGATATTATTAGACACCTCGTCAGCAAAGTGCCATGACTTCTGGCACAAAGACTCTCACCCACAAAGACAGATTAATTGCTAAGCAACAGGTGACACAATGACACTGTTGATGTCATGTGTCGGCACAGTGCCATCCATGCACTCTGGTGATGTTGGTGACACAGTTTTTGGCAGTCCTAGGTGTGTGAGTTGTTTGTTGTTCTAGTTGCTGCTAGTTCCACTGGACCTGTCTTGACTTGTCTGACTGGCTCTGACTGTGTCTGTATGCAAGGACACGCTCCAGCATAGAGCACACACTCACTGCTGTCTGTTTGTGGGGCACCTCATATCACATGTCAATGTCATTATGTGCATTATAAATTCTCAACTTGTTATTATTTATTTATTGTGTCTCAATAACATGAATATATAACATATTCCTGTTATAAATTATGACAAACCTGCTATAATATATATATACATGTGTGTATGTGTGTGTGTGTGTGTGTGTGTGTGTGTGTGTGTGTGTGTGTGTTTGTGTGTGTGTGTGTGTGTGTGTGTGTGTTGTTTGTGTATATATATATATATATATATATATATATATATATATATATATATATATATATATATATATATATATATATATATATATATATATATATATATATATATATATATATATATATATATATATATATATATTACATGAGACAGTATGGGTCCGAACAGGGATTTCAAAGTTGTTCCTTTTAAGTAGATGTTCCTTACAGGGGGTCTTTATAGCAAGAGTCCACTGCATGCACCAAAAAGAACGTCCATATATAAATACAGTGATACATATATAAATAATGTATCATTATTGTAAACAATTTGAATCCAGAGTTATTATTATGCAGTAGTTATAATAATAATAATCTATGGTCCTGATTTTGGGGATGGAAGCATAGATTTAAGGTAGGGGTTTGGGGGTTAATGTTTAATAAGGAGCTGTGGAGTGTGGGACTGTCGATTTCAAGTGAGGGACCAAAAGCAAAAGCTTAAAATATCACTGAATAATGTTTACTATCACCTTGTATGACATTTAATATAACAAATAAACACCTATTTAGTAGACTTCAGAACTGACATGAATTGTTTCCAAGGAATGACCTATGGAAGGCCTCATGTGGATATTTCATTAGAGCAGACAGGACAGAAGAGTAACATTACCTAATTAGTTACAACGTAATACCACATTGTGTTGACATAGCAGAGCCTAGATACTGGACTCTATTTACGTACTACCTGTATTTGACAATGAGTAGACTGACTTCTGTGTTGTACACTGAAACAGACCAGGTAAGACATGGTGTCTCAGACCAGGGGTCAAGTTGGACTTGTACTAGCAGTCAGTGAATAGAATGACGTCAGTTAATTTTTTTGGCTTGTCTCATTTTAAAATCATTTCATTAAAAAATAAACCTATCTAATGTCTTCTAAAACCTACTTGCTAGCTATCTAATGTCTCCTATGACCTACATGCTAGCTATCTGATGTCTCCTATGACCTACATGCTAGCTATCTAATGTCTCCTATGAACTACATGCTAGCTATCTAATGTCTCTATGACCTACATGCTAGCTATCTAATGTCTCATACGACCTACATGCTAGCTATCTAATGTCTCCTATTATCTATATGCTCTTTATCTAATGTCTATTACGACCTACATGCTGGCTATCTAATGTCTCCTACGACCTACATGCTAGCTATCTAACGTCTCCTACAACCTACTTGCTAGCTATCTAATGTCTACTATGAACTACATGCTAGCTATCTAATGTCTCATACGACCTACATGCTAGCTATCTAATGTCTCCTATTATCTATATGCTCTTTATCTAATGTCTATTACGACCTACATGCTGGCTATCTAATGTCTCCTACGACCTACATGCTAGCTATCTAACGTCTCCTACAACCTACTTGCTAGCTATCTAATGTCTACTACGACCTACATGCTAGCTATCTAATGCCTACTACGACCTACATGCTGGCTATCTAATGTCTCCTACAACCTACATGCTAGCTATTTAATGTCTCCTACGAGCTACTTGCTGGCTATCTAATGTCTACTACGACCTACATGCTAGCTATCTAATGTCTACTATGACCTACATGCTAGCTATCTAATGTCTCCTACGACCTACATGCTAGCTATCTAATGTCTCCTATGACCTACATGCTAGCTAATCTAACGTCTCCTACAACCTACATGCTAGCTATCTAATGTCTCCTACGACCTACATGCTGGCTATTTAATGTCTCCTACGACCTACATGCTAGCTATCTAATGTCTCCTATGACCTACATGTTGGCTATCTAATGTCTCCTATGACCTACATGCTAGCTATCTAATGTCTCCTATGACCTACTTGCTAGCTAGTTTGTGCAAATGTGCTATTTAATTCTGATGAAATCATAGGACAACTATTAAAATATTTTTCACTAGATCCAGTTAAAAAAATTGGTTAAAGTTGGTTGTTCACAATGGCAGCAAGCGTGACATGAACAAATACCCATCAGTACACTTTGGTGTAGCTGTTTCCCAGTGATGTACGCACCTGGAAAATGTTATTTGAGTCTACAATGAACCATAGATATAACATACGTAAATACAACATGGGCAAATGTTATTGTCAATATTAGTTTGCTTGTTGTCCATAGCTCCCCAGTGTACCAATCCAACTGTTTACAACTGGAACTGCTTATCGATTATGAACTACTTAACCCCATTTGTTTTTATTCGTTGCCGAGCTTGGGTCTCCTGAGGATTTTGCAATACAAGTATTTTATATATTATTATTATGTTTATCATGGCGTGATCATAGATGCTAACTCTTAAGGTTTACCCATAGTTCTTACAATTTTCTGCAATGTTACATGACAGTAGACATTCCTTGTGATTTTGTTATTTTCATCAAGGTTTTTCTTCACAGCAAACCACCAGATAGTAAATAACGATAGAGGTTTGTTTGCGATCTTATGGATTTCTGTTACCAATCTTATAGGTGTCCACCACTAAGGGTTGGCACCTATTCATGATGACCAGAGCTTGGTGGTAACAAACAAACTGTATATATAACTATATGTAAATTAACAGTATGTAAAAAAAATACATGTAAACAAACCTTATACAAATTAACCATGTGTGACCTCACCCCGAGCAAAGTCATGTTGAAGATACTACTCAACAGACTCAAACCCCAGGCAGAAGAGATTATCGCTGAAGAACAAGCGGGTTTTCGAGCAGGACGGAGCACCATTGAACAGATCTTCAACCTTAGAATCCTTTGCGAGAAACACCTTCAACATCAGCAAAGCCTGTATCATGTCTTTATAGATTTCAAGAAGGCCTTTGATAAGGTATGGCATGCGGCCCTATGGGCAACCATGAGGAAGTACAACATTGGCTCCAAGCTTGTCCGAACCATTGAACACCTATATGACAATGCCACCAGTGCAGTAACCTTCAACAGCAGCATAGGAGACGGGTTTCGAACAACTGTTGGAGTTCGACAAGGATGCCTACTATCACCAACGCTCTTCAACATTTTTCTGGAAAGGATAATGACTGATGCTTTAGAAAACCATCAAGGCACTGTCAGCATTGGAGGCAGGACAATCACCAACCTTCGTTTTGCTGACGACATCGACGGCCTAGCAGGAAATGAACAAGAACTAGTCAATTTAGTGGAGCGCCTCGAGAAAACATCTTCATCATACGGCATGGAGATCAGTGCCGAAAAGACCAAACTGATGACAAACAGCACACAAGGCATCAGCACAGAGGTCAAAGTTAATGGACAGAGACTTGAGGCAGTAACAAGCTTCAGGTACTTGGGATCAATTATCACAGATGAGGGTTCCAAACCGGAGATACTTGCCAGGATTGCACAGACAACAGCAGCACTAACAAGGTTGAAACCCTTATGGAACGACAGAAACATCACGGTCAGTTCGAAAATAAGGCTGATGCGCTCCCTTGTCATGTCCATCTTTCTGTACGCTTGTGAAACATGGACCCTTTCAGCAGATCTACAGAAGAGGATACAAGCCATGGAAATGAGATGCTTCCGGAAGATCTTGCACATATCATACAAAGACCATGTTACTAACGATGCTGTCCGTAACAAGATCAAACAAGCCATCGGACCATATGACGACCTTCTTACAACAGTTAAGAAGCGTAAACTGAAGTGGTACGGTCATGTATCACGATCATGTGGCCTTGCAAAGATTATCTTGCAAGGTACCGTAAGAGGGGGGAGACGAAGAGGTAGACAGAAGAAGAGGTGGGAAGACAACATCAAAGAGTGGACAGGAATGGAGTTCGCTGACTCCCAGAGGGCTGTAGAGAACAGGGAAACGTGGAGAGAGCTGGTTAGAAAGTCATCAATGGTGCCCCAACGATCCTTACGGGTTATGGGAAAGTGAAAGTGAAAGTGAAAGTGAAGACCTCACCTAAAGTTTTGACAGGGCATATGTAATTAACAAGCCATACATAGACAAACGTGTAAACAAATAATATAGTGACAATTTTGTTATAACAAAACCCAATAGTGCAGACCTCCATTCTTGAAAATGTTAGTGTTTCACCAAAATAACTGGTGCAATATTTGTTTGCCTTTGGACAAATCTATTCACAGAATTACTTGAAGCTTTCAGATTTGTAGCTCTGTAGCTACAAATGTAGTCATAAAATCATGCTGCATAATCAGTGTCGAAGTGGCATGATGTCCCCCTGGTGTCAAGTCAATCAGCACACAGTAGTGCTGCTGCTCAGTGGCATCACCTAGTGGATAAGCTATAAACAAGATCCAAAGTAACAGGCTTCAAATGGCTAGTGGACAATGCAGCCATTACATTTATTGAGTTCACCTGTGTGTGGTAAGCTCCTATCAGATGAAGTGGTGTGTTGGAACCAAGGTCATGTGTTGTAACATATGCCGTGTGTTATAACTGAGTAAATGAGGTTGTGTATTGTAACTGAGGTTGTGTGTTGTAACGGATGTCGTGTGTAACTGTGTTACTGCAAGGTCGCATGTGTTGTGACTGAGGTCATGTGTTGTAACCAAGGTTGTGTGTTACAGCAAGAGGAGAATACGAGTACGACGGAGCGCGTCTTCCAGGACCGCCAGTATCAGGTTGATGCAGCCATTGTGCGCATCATGAAGATGAGGAAGACACTCAGCCACAACATGCTCATAGCAGAGCTGTACGAACAACTCAAGTTCCCAGTCAAGGTGAGGCTCCTTGAGTGCAGGCAAGCCTACCCAAACCACGGGGACGATTGGTCTGTAACAAAGACAGAGTAATCAATTTCAATAATAGTATGTAATCACAGACAAGAAAACCAAGTAATCGTAACCATACTCAATTACATTACCCATGTAAATGTAATCATAATTACAATCACAATTACAATTTTCTTGTGCATATTTATGTTGCCCAGGTACCAACTACAATACAAGCTTTTCTTTTCTCTTGGCGTCTAAAGCTTGTGCAGTGACGCCATTTTAATACTGTGGTTAATTTTATCTTGAATAACATTGGTGACAATAATAACCTGAGTTTTTTATTTATTTCATTATATCAGTTATATTCTTGAATGTAATCATGATCAAGTAATTGTTCTTAAATTTGTTACATTGGATTTTCTTAAACACAAAATGGGTCGGTCGGCAAACAAAAAGTAATCCAAATATGTAACGTGCAGTAGCAGTAGGTAATTATATTCTTTTTAAATATTGTGATTTTGCGCATTTTTTCCAGTTCAAATAATGCTCCGAATGCAAAATCTCCGGGGAATGATGTACTTCATAATATATCCACTATTGTTAAAGAAAAGCTTAATGCACACAGCTTAGTTAAACTTTATTTCTTACAAAATGATCAAGATTCATGCACAAGGCAAAATTGCTATATATGTATGCAACATTAAAAAAGACAACCATCTGTCAACTTATACTAAAAGGTGCCTTAAGAGCCCTTAACTACAAACACATTATCAAGCGAGCACATGCGCGCATGTACATTGTACACACACAGACACACATACAGACACACGCACGCATGCATGCACGCACACACACACACAGTCAGTGGCGTATCTAGGATCTCATCTCTCAGTCTGATTTAGTTTAATTTTAGTTTGTAAGGTGGCTACTCGATAGCGACTATCAAAGTCTTAGAGGAGGCTTCTCACCCTATTTGTTTATTTACCTTAATATATACCATGTTTACTCACAACTGTATACACTTGTATTACGTAAAATAATAATTCAACATGGATATAATATTATATGTATATTGTGAAATGTCTGATGGGTCAAATAAAAAATTCTTCTTTCATGTAAAAAATACGACACATTGAAAATGTAAATAAGTTTTTCTTTTCAAAAGCGAAAATATCTGGTCAGCAGAACCATAAGGGTCGTTGTAAATATAAAAAAAAATTCAAATACAGAAAAATTGGATGTGAGTGGGTGGGTCAAGGATCTAATTTGATTAAAAAAAATTAGAAAATTATTTTGAGAGAATTTTCCCAGTCGAAATGTTGATGTAATGTGCGCAATCGGCATTACAATCGCTACATTGGCAATGCTGTCTTGTAAACATTGATAACAGCATTACAATCGCCACATTGGCAATACTGTCTTGTAAACATTGATAATAGCGTTACAATCATCACATTGGCAATGCTGTCTTGTAAACATTGATAACAGCACTGAAACTTGCAGATATGCATGTATATTTTTTTTATAAATATGTTACTTTTACCATTTATAAAAACAGCTATATGACACCTACAGAAATGCATATACACATTTAAATGTTACTTTTTCATAAAATAAAGCATTTGAGAAATAACAATTCAATTTGTACGTCTTGACATTTTCCAGTCATATCCAAAATATTTTTGGATTATTGGATTTTATAATATTTACAAAGCCCCTAAGCCATGTAATAAAAATAAAAGACCTAACTACTGTGTGTTGTTTTAGCCGGCTGACCTGAAGAAACGCATTGAGAGTCTAATCGACCGCGACTACATGGAGCGAGACAAAGACAACAGCAACCAGTACAACTATGTTGCATAGTCCTACATATGGTGGTGCCACCTGCCTCAGTGCTGCCACCTACAGTACTCAAATCTGCATCGACTGCGATGTGTGCCCTTTGTAAATATGACAATTCCTCACCAACGATATTTACATTGACTAGTGATGTCATTCGCCACTCGGGGGCGCTGTTCACCTGGTACACGTTTGACATGATAGATGGTAGCACATGTTGGCCTTGGACTAAGTGCAGACATGATGAAGTAGATCGTCTGGCAAAGAGCGGCCATGTGTGGCGTATGTTGTACATCTCCTGTGATACAGTTTGGAGTAGGGACAGACTTTCCGCCACAAGATGTTGCTACAACTTCACCCGTTGGGCATCAGTTTCCTTCTTTACTACCAGAACTCGTTGCTTCGATGTGTGACCGTTTGTTGTGCTTATTTGAAAGGTAATGTGTTAACATATTCAGTGTCTACAACCTAGTTTACGTTATGCCATTACTTCAGGTAACTGGTCGTGTGTTTGCAATAAAAACAGAAGCCTATGACTGAAATTGATCCAAAGAGCCATCTCAAGATATCAGTGGTTGAAACTACACGGAACCTACTTCGTTTAACCTCAGAAACTTTGAATTACCTACACTTGTGAATAATTATATAAATCTGTGAAAATATCCTCACCCTTCCTGCTATGATCTTCACATACCACACAGTCACACACAGGTACACACAGTCACACACACGTACACACAGTCACACACAGGTACACACAGGTACACCAACATGACTGTAGCTGAATGTGATTTATGTGTTCCTTTCATAAAACTGACTGGCAAATAAACAATGGTTATTTGAAGAGTACATTGATATACTACACTAAACCAAACTGCAAACCCCCCTCCCCCAGCAGACCCCCCTGCCCCCAGTGGACCCCTGCCTCCAGCAGACCCTCCATCCCCAAAGAAACCAATTTTTTTATAAGGAAGCATCAATGTTTTGGTTCAACATACATTTCTGTGATGACACAAAGTTGTAGAATTTGTCACACAATAATTGATGGTGGACACCTGTAACATTGAGCACTGCCTAAGTTCAAGGTGACAAAATAATGTCAAACACGTTTCATTTAAACGTACAAAGTCTGATAATTGTTATTATAAAATCATGTTGTATAGTATAAACTATATCTAGTTTAATATCTTAACTGCCTAAACATTTTTAATGAACCACCATTTTTAAATATAATTTAACTGGTATTTATTTATATAATATATATATCAATTTGGCCACTGAGCAGGGGCCGCCTAACATGTGGACCAGAGCGGACCGCGTTATATAGCCAGCACATGGAGGAGCTGTATAACTACAATCATTACAAAAACACAAACAATTTACAAAAGTATATTTCCATACCGTAAGCACAGTTGGGAATAAAAAATCATTACAAAAATACAAACATTTAACAAAAGTATATTTCCATACTGTAAGCACAATTGGGAAAAAAATCATTACAAAATACAAACAATTAACAAAAGTATATTTCCATACCGTAAGCACAATTGGGAAAAAAAATTAACTAAGAACAGCATGGCTATCCCTCAACATGCAATATGTTAGCCTTAATTGTCCAGGCCACCGTTTGTTGCACACATCATCACCCGGATACAAAGGGTAATTTTCATTGTGACAGAAATGATGTATGCACGCAGCTTCTGCAGGCAAACAATGAGGCCACGCCTCTACCTCTCGACTTTCTTATCAGTGAATTCATGAAGGCAAGCAAGAGTCAGATAAGTGAGACTAGCAATATGTAAACATGCAATTCAACTGGAAATATTTAAATTAAACAAACAATTGTGGTTCAGTCAAACAAGTTTGACAGTGAAGCTGCTAGAATAAATACACTTTATACTTTGTAACGTGATATTAGTGTACAATAAAAACGAGCAGACTTTGTGCATTTAATTAAACATCAAGACCATAGGTCTTGGTATGCAGATTGTCCCACAATAATATAACTTGTGGTTAACCACCTACCACTGTGTTGGTTGAACTACCTGGTAATGACACGTCATAAACCAAGCCTCGTATCTATGGATGCGAAAAAGCCTATGTATTTTGTATAAGACGGTTTGTAAGTCCTGAATGTTAGGATTTTGTAAATATGAATGGAATAGCTTATGACCAGACTATCTTTCAGAACTTGTTTGTTCATAAATATTTTAATTAATATACATCACAAGAACGCACACTCACTGTGAGTTTATACTTGTCACAAATAAATATTTGCGTTGTATTTATGGTGAAACAAATTAAATTAATTGTAATTGTTTCGGGTTCATCTAAGACTATGTGTGCCAAGGGGGGACACGTTCTAGTAACAAGTGCATTTTGCCTTTCTTTTTAAACATTCGCTTGTTGTTGCCACAAACATTACAACTGAGCAGAATTATCAGTCATATAAACAAATTTGTTCAGTGTTCTTATCAAAAGTGGAAAATAAACACGGAAGCAAGTGATTTGTTGTCTTTTATTCCGTTGAACGGGTCCATACTGGCTCATTCATTGTGTCCCTTGGCCAGATCCATATTGCCTCATTCATTGTGTCCCTTGGCCAGGTCCGTATTGCCTCATTCATTGTGTACCTTGGCTGGATCCATACTGCCTCATTCATTGTGTCCCTTGACCAGGTCCACACTGCCTCATTCATTGTGTCCCTTGGCCGGATCAATACTGCTTCATTCATTGTGTCCCTTGGCCAGGTCCGTACTGCCTCATTCATTGTGTCCCTTGGCTGGATCAATACTGCTTCATTCATTGTGTCCCTTGGCCAGGTCCGTACTGCCTCATTCATTGTGTACCTTGGCCAGGTCCATACTGCCTCATTCATTGTGTCCCTTGGCCAGGTCTATACTGCCTCATTCATTATGTCCTTTGGCCAGGTCTGTACTGCCTCATTCATTGTGTCCCTTGGTCAGGTTTGTACTGCCTCATTCATTGTGTCCCTTGGTCGGATCCATGTTGCCTCATTAATTGTGTCCCTTGGCCGGGTTCATAGTGCCTTATTCATTGTGTCCCTTTGCCGGGTCCATACTGCCTCATTCATTGTCCCTTGGCCAGGTCCATACTGCCTCATTCATTGTCCCTTTGCCGGGTTCATACTGCCTCATTCATTGTCCCTTGGCCAGGTCCATACTGCCTCATTCATTGTCCCTTGGCCAGGTCCATACTGCCTCATTCATTGTCCCTTGGCCAGGTCCATACTGCCTCATTCATTGTCCCTTTGCTGGGTTCATACTGCCTCATTCATTGTCCCTTGGCCAGGCCCATACTGCCTCATTCATTGTCCCTTGGCCAGGTCCATACTGCCTCATTCATTGTCCCTTGGCCAGGTCCATACTGCCTCATTCATTGTCCCTTGGCCAGGTCCATACTGCCTCATTCATTGTCCCTTGGCCAGGTCCATACTGCCTCATTCATTGTCCCTTGGCCAGGTCCATACTGCCTCATTCATTGTCCCTTGGCCAGGTCCATACTGCCTCATTCATTGTCCCTTGGCCAGGTCCATACTGCCTCATTGATTGGGTCCATACTGGTCTGATACTAATTGTTACTACTAAGTTTGTTACAGTTACAGATTATATGGTGCATACATAATAAGCAAATTACAATGTCATCCAGGCATTTGGCTAATTAATAAAATAAGAGTGAACTTTTTATCAGTTTATATGAAGCAATTCAAATTAACTTTAAACTTTGATTATATTGACACAAATGTCAGATTGAAAAGTTAAATCAGACAAAAAATGCTTTCATAGAATCTTGATAATGACGCTGATTGGCTGCTGGCGTTTCACCAGAACACCTACACAAAATGGAGTGGTGACAGTGGGTAACAACGAGACCACGCCTCTGCTGCCAGACTCTTCTCGGCGGATTCACGAAGCGAAGCGAGAGTCGGATAAGCGATAATAGTGGCTGAGTGGCTGGGCACAGACCACAGTCAGAATGCATCCGCCATTACCTAAAGAGTCCCTAGGAAAAAATTATTTGTGCAGTTTGGGTGTATTTGTGAGAACAGAAATTGTGTGAATTAGTGAATGAAAGTAATGTTTTTGTGCACAGTAACATCTGAGCTTTGAAATGTTGCCATTTGTCAATTGGTATACCGGTTGCGTAAGGACACAGTGGCCATTAGGCAGGATGTACTCATATTTTGAAAACTGGAGAATTTCATGGCAGAAATTCAGGGGTATCATGCGTTGAAGCAATTTGTGCGAAAAGGAGGTTTGTCATTTTTACGAATTTCACACACCAGATGTGTTTGTGGGTCTCGTGCTGTGAAATTAAAAAAAAAAGGTAGGATAAATTGTCAGTGTAGGCAAAGAATGTTATAATGGTCGTCTATGGGAAAAGTGACTGGACAGCCCAGCTATCCGTGTCATCTCTGGGGGCAGGCCCAGCTGTCCTTGGTGTCTCTGAGGGCTGGCCCTGCTGTCCGTGTCGTCTCTGGGGGCGGGCCCAGCTGTCCGAGTCATCTCTGGGGGCAGGCCCAGCTGTCCGTGTCTCTGGGGGTGGGCCTAGCTGTCCGTGTCATCTCTGGGGGCAGGCCAGCTGTCCGAGTCGTCTCTGGGGCGGGCCCAGCTGTCCGTGTCATCTCTGGGGGCGGGCCCAACTGTCCAAGTCGTCTCTGCGGTGGGCCCAGTTGTCCGTGTCGTCTCTGGGGGCAGGCCCAGTTGTCCGTGTCGTCTCTGGGGGCAAGCCCAGTTGTCCGTGTCGTCTCTGGGGGCAAGCCCAGTTGTCCGTGTCGTCTCTGGGGGTGGGCCCAGCTGTCCGAGTCTTCTCTGGGGGCGCCCAGCTGTCCGTGTCGTCTCTGGGGACGGGCGCTGACAAAAGGCATAAAGGGAGGCGTTGATTTTTTCTTGAAAAAAATCTGCCGTCATGAGATCTCCTATTCGCCTGTGCCATCCTCGTCGCCATCGTATCCTGGCTATATATGTACATCAGTAACCATGGCAGGTCGACCTGTTGAAACGTGCAACTTTCAGTTGCTGTGTTAACCAATAATGTTGCTCGCTCAGATTTTCAAAGCGCGTTTACAGGAGCTTAACTTTAATTGGTAGTGGACACGTCGTCGTCAAAGTTCAGGCGCAATGATACATGTCGTGGGATAAACTGATAAATCGACGTTCAACAGGTCGACCCGCCAGGGGTATTGTACGTCGGACTACTACCGCCCCCGCCCCTGGCGGCTTGCACGGGTGCATGTGGCATCTCCCAGTATTGGCCTGTGTCAACTTTAACAAGATTTAACAAGATTTAACAAGATTTGCCATCCAAGCCAAAGGCCCAGATGGCAAGTGGACAAGGAAGCCATTGGCTTATCGAGAGTCCAACAATGTTCACCTACTTATAACCCGCCCTTCTGATATATGTGTCAACCTTGTTTTTAAACATATTCACGCTGCTAGCAGTTACACAATCTGTAGACAGTTTGTTCCATTCATTTACTGTCCTCTGTGAGAACGAGTGCTTCCTGATGTCCAATCTACATTGATCCTTTACTAATTTTACCTCATGTCCTCTAGTTCTGCTATCCTTCTTGAGTGAGAAAAACATATTTCTATCAATATTTTCATACCCATTCAATATCTTAAAAACTTCAATCTGATCTCCTCTTAACCTCCTTGTCTCTAGAGTTGTTAAACCACATTCTTTCAGGCGTTCTTCATAACTAAGGTCTCTAAGTTCTGGAATCATTTTAGTTGCTCTCCTTTGTATGCGTTCAAGCGTATCTATATCCTTCTTACGATATGGTCTCCATGCTTGTATACAGTATTCTAAATGAGGTCTAACTATTGCTTTATAAAGAGGTATAATTAACTTTTTCCCTTGTATGTTATGTTTCTTCTAATCAATCCAAGAATTTGATTACCCTTTGAAGCTGCAATACCACACTGCTCTGAAACTTTCATATCAGCGCTTATTGTAACTCCTAAGTCCTTTTCTTTTACAGTAGTACCAAGAACAGTAGCTCCCATTTTATAGTTTACATTCAAGTTCCCATGTCCTGTATGTAGGCATTTACATTTCCCAAAATTGAACAGCATCTGCCATTTCTCAGACCATTTCACTAATCTGTCTAGATCGTTTTGTAAATGTTGTTTATCACCATCAGTATTAACCTTTCTAAACAGTTTTGTGTCGTCCGCAAATTTCAGTACGTTACTTGTTATACTGTCGTCCAAGTCATTGATATAAATTAAGAATAATATAGGTCCTAATACTGATCCTTGAGGTACCCCACTCAAAACCGATTTCCAATTTGAAACTTCGCCATCTACTACAACTCGTTGTCTTCTGTCAGTCAGCCATTGTTCTATCCAGTCAGTTATGCTATCCCCGATACCATGGGCTTTTAATTTAAGTAGCAATCTTTGATGTGGCACTTTGTCAAAAGCTTTCTGAAAATCTAAGTAGATAATATCTACTGGCGATCCCTCGTCTATCCACTTAGTGATTTCTTCCAAAAACATAACACATTTGTTAAGCATGACCTCGCTTTAAGGAATCCATGTTGAGATGAATTTAATAATTTATGCTTAACGAGGAAGTCCACCATATGGTCTTTAATTAACCTTTCTAATAATTTACAAATCACTGACGTTAAACTCACTGGTCTGTAATTCTCTGACTTATTTCTCGAACCCTTTTTAAATAATGGTATGATGTTTGCTTCTTTCCATTCAAACGGAACAACTCCCTCTTTTAATGACAAGTTGAATACTCTTGCAAGTGGTATACTGATTTGATCTACTGTTTCCATTAGTAATTTTGGAGGAATCCCATCCACTCCCGGTGATTTGTTATCCTTCATTGCCTTTATTTTCCTAGCTACCAATTCTGGAGTTACAACTAACGGTCCTAAATAGTCAGATTTAGTCCCCTGAAATTTAGCATCAGCAACTGGTAATGAACTAATATCTTCTTTTGTAAACACTGAACTGAAGTAACCATTTAGGTCTTCCGCCATTAAAAACCCCTGTGATATTATATTTCCAGCACTGTCTTCTAGAGGTCCAACCTTGTCTTGTACGTTTTGTTTACTCTGACATATGCATAAAAACTCTTGCTGTCAGTTTTTATGTTACATGCCAGTTTTTGCTCATAGCTTCTTTTAGATTGTCTGATTTCAGTTGTAGCTGCATTAAGTGCCTCTTTGTATTTTGCATAGTCTTCTTCCTTTCTGGTACGCCTATAAACCATCCACATAGTTTGTTTTAGCATTATTTTTCTAATTGCCTCTTTTGACACGTGTTTCTTTCTACACCGTTTTCCTTGTTTTCGGAAGGGAACAAATTTATCAATGATACTCTCAATTTCATATTTTAGAATATTCCAACATTCAATTGCAGTCTTATTCATCAGCATGTTATTCCAATCTAGCTGTGCTAAGTATTTTCTCATATCTTTGTAGTTACCTTTGTGGAAGTTTCTCTTGTACGTCTTCTTATTTTTACTTTCTGATTTTACATTGATGTCAAAATGTATTTGATTATGGTCACTATTACCCAATGGTTCAAATATTTTTACATTGTCCACTAATTCTTTTTGTGATGACAAAACTATATCTAATACATTTTCTCCCCTGGTTGGTTCTAGTACGTGCTGAGTAAGAAAGCTATCCTGGATTAAACATAGAAATTGTTGATCCTCAATCCCTGTGCTCTCTAGAGAATTCCATTGTATGTGTCCATGGTTAAAATCTCCCATTATGATACATTCCCTTTACTAACTTCCTTTATAGCGTTTTTATTTTTGTGTTGTCCTCTTCGTTTATGTTTGGACTTCGGTAAACTAATCCAACAGTTAATTTTGAATTTCCTGAAACAATTTTGCACCAAACAGCTTCATCGCAATCTGCTTCCCTTTCTAGTTTCATTTCATAAGCCTGAATAGATTCTTTAACATATAAAATAACTCCCCGCCCCTTCTTCCTATTCGATCTTTCCTAAACATTACGTATCCTGTCAGTCCTAATTCAGCATCTGTTATATCTATGTTGGCCCATGATTCAGTTATACCAATTATGTGAGGGTCAATATCTTCTACCATAATGTTTAATTCGTTTTCTTATTTACTATGCTCCTTGCATTTAAACATACGCATCTATAACCTTTTTCAGAGATGTTTTCGGATGATTTGATATTGGTTTATCTGTGCTAGTGGTCTCTTGTTCTGCTTGAGACACCTCTAGGTAACCCCCTGCACTTCTAGTTTAAAGAATGTTTACTTCCAAAAATATTTGTCATTGTACCCAAGTCGCTATCTACTGCTGCTGAAAGTTTGTCCCGAATACTGCCGCCCCCTTTCCACTTAAATGAAGCCCATCCTTCATGTACATATCACCCCTCCCAACAAAACTTTCCCATAAATCCACAAATCCAACTTCCTCTTCCCTACACAGCCTCTGGACTAACATGTTAATTGCCATCCCCGACAATTTCGATATTTATGACCCCTCCTGCCCATCACAGGTAAAATCCTGACAGTATTACCTGCTCAACCCGCGTCTGTTTTAGTGTTCTGACCAACTGCCTATATTTCCTAACTATGGCAGTTGTACCCTCCCTCTCTACGTTATTTGTCCCTACATGTACTAAAACAGATCCACCCTTACCCGAGCCTACGATGTTTTTACCCTCTCAGTTATCGCCTCTATTTTGGCTCCAGGCAAGCAGACCACCACATCATCTCCCTTGTTTAAGACTCTGTCGGTCTTCCTAACTATCGAATCCCCCACAAACACCCTCGCTCTCTTCCTCACCCCCTCTATCACTGCTGCAGAATAACTCTTCCTTTCGATCCCCTCCATCACATTCTGTCCTGACCCCTTCCCTTCCGTCTCCCCCACTCCCTTCTCCTTCCCTCCTGTCTCCCCTACTCCCCTCTCCTTCACTCCGGTTGTTTTCCCTCCCGTCTCCCCCACTCCCTTCTCCTTCCCTCCTGTCTTCGCTACTCCCCTCTCCTTCACCCCGGTTGTCTTCCCTCCCGTCTCCCCCACTCCCTTTTCCTTCCCTCCTGTCTCCCCTACTCCCCTCTCCTTCACCCCGGTTGTCTTCCCTCCCGTTCCTTTCCTTCCCGTCTCCTTACGTCCTGTCTCCCTATGACCTGTCACCTTCCCTCCTCTCAGCTTCCTCCCAGGCTGAGGTGAGCTCTCCCTAGCATCTCTTGTGTCTTTCCCCACTTTATCGTCTACTGTTCCCTCACCGGAACTACTGGCACAACTCCCCTGATCCCTTCCCACCATTGCCACAACGAGCAGTCTCAGCTCTTTCAACTCCACCTCTATTTCCTTCATCCTTGCGCATCCCCTACACTCAAAATTAAAACTATCTGCCTGGACCTCAGCCCAGGACTTTTCGCACCCAGACTTGTCGAAATCTACCCAGTTACTACAACTGCCACAAATTACGTGCCTTGTGGCCTTTAACTGTCGTTTGCACGGGGCCATCATACAATTTAGTTTTAATTAGTGTGCTACGTTAGCCTTGAATAAGGCTGTTTTTGTGATCAAAAGAACACTTTAGGCTAAAAATCCTGCCACCTAGCGAATACGGAGAACACTGTGTAACAAAACAACGAAGTGAGTGTGTACTAATTTACGCTAAAGTCCTGCTGTTAATTCCTTTTTACCGAAAACGTTGACTACCACTATGTCAGATATTACCTTATGTATGTAATTTAAGTAAATAAATCACTTTATCTTATATATATATATATTAGCTAATGTAAACGATAGCTCGATGCACGGGTTGAATGACTTGTAAACAAACTCCCTTTTATCACTCGTTGAGTTTGAATCCGGGAAAAAAAAATACTACCTCTGTTAACAACAACGGTTTCTTAATATATGTCTACAAGAAGTTGGTGAACAATATATGTATAATACTAATACTTATTCTAACCAATATTCACTGTTACTGACTATTCACTATGTTATCTAATTTTTCGAATTGTAAACACCCCTATTAACGCTCGCTGAATTCCCTGACAGAATCCGAAACTAACTTACTCTAAAATACTCCCTCTGACTAATAATTAACAAAACCTGTTTCCTAATATATGTCTACAATACGTTTGTGTATAATATATATGCAATAGTAATACTTATTCTATTTGATATTCCACGTATTTCTGTAAATGATCTACACCAAATTCAAGTCGCTGCACCAAGTCCAAGTAGCCGGAAGTTGTGGAAGGTCCAGTGTTTAGTTGCCACAGCGTGACGGCGACCCACCGTCTAACGTCACTATTACGGAGAAGCCATTCGTAACTTTGATAATAAAAAATGTCATACTTTAGGCAATTCCACGAATAGCATCATTAATCTCATACTACTTAATGTTGGATACTGACACTTGGTTATGTTCGGTTGCACTCTACCGTTGTTTTGTGACCTACTGTCACTTGTCACTGGTATTAGGACTACTTATCTTCTTCATCCGTGTGGCACATAAGGCTCGGACAAGATCTCTCCAGACCCCTCTGTCTTCGGCTCTCCTTGCAGCTGTTCCCCATGTTAACCCAGCAGCCTTCAGTTCCCCCTGTCTTAGGCTCTCCTTGCAGCTGTTCCCCATGTTAACCCAGCATCCTTCAGTTCCCCCTGTCTTAGGCTCTCCTTGCAGCTGTTCCCCATGTTAACCCAACAGCCTTCAGTTCCCCCTGTCTTAGGCCCTCCTTGCAGCTGTTCCCCATGTTAACCCAGCAGCCTTCAGTTCTTCTTCCAATGTTCGTCGCCATGTTGTTTTCGGCCTGCCTCTTTTTCTGTTTCCTTCTGGCGTCCAGGTTGGCGCTGTTTTTGCTGGCAGGTCGTTGTTCATCCGATAGACATGACCAAGCCATGCACACCTTCTCTTTGTCAGGATAAAGTAGATGTGTTGTTTTGTTGCTTGGTGGAGTCTGTTGTTGGAGATGGTCTCAGGCCAGTACACTTTCAGTCACTGGTATTAGGCCGACTTCACATCCACGTCACCATAAGGTGTGTCACTACAGAAGACATGCAAAGCAGTGATCGCAGCAGTTGATATTTGAAATGAGTACTCTAGGCACCGGTATACTATTGATGTTAATAACATTTTATTGTTATATTGGCTCAGACCAACAGGGGTATCCATGAAGTACAAGACCCCCTCCCCACCCCTTGCCAATGGCGGATTACCATAGGGGCAACTGGGGCACGTGTTCCAGGGCCCCGATCTCCTCACTTAAGTAGACCAGAGATACAAAAAAATCGAGTTAATAAAAATTCAGAAATTCAACAGCTTCACTGTAGGCTTAGCATTCAAATAAAGTCTTTTGGCATTTTTTTTAGCGAGATATGGATAATGGATGAGTTTCTGAAGAATGTCACACTCGGTAGATTTGATGAAAGGGAAGTTCATCCTCTTCTGGTCAAGCGCAACTCATTTGTATCCATTTCAGTTGCAAAAATGTGCGCTGACTACTGCTGTTACACCCACTCAGACATGGGGTGTGGTAGGAACTGGGAGATGAAAGGTTGGTCCTAGGCATTGTTGGCCCCCTAAATAGGTATGAGATTGGAGGTGGATACCCTGCCACACAGTCCTCAGAGATAGTGGCTTAGTGCGATTTCAACATTTTGAAATGTGGGCGCCAGATGTTGTTTGACAACAGGCGCAACACATCTTTGCTGGATTATTTTTTTTAGCATAAGGCGCTTGTTTCACCACTGGAAGAATTTGTCGGCCAGTGACTCCTCCAGGTCGCACAGGTAGGTGACTCCTCCAGGTCGCACAGGTAGGTGACTCCTCCAGGTCGCACAGGTAGGTGACTCCTCCAGGTCATACAGGTAGGTGACTCCTCCAGGTCGCACAGGTAGGTGACTCCTCCAGGTCGCACAGGTAGGTGACTCCTCCAGGTCGCACAGGTAGGTGACTCCTCCAGGTTGCACAGGTAGGTGACTCCTCCAGGTCGCATAGGTAGGTGACTCCTCCAGGTTGCACAGGTAGGTGACTCCTCCAGGTCGCACAGGTAGGTGACTCCTCCAGGTCGCACAGGTAGGTGACTCCTCCAGGTTGCACAGGTAGGTGACTCCTCCAGGTCGCATAGGTAGGTGACTCCTTCAGGTTGCACAGGTAGGTGACTCCTCCAGGTCGCACAGGTAGGTGACTCCTCCAGGTCATACAGGTAGGTGACTCCTCCAGGTCGCACAGGTAGGTGCGCACCGACAGTTCACCGGGTCGCTCGAGTTCTTGTTCACCGAGACCCTCCAAACCAGACTCCCCAACTCAGACTCCTCAACCCAGACTCCCCAACCCAGACTCCCCAACCCAGACTCCCCAACCCAGACTCCCCATCCCAGACTCCCGAACCCAGACCCTCCAACCCAGACTCTCCAACAAGTCCAGGAGCATTAGGGTTGAACATAGAAATAAATAGTACAAAGCAATTTGTTCATGAAAGTTGCAAAATAACATATTGAACAACACATCAAAAGGGTTCGTTCGAACCCCCCAGAACCCCACCCCCAAGGGCGGACATGTAGCAAATGTTAATTTTTCGCAGCCGGTCGTATATAGACTCTCGCGTGTAATTCATATAAAAAAATATGCGGTAGGCGGCGCCACCAACGTCAAAAACCTTTTTTCTATAACATTATTGGCGTCCTTTGCTGAGCAGCTGTCCCTCTCCACGCTGGGAGTGAGCGCTGACGCAAGGCACCAAGGAAGACGTTGATTTCTTCCTTTAAAAAAGATATGTCGCCAACAGATCCCTTGTGGGGGATCTCCCAATATTGGCCTGAGTCAACTTGGAAGGTCCAGCGTTTAGTTGCCACGGCGTGACGGCGTGACGGCGGGACAGCGACCCACCGTGTAACGTCACTATTACGGAGAAGGCGTGCTAGAGCGGAAAGCCATCCGTAACTTTGATAATAAAAAATGTCATACTTTAGGCAATTCCACGAATAGCATCATTAATCTCATACTACTTAATGTTGGATACTGACACTTGGTTATGTTCGGTTGCACTCTACCGTTGTTTTGTCACTGTCACTTGTCACTGGCATTAGGACTACTTTATGTCCACGTCACTATAAGCGAGTGTTACTACAGAAGACATGCAGAGCAGTAATCGCAGTAGTTGGTATTTGAAACGAGTAGGCACCGGTATACTATTGATGTTAATAACATTTTATTGTTATATTGGCTCAGATCAGCAGTAGCGTCAGTGAAGTACAAGGCGCTTGTTTCACGACTGGACGAGTTCGTCGGCCAGTGACTCCTCCAGGTCGTACAGGTAGGTGACTCCTCCAGGTCGTACAGGTAGATGACTCATCCAGGTCTTACAGGTAGGTGACTCCTCCAGGTCGTACAGGTAGGTGACTCCTCCAGGTCGTACAGGTAGGTGACTCCTCCAGGTCGTACAGATAGGTGAGCACCGACAGTTCACTGGGTCGCTCGAGTTCTTGTTCACCGAGACCCACCAACACCAGACTCCCCAACCCAGACTCCCCAACCCAGACCCTCCAACCCAGACTCCCCAAGTCCAGGAGCATTAGGGTTGAACATGGAAATAAACAGTACAACGCAATTTTTCAAGATAGTTGCAAAATGCCATATTGAACACATCAAACGACCCCTCGTTCCCCTGTGTGTGTTTCTCACAACGAGGCTAGATGCGTGAGAACTATTAGGCCATTGGATGGAAATAAACTTCCGTTCACGAATTCCGCCGTCCAGTCATTGCGACAACATGAAATCTTGAAAAAACTATCAGCTATAACATCACAAACGGCAAAATTTTTTTTATTTACTGAGCACAGCTCGCTATAAAAATATCAAGTTACGAAAACGTTGTGTTAGCTGGAAAATCTACAAAATATGCAAACATAAATTTAGGTTTAAAAAATATTATATAGCTTCTTCATATATCCTTCTCCACTCAGGGAGTGGGCGCTGACGCAAGGTACCGAGAAAAGCGTTGACTTCTTTCTTTAAAAATATATATATATGCCGCCAACAGATTCCTTGTGGGGAATCTCTCAATATTGGCCTGTGTCAACTTGGAAGGTCCAGTGTTTAGTTGCCACGGCGTGACGGCGTGACGGCGTGACGGCGTGACGGCGTGACGGCGTGACGGCGACCCACAGTGTAACGTCACTGTTACGGAGAAGGCGTGCTAGAGCGGAAATCCATCCGTAACTTTGGTAGTAAAAAAGGTCATACTTTAGGCAATCCACGAACAGCATCATTACTCTCGTAAACTAAATGTTGGATATTGACACTTGATTATGTTCGGTGTCACTACAGAAGACACGCAGAGCAATAACCGCAGCAGTTAGTATTTCAGATTAGTACAACTACCGGTATACTATTAATGATTGATGTAAAAACTTATATATAATATATATATATATATATATATATATATATATATATATATATATATATATATATATATATATATATATATATATATATATATATATATATATATATATATGCACCATCTTTCAAGAACTCCATCCCAGTTGGTTTCTCGCTACTTCAACAGTCCTTCTTTTATTTCGATTACTGTTGTGTTGTTATTTCGATTACTGTTGTGTTGTTATTTCGATTACTGTTATGTTGTTATTTCGATTACTGTTGTGTTGTTATTCCCATCGTTCATGTGTGGCCGGGCCACGTCCACCTCATCTTGGTGACTTCTGGTGGTGGTGTCATAAAAGCACGGTTATATAGGTCTTAATTTGACACTTTCATTGGCCAGTGTATCTTTAAGTTTAACATTCTTCGTAGTCATATTCTTTTTAAAACGTTCAGTTTCTTCTTGTCTGCTCGTGTCATTTTCCACATTTCAGCACCATACAATAGAACTGCTATCACATAGCTCTTGAATAGTTTCAGTTTTGTTTTGGTTCTACGCTTGGTGGATTTCAATAATCTTTGGAGTATTACGAATGCCTCTCTTGCCAAAGACGTTTAGATAACACCGCTCCTAAGACGTTTAGATAACACCGCTCCTAAGCATCAACGTCTTCTAAGTTATCTTTATCTATCCTGACTGGATTGTTGCTTATGTTGTTTACACGTACTACTTTAATCTTATGTACATTGATGTTAAGGCCTATGTATTTTGACTGGATTGTTGCCTATGTTGTTTACACGTACTACTTTAATCTTATTTACATTGATGTTAAGGCCTGTGTATTTTGACTGGATTGTTGCCTATGTTGTTTACACGTACTACTTTAATCTTATTTACATTGATGTTAAGGCCTGTGTATTTTGCTGCCTGATTCGACTTTTTTTACTTTTCCTTGGTGGTTGCTGGTAATGTCTTCTAGTGATGATGTATACTTCATCTAATGCTTCTCTTACGATCTTTTGCGGTAATTTTCTTCGCCTGATCTAGTCAACATTAATAATAAAAAAAGCCTGACACATCCCTGCTATTCCTCTCTCTACTGCAGTGGTATTTAACCTAGGTAATTATCCCCGGGAGGTAATTTTGACTTTTTCGGGTGGTAATGGGAACATTTTAATTAACGGAAATTTTAGTAGGTATAATTCAATCATAATGTTTGCGCTCTCGTAGTACACCACATTGACAATGTCTGTGCAGTGATGTAGGCCTACTGTAAGTTAAGAACGCATCATTTTCCCTGGTCTCATCAATGTCTTCTCGGGGGTTGTTACAATTGTTAAACATATCCGATGCAGTGCTACGAACTCCCGAATTTTCAAAGTGTTGTGTGAGGAAGTTGGGGCCGAATTTAGTGTACTTCTGTTCCCTATGAAGGTTCGCTGGTTATCACGGGGAAAAGTTTTTCCGCGTGTTCGAACTGAGAAAAGAAATCGCCTTGTTTCTGAGAAGGGGAAGAAATGCCAAAGAACAAGGATTCCACGTGAAGATGACGGACCATACATTCGTTCTAAAGCTGGCCTACCTCGCGGATTATTTTGGTGAGATAAATCAGCTGAACGTCTCACCACAAGGCAATGTGGTGAATATCCTCTCAGCTCAAGACAAGGTAGCCAGCTTCCTGCGCAAGCTCCAGCTTTACCAATGTAGAGTTCAGGCCGACGACGTTTCCTTGTTCTCCCAGTTGACAACGCTCCTTGAGGGGACCGAGGAGAAATGTCCTTTCGCTGGTGATATCATGCAGCACAGAAGAGTCCTTCATCGTTACTTCCCTGATTTAGAACGCCATGAAAAGAATACATGGATTGTGAGACCTTTTTCCGTGGAAGAAGGAGTCATCAAATATGATGTCACGGCGCAAGCAGAGTTCCTTCGCCTGCGAGAAGACAACCCGCTGAAAGCAGACTTTTAAGACTCTGACCTGGCTACCTTCTGGCATAAAGCTGATACGGGATATCCAGTTCTCTCAGACAGAACCCCGAAAGTCCTCATTCCATTTGCCACCACATATCACTGTGAGGCTGGCTTTTTCCACAATGGTCCCGATAAAAAACCAAGGCAAGGAATAGGTTGGATCTCGCCCATGACCTGCGATGTGCTCTAGATGTGACAAAGTCTCGCATCTCACATCTCGTCAAGACGAAGCAATTCCAACCGTCACACTGACACTTGCATCTGTAGCGTCTTGTCACGTGTTTGATCTGAATAAATATAAGGCTAGTGACGTCTAGAAATAATTATTTTCTTCTTCGTTTGTCTGAATCTAACATGACGAGAACAAAACAGTACTGCAATAAAACAAAAGAATGTTGCTTATTTTCCCATTTCCATTTCCATGTTTCCATTTAAACCGTGAGGGGTAATTACGGCTTTGTTGGTAAGCTCAAGGTGCAACAGGGCCAAAAAGGGTAAATACCGCTGCTCTACTGAGAACCACTCCGGGGTATTATCTTTAATTCTTTCGGAATTTGTACTGTTAATTTCAGCTTTTTTTCTTTCTCCTGTTCTACCCTCCTCCTCCTCCTCTGCGTGAAGCCTTGTGGCGGCTCCTACGACAGCGACAAATGTGTCTTCGTCAGAGCCGCCCATTCCATCGGCACTAATATGTCAATCTTCCCTCAATGTCTTTATTTGCAACTTCCTGAAGACATTGAAATGTGTTCTTTGGTTCCAGTTGCCAAACATTTCGACGAGTTGCATCTTATCCTGTTGCTCTCTTTTCTTCTTGTGTCTGGAGTCTTAGTTTTGATCTTAGTTTGATCTTCGCTAAAAACTAAATGGTGGTCACTTCCAGCATATGCACCTCTTATGGCACGAGTGTTGGGAGGGATCTTATGGCACGAGTGTTGGGAGGGATCTTATGGCACGAGTGTTGGGAGGGATCTTATGGCACGAGTGTTGGGAGGGATCTTATGGCACGAGTGTTGGGAGGGATCTTATGGCACGAGTGTTGGGAGGGATCTTATGGCACGAGTGTTGGGAGGGATCTTATGGCACGAGGCACGAGTGTCGGGAGGGATCTTATGGCACGAGTGTCGGGAGGGATCTTCTATATCGTCCAGTTATTGCTATGTGAGCGACTTGGTTTTGGTCTCTATTGTTTGTTGATATCCATGACAGACGGCTCACTATTTTCATTCATACCGCCTACACCTACATTACTCTTTCTCATCATACATGGTTCTTACATTTCAGCAACCTATTCTCATTCATACCGCCTACTCCAACATTACTCCCCGAGGTCCAACCGCCGAAAATCCGACCACGCGAACTGTCAGGCCATCTGGGAGTCCCTCTCGACTGTCGGGCTACCGAGGAGTCCCTCTCGACTGTCAGGCAACCGGGGAGTCCCTCTCGACTGGCAGGCCACCAGAGAGTCCCTCTCGACTGTCGGGCTGCCAAGGAGTCCCTCTCGACTGTCAGGCCACTGGGGTGTCCCTCTCGACTGTCAGGCCATCGGGGAGTCCCTCTCGACTGGCAGGCCACCGGGGAGTCCCTCTCGACTGTCAGGCCCTTCTCGACTGTCAGGCCACCGGGGAGTCCCTCTCGACTGTCAGGCCATCGGGGAGTCCGTCTCGACTGTCAGACAACCGGGGAGTCCCTCTCGACTGTCAGACAACCGGGGAGTCCCTCTCGACTGTCGGGCTACCGAGGAGTCCCTCTCGACTGTCAGGCCACCGGGAGTCCCTCTCGATTGGCAGGCCACCGGGGAGTCCCTCTCGACTGTCAGGCCACCGGGGAGTCCCTCTCGACTGGCCGGCCACCGGGGAGTCCTTCTCGACTGTCAGGCCACCGGTGAGTCCTTCTCGACTGTCGGGCCATCGGGGAGTCCTTCTCGACTGTCGGGCCATCTGGGAGTCCCTCTCGACTGTTGGGCCACCGGGGAGTCCTTCTCGAATGTCAGGCCACCGGGGAGTCCCTCTCGACTGTCAAGCCACCGGGGAGTCCTTATCGACTGTCAGGCTACCCGGGAGTCACTCTCGATTGTCAGGCCACCGGGGAGTCCCTCTCGATTGTCAGGCCACCAGGGAGTCCCTCTCGACTGTCAGGCCACCGGGGAGTCCCTCTCGACTGGCAGGCCACCGGGGAGTCCCTCTCGACTGTCAGGCCACCGGGGAGCCCCTCTCGATTGTCAGGCTACCGGGGAGTCCCTCTCGACTGGCAGGCCACCGGGGAGTCCCTCTCGACTGGCAGGCCACCGGGGAGTCCTTCTCGACTGTCAGGCCACCGGTGAGTCCTTCTCGACTGTCGGGCCATCGGGGAGTCCTTCTCGACTGTCGGGCCATCTGGGAGTCCCTCTCGACTGTCGGGCCACCGGGGAGTCCTTCTCGAATGTCAGGCCACCGGGGAGTCCCTCTCGACTGTCAAGCCACCGGGGAGCCCTTCTCGACTGTCAGGCTACCGGGGAGTCCCTCTCGACTGTCAGGCCACCATTTTAGTGCATAGTCTGCTGGTGTAGTACTCTTGTAACGGCCAAGCGACCAATGATGTATTTTATGGATAGTATGACATGTAACAGCTTGAATTTGCAGATGTGAGACGCCATGCCCGCTAAGACTTAACTTCAACAGATAAAATGCATGCAACTATTTGCAATAATCAAGATATTGAAGTACGAAACAGTCGCACAATCAGTTGGGGCCCGGGGTGATTTCTGACAATTTAGTCAGTAAAAAATCGAACCCCCTGAGGACGGGTATGATATAATACGCAATCACATACGTTTTAGGTAAATGTTTTCTGTTATTTATTGGTATCAAGAGAGAGGATGCCCCTGATCTCCCGCGTAGCGTACAAAACAACACCAGATAATAACAAACACAGTCAGTAATAAACACTCTTCAATAAACAGACACGATCAACACACCCATATCTTGGTCTTGTCACAATCTTCAATCTCAGTGTCATTAAATAGTCCACATTTATTGTATTGTCGATGATAATATAGAACTTTGTTTGCCGTAAGACTCTTTATCTTGTCACACTCTTCAATCCCTGTGGCATTAAATAGTCCACATTTATTGTATTGTCGATGATAATATAGAACTTTGTTTGCCGTAAGACTCTTTATCTTACGCGTTATGTTGAATTTAGCTTTGCAGCCAGACGACGCTATTGATTCGATAAACACGAACTACTCGCGGAGGATGCAAACCGAGTTTTATTATGGATCAGCTTTCGATAAATTTATCTAAACGGTAATGTAGGAAGAACTTAGTCCAACAATAGGTACATTGTTATTGTTCAGTTCGTCGTTGAACGTAGGCCTACTTTCGGAACACGACGCCCGTGGATAAATATACATCTCCGAAAATATATGTGGCGTATCCATAGAGTTACATCATTAATCATCCCTCTATAAACTAACGGGTGTTCTATTTATGTCTATGGGCGTATCTAGGATCTCACAAAGTGGGGCCAAGCCTATTTACTCATTAGTTTACCACGCTACCACGTAGTGGCCCAACTGGTTACAAACGAAAAAATCAAAAGTTTAAGTCTAAGCCATGGTGGCCCAGTGCCTCTCCCCCCAATACGCCACTAAAATATACAACATTTTGTGATGATCCGTCAATATCGTCACACAGTCGCAAGGTCAGCCGTGGCAAACATCATATTGCGTGGAGGATCAGTTGAAACTCGCACAAAGAGGACACAACTAACGACCTTGGACAACACCAAGGATTGGACAGGTCAGTCCGAGCAGCTCATAAGAACAACAGAGAATCGAAAAAAGGGAAAGAGTCTGTGTTTAGGGCCGTCGTCGCGTCTTCCCAACGGCCTTGTTAGATATGGGACAGATGAAAGTTAGAAGAAACAGAAATAAATATAGAGATTTCGGATTATCGATCCGACTAAAATTTAACGTATAGCTCTGATAACGCAAATTGTAACGCTAATTTCACTACTCATGGATACTTTCATTTCTCTATCTTCCCAATATCTTGGTGATAATGCGTGATGCAAATAACTAAATGCATAATTGTATACAGTTCCATGTGTTGTTTACGGCAAGGCTAGATGTTTTTTCGCGATACAAAATGGCGCCCTTCGCGTCATCGAGCGCATGCAGGATTTTACTACTAGTTATGAAGCAAAAAACAAATAGATGTGAAAAAATACTTTCATTGAGTAAAATCAGTAACTGTGATGAATAATATGTGTATTATGAAAATGTAGGACATTTTAACGGGACGTGGACCTTTTTTGAAAGGCTGAAACGCTGAAGATTTCATCTCACGCCCGTAGGAACGTGACATTGTACTTGCACAGGTGGCCCTTAATTTGGCGACCAGATTGTGGTCTTAGTGACTGTCTCCCAGAGGAGGGGCAAGAAAGACGATCATTGAACAACTTTAAAGTTTAAGTACGTAGTTTTGCCGCTTGTATATGCAATATATATATATATATATATATATATATATATATATATATATATATATATATATATATATATATATGCACATATATATATATATATATATATATATATATATATATATATATATATATATATATATATATATATATATATATATATATATATATATATATATATATATATTGCATATACAAGCGGTAAAACTACGTACTTAAACTTTAAAGTTGTTCAATGATCGTCTTTCTTGCCCCTCCTCTGGGAGACAGTCACTAAGACCACAATCTGGTCGCCAAATTAAGGGCCACCTGTGCAAGTACAGCGTAGCATTCCATGAAAGATGTAAAGTTAACATATACTTTGAGCTCACGAATATACGTCCGAAATAATTGTCCCCTTGCTCCCCCCGCTATCGCCCATGGTTGGGTTGGTATAATGTTGATGTAGGTGCTGCTGTCCCCTCCAACATAGTCGCAGTAACTAAGCTCAACAGCTTCCGACGCCGCTGTTCGCTGTCATTAGGTGCCGTGTATGTTGCAGGCTTAGGCGATCATGACCCCCCATTTCCCACGATCACAGGTGTCTTGTAACGATAAGGATACGCTCTTTCCTAGCACGGCTCATCAATGTTTTTATTTCTGTGCCGACTTCTGCTTCAATCGAGCCCGCTGTCACTAGATGTTTTAGTTTCTTTTTTTTTCGTTATATGGTCCAGAAACTCCACTATTAATGTTTAATAATATATGCATTTTTATGTATTTGTAATGCATCGTAAATCACATTAGGCTATGCGTCTTCTTGAATAAACAACATTTATTCAGTTCACTGGACGGAGTGGCAAGTGGGACAAAGTTCAGTTCCACGCCTATCGCCGAAATTCACGTGGGCGCGTCGCGCAGCCGACTGAGCGAGAGGAAATGCATGCCAGATAATAATAATTATATGAACACAACGTGCGTGCGTGCGTGCGTGCGTGCGTGCGTGCGTGCGTGCGTGCGTAAGTGGCGTTAAATTTTCAGACTGTTGCGTTAATTGCGCCATGCAGAAATAACAGCCCAGAGCCTCGTAAAGGCCAATGACCGAGAACTATTATCATAGCTGATTACGTTCGCCTGCTTTATTTTTGGACGGTTGCGGTCTTGTAAACAAGCTGAATGCCGCACGTGATCACTGTATCACGTGATGCAGACCGACAAGAGCCGACTGCATCATCAGCGATAATAAAACGCAAGAAAACTAGGACATAGTGCACTGGTGGTATTGTCTGCCATGGCGACGGAGGTGTCCGTGTTTTTTCAAGAGGTGGTCATTTGCTGGTCTTCCAAGCCGTTTTTGTAGTCTATTTAGTTGGTTTGGTAAATAAGCTCCACAAATCAGACGAATTATGCATTTTGTGATAGAAAGCACCATATTTTCAGTATTGCTTCCACATGTGTTAACAATTTTTTTCAGATCTGGAACCACCTTGGCTCTTGCCTGTAGTGACATTGTGCTGACCGTGAACACCTGAATCAGGGTCGTTTTATGTTTAATTGTGATTCGATGATTATAATTTTACACAATTATTGCTAACTATATTGAAGTGTTGCATTCATCCCAGTAGGCAAAAGTGTAAAATACATGGTATATTTGTCTTTTTTGTCTAATAATAGTCAAATTTTTTTTGCCAGTGAAACGCTAAATTACGTCTAAATTTAGACGTAAATTTTGAAACGTCTCTTAGACGTCAATATTTTAGATGCCAAAACGTAGACGTCATAAATATGTCAAATGTACTTCTAAGGCCGTCGCCATACACATTTAGTCGCTAACAGTTTGTCTGTCAATATTTGGTATCTCGCTAAGTTGGTTGGTCATGCAACTGAGTTCCTCAAATGCTGTTATGACATCTCTGTGTATACCACAATGCGGTTTTCACTCTTCTGTTAAATGCCGACACTGTGTCACAATCGGTAAGTGCCTAAAAGACTGACAGGACAGCACATTTCCGATGAGTCGTGGTGACACCAGGTCTGTACTATTTCATGGACAGCTATATATCAGAATAACTCTCCTGTGCCAAAGGCCACCCACAATTCCTCATGCTGAATATTGCAGTAAATGCAATGACCACTATATATACGTATGTTTCTACAGTGCGAACAGGTAGCGTCAAGCTACCTTTCTTAATAGTATACGATACATGCACCTTCATGTAAACGGACTCAACTTTGTAAAGTCTGACGTTGGCAATGACTGGCCACTGGTAGCATGCATACACCACCTTGTCTTTCGACTTGAGGTGTAGGATGCTACGTTGCAAGAGAAAGTTGAACAAGTGTGTTTGCATTCATAGATGCGCAGAACGTCCGGTACTTGGTCACAACTACTGATGGTAAAAACCCGTCACCCAATCCCTACGTTCTCTGGGCAATGTTTTCATCTTCCACACAGACGTCCTATATAGTGTCAATGCCAACCTCAAGCTGTGACAATATATATATATATATATATATATATATATATATATATATATATATATATATATATATATATATATATATATATATATATATATATATATATATATATATATATATATATATATATATATATATATATATATATATATATATATATATATATATATATATATATATATATATATATATATATATATATATATATATATATATATATATATATATATATATATATATATATATATATATATATATATATATATATATATATATGTATATATATATATATGTATATATATATATATATATATATATATATATATATATATATATATATATATATATATATATATATATATATATATATATATATATATATATATATATATATATATATATATATAATATATATATATATATATATATGTTCTGAATAATCCTAGACAGTTCAAGCTGTCTCGAGATTGAACATTTGAACTACCTCAGCACCGCCAAACATATTCTATAAGCTTAAGTATATTGTTCTCTTTCAATGTCACTAACTAGTAATCCACTATCAGCACAGTAGTTAATTTGGTTGGAAACAATATATTCTCTATTAGGGTGCACGAGTTGATTGTATAATTTGTTTAGAAACCGCTTTGTTCCAGCGTATTTCCTGTGTCAATAGATCATTGTGTTAAAGTCTCCACAAACAAAATTCCTTTTACTTGGGTTGGCAAACCTAAATAACTGCTCCGTGTGCTCACTAATCTATCTATGTCTCACCTTGGAGTTCTGTGGACACAGCTCACAGTGATATTTTCGCGCTTTTGCATGTCTAATTCGACCTTGACACATTTGATAGATTATTAATTTCTACATATTTTGCTGTCCGGGTGCTCAATTAAATTTATGATTTACCAATAGTGCAACACCTCCTCCTTTTCTGTTTGCACATACGACGTGAAAAACTTCATATTCGTTTAATAAAAAGTCCTCAGTTGTGTTCTGCTCAGCCCAAATCTCCGAAATAGACATTATGTCAAACGACAGTCTAAAATCATCAAGTAGCTTATTTTTTAAAACTGTTATTTAAGCTTCGTGCAGTTAAATTGATAAGTGGTAGGTCACTGTCGGACTTAACAACCATAGTATTTACAATTAGCAGGTATGCTCTGATTAAAGTAGTTGTCTGGATCAACATTGAACAAAACATCGCTGGGCGTCGAACTGTCGTAATCATACTGTTTAATGTTTATAACCGAACTGGTATCATGTAATACGGGCAATTCTAATGTAGCATTAAATGTACTGTCGTTATTATCAGAGTTAATAAGTAATAGTTCATCATCCTTGATACTGTGAAAAGGTAAGGATTCAATGTTCTTCAACATATAGTATATTCAGAGTGTGTGTTACATCAGGTGCGATTGTCCAATCTATCCCTAACCACGAGCCTGTCATACGAGTAGTAGGCAATACTGCAACTCTTTATAGCCTCTCGTAGTCTGGGAAGTAGTTTCTTTCTCCTGACTAACACACGTACGTTGTGAAAGGTCTTCGCGGCTTCAGTTTGCGGGCTGCGTGTTTAATCATCTCCCGGTCTTTGTAGCTTTCGAACTTCACCACGATTGTTCTCGGATTACTAGAGTGGCTGTTACCGGTCGTTCTGTGGGCTTGTTCGAGGCATATATCTTTGGCATGGGTTCAGCGAAGAAATGTGTGATCTGCGCAATGCAATCTAGTAGTCCGCCCACGTTTCTGCGCTAACCTCGGCCACCGTCGTTTAGCATGTTGCAGTTGCGACTCTGGTTCTCTCTGTAATCAATGCTGTGTTCGATCTCGTGTTGCACTGATGACAAGATCTCGTGCTGCACTGATGACACGATCTCGAGGTGTTTGACTGAGTCATCTACTAGATCATATTTCTCATGAAGGGTTTTACTGCAATACTGGAGTCTGACCTGGGTTGAGTTGTTGAGGGAGGGATCTAGCGATGTCAGTGGAATGCTTGGCCATCGCTACTGAGTGAGCGCTGTCCGTGAATAATGGTAGCAGGCGGTTGCATGACACCTAGCTGGATGCTCGGGTGATGGACAGACCAAGTTAACCCTTCTTCCTCCATGGAACACGGCTAGCATCACTTTTGTCAGCCATTCAGTATCTTCATTACGAGCTTTTGTCACAATCTGAAAGCTGCTGAGAGTCTCTTGTACTTGACGTGGAGGAACCATGAACTCTTCATTGCAGCTGGAGGAACGTCTGTGTATGATATGTATGATGTATAATATGTATGATATGTATGATATGTATGATGTATGATATGTATGATGTATGATGTATGATATGTATGATATGTATGATGTATGATATGTATGATGTATGAATTATGATATGTATGATGTATGATATGTATGATGTATGATATGTATGATGTATGATACGTATGATGTATTATATGTATGATGTATGATATGTATGATGTATGATATGTATGATGTATGATATGTATGATGTATGATATGTATGATGTATGGTGGTGGTAGTTGGTTCACAGTTCTTGTAGAGATGCGGTAATCAATGACTACCACACCTCGGTATGTTCCTTAATTTTCTAGGGATGGATGTTCCGTCACCGAAAAATGTTAATTTGTCAATAGTTATCAACAGCACATACCGTGAACAGCCCGAGGCGCATCTGACTTGCATATTGAACATTGCTTAATTAGCATCAATATTATTAAAAATCAACTTTGGTTGCTGAAATGTTGAAATAAATGCACAATGTATCGTTTCACAATACTATAAAATATATGAATGGACAACGCGATCTCTTGTTGAAATGAACAATTCTACACAATGCTGTAACCAAATACAATCAATAATACAATA
>BSQZ01000069.1:317500-385000 GCA_033239005.1 Lamellibrachia satsuma | reverse complement strand
GAATAGCTGTGTAATTTTAGGGGGTCTATACAACAGAAATGCGGTGACCAATCACTGGCCACATCTACAAAGTGAACGTGGTACAGTTTAAAATCGGGGTGAAATCCGTGCTAAAATGTTGTGCTGATTACATCGGGGTAATAGTCGTGCTGAGTGCCTAAACATCATAAATAACCACAGGGAAATCGTGCCCATTTATCACTGCAAGTTTCCTGTTTCCAGTGGTCAAACGTTACTGTTTCGTGGAAGGACAATTTCGAAGAATATTGCCTATGTGGATACTTAGAGAAGTGTTTTCATTTCGATCAACCACAAAGTCAGGCGCAAGAATATTGCACATTACAAATAAAAATACCAGACTTGTTTACTCGAGCCGTATGAGCTGACTCGAGTCGTATAGGCTGACTCGAGTCGTATGGGCTGACTCGAGTCGTAGGGGCTGACTCGAGTCGCCCAGTTTTATTACTTGCGACGTGACTTTGAATTGGAGAGACAACTCGAGACTTGATTTGGAGTTAATTGACTTAAGATTTGACTTGGCTTGCAGGTTGCTGACTTAACTTACAATTGTATACGTCTGAAATAAAACAATATTAAACAGAAAACAATACTAAACAGACAAATGCATTTAAAAATAGAAAACAATTTTATACATAATAGTCAATGTAGCACAGTAATAAAATATAGCAAAATGGTTATTAAAATATAACTATATTTACATTAATTGCAATACGGTATAAGTATAGTAATGTTTAACTAGACAATAATTTTCTTGACGCAAGCTTGGTTTGAAGCATGGTGAAGCTGAAGAAGTTTATTTCGCACTCTTTCCACGTACTCACGAGGTGAAATAGAAGTTCTTGGAAATTGACTAGGACTCCCGTGTCGCACAGCTCATATTGAAATCATGTGTCAATATGTTTGGCATCTATGCGTTTTGTCCCATGCATCATGTAGCGCACGTATTGTTAATCACGGTCTCGGTGCACACGTTAAATGTTGAAACCTCTTTTGCTTGTTCACCGCTCATTTGTTGGTCTGTCGGGGATGTATTGGTTTATCTCTCATTTGTCTGTTAATATCTCATTCTTCTCTAGATCTATCATTCGTCTGTAAATCTGCAATTCATATGTAGGTCTCTAATTCATCTGTAGATCTATCATTCATCTTTAATTCGTCTTTAGATATTTAATTCGTCTATATATCTCTCATTCGTATGTAGATGTCTCATTCGCCTATATAAATCTCATTTTCTATGTAGATCTATTATTCGTCTGTAAACCTATCATTCGTTTGTAGATTTCTCATTCGTCTGTAGATCTCTCATTCGTCTGTAAATATTTCATTCGTCTGTAAATATCTCACTCGTCTGGGAAATATATCTTTCATTTGTAAGATGTCTCAGTCATATGTTGATATCTCATTCGTTTATACACATATATGTAATTTGTATGTAAATAGCCAACTCGTCTGAAGATCTCACTTTATTATATATTTCTCATTAACCTGCAGAGAGAGAGAGGGAGGGAGGGAGGGAGGGAGAGAGGGAGGGAGGGAGAGAGAGAGAGAGAGAGATGGAGATGGAGAGAGAGAGAGAGAGAGAGAGAGAGAGAAAGAGAGAGAGAGAGAGAGAGAGAGAGAGAGAGAGAGAGAGAGAGGGAGAGAGAGAGGGAGAGGGAGAGGGAGAGAGAGAGAGAGAGAGAGAGAGAGAGAGAGAGAGAGAGAGAGAGATAGAGAGAGGAGACATACAGACATACAGAGACAGAAATAGACGGCAGATTAATTATGTTAAATGGATCATTCGACTACGTAACAAGCTCTCAAAGCCCGACAAACCAAGCCATGTAACGGTGATATATGGAACCAACTAACAGGTTAAATATGTCATGCTTCTTGCGAGAGTGTAAATAGACACTCGCCGTTCTATGTAAGTTGGAATAAATCATCGATGTTTGTTACTGCACTGACCCACGAACAGCAGCAGTGAGCGAAGTCTATTCGAGCCGCGAGAGTATTAACATTGCGGTCAGATAATGTGGCCCATAGTACGGGACATGACCGGCAGTGGCAGTGCAACTGGCATCCGCCAGTTTTATAGCAAATATCTGGCGAACAATGGTGTAGAATTCAGAAAATATTCTATGGAATATTCATAGAATATTCTATAGGATTTTTGCGGACAATAGAAATGGGTAGTGTTCTATTCAATATTCTACTAAGTTCTGTAGAATTCTGTGAAATTATATATACAAATATATTGAAAGATGAAGTAGACAAACTGGTTATATAGAATATGTAGTATTCCAGTTTTCTATGCAAAACTATACTACGCTCTGTAGAATTATATAGAAGTCTTCATATTTCTATACATTTCTATAGTATTTATAGAATTCTAATTCAAAACCTTAAGGATGGGCCTGATTACTTGCATAATTATGTTAACACATAGTATAAACTCTAACACTGTATATTCAAACATTTTCACCGCCCAAATGTGTGTACCATTAGCAAAAATTAGATCATTAAACTTTTTATATAATATTCTGTAGGATTTTTGTAGACACAATTATATATAATTCAGAAAGTATTCTATAGAATTTATACATATTCTATAGAATTTGTCATAGAATATTCTATGACGTTTTATATTCTATTGAATTTGTTGTAGTCAATAGTTTTGTTATACAATATTCTACTATGCTCTGTAATATTCTATAAACTTCTATACAAATCTATAGGAAATTGAAGTAGGCGTTAAAACATTTTATATAATGTAGTTTTCTAAACACAATTCTATTACATTCGGTACAATTCTAAATACTTCTATAGATTTTTAAGGAATTAATTTTTTAAAAGAATTGTTTAGAAGATTTTGTTTTAAGTATATATAGTACAACATGTTTCATATAATCTGACCGTGCCACTATGATCACCTCAGTAATACAGCCACCTTGCCACTATGATCACCTCGGTAATACAGCCACCTCGCCACTATGATCACCTCAGTAATACAACCACCTCGCCACAATGATCACCTCAGTAATACAGCCACCTTGCCACTATGATCACCTCAGTAATACAGCCACCTCGCCACTATGATCACCTCAATAATATAGCCACCTCGCCACTATGATCATCCTGGGACAGTCCCAAATTATTTCCATAAGAGTAAAATATAGGACAGTTGGTGTCATTAATACGGCTATTCAGGTCACCTTGACCAAGTCCGGAGATCAAAGTGTTAAAACATGTAACGATGTTTTATTGTACTAGTTTCCTAACAGTGGCGTATCTAGGATCTCGCCTGGGGGAGACCGGGGGGGGGGGGACTTAGTCACCCATACGTTTATTATGTTAGTGCAACAGGTTACAATAACATACGAAAAAAGGAACAATTTAAGCCAAAGGGGCATGCCCCCCCGTAAGTGTATACGCCACTAATGTTTGTCGTCACGACTCATGGTGGCCGCGTATATTGCCGGTATTGTGACCCGGTCACTATATTATGCCATGGGAATATGACCCGGGTCACTATATTATGCCATGGGAATATGACCCGGGTCACTGTATTATGCCATGGGGATATGACCCGGTTCACTATATTATGCCATGGGGATATGACCCAGGTCACTATATTATGCCATGGGAATATGACCCGGGTCACTATACTATGCCATGGGAATATACCTGGGTCACTATACTATGCCATGGGTATATGAACCCCACCCGGTTAACTTATAACTTCATACATCTCATCCATCTCTGCCACATTTACTTACATTAAGTACATACATACATAATATCATTTAAAACCCTTTTTTCTAGATTTTTTCCAAAAGAAAAAGTAGAAGCGCCTAAATTAAGATTAATTAATTCACATCTCATACAACATCGCCAATTTTATATATTATTATCAAGTTGAAGTTATTATAAACATTGCCTATACTATAATTATAGTTGATGTAATCATTAAAAAAATTTAAGAAAACACCACATTAAATAAAAAAATAGCGGTTTGTCACTTTACCATTATGATGTATTGACCCGCGGGTCGGGTTATCACGCGGGTCACAATACAATCTGACACCACCACTTGCAGGCGGTGGCAATAAAGCAGTATCAACAAGAACAGACGGTATAAATGAATTTTAGACCATAGTAACGTTAGACCACAGTACAGTTAGACCATAGTACAGTTAGACCATAGTACAGTTAGACCATAGTACAGTTAGACCATAGTACAGTTAGACCATAGTACAGTTAGACCATAGTACAGTTAGACACACAGCGGCCCACTTCACGGCTGCCGCAAACCTTGGCTATCGATCACGTGCCCGTCCCCGCATCCCTCCTCCAAATGCGTCTGTTTGGCAGTGGCTTCCTTATCATCTCCCCTTCTTCTGTCACACATTTCTTAATGAGTTAATGCGGTGAATTATTAAATCAAGTGTCTTTAATAAATCATGTACACGCACGCACGCACGCCCACCCTCACGCCCGCCCTAACGCATGCACGCACGCACGCACGCACGCACGCACGCACGCACGTACGCAATGTTTCATTAGGAACATTAAAGGCATGAAGTATGTTCGGTTTTTATAGTAAAATCATGTTATATAGAATCAACATATCGACCACCAAAATATGTTTCAATGCCCCACAATTTGTAAACATAATTTAACATTATCTGTTTACAAATATTGACCTTGTCTTTCAGCACGCCATGTAAACGTGATATTCGAGTAGAAACATTCCAAATTAATCAGACACCGATATAATGTGAAAAATGTGGCACAATAAAATACATTTGAGCGGTGAACATGTTATAAAACAATATGCATAGTTGATATTGCATAACGTGATTTTACAATAAAAACGATGCGATACGCGGTGACCGAAATCCAGTGCTACCCTGGTAGAGATCCAGGCCGCGGCCATCGGGTCGACGCAATTGCGCCGCCGTGCCCAGACACTTCGGCTCCGCGCCGTCACACTGTGACACTGACACATGTTTTAAGCAATTATTTTAAAGTTTCGCACACCTGGTTATTCAACATCGATTTCTGTGTAGTGCGTTTTGCAGTCGTACAATATATCATATAACCTTGGGGATTTCCTAGCTCACAACAAAACAGGAAGTTCTTCTGCTGCACAGAGCGGCAAACAAATAATCCAGAATATCGTTTCTTCTATTTCTGTTAATTAATTGGCAAACCCCAACGGGGCATCGCGCTAGTGGTTGGCATTGTCGACCATTATCCGAGTTCGCAGTATGTTTTTATGTTACCCTTTTTATTTTTGCTTCAATGAAATCTTCAATTCGTTGTGAGTTTAGGCACGCACGCACGCACGCACGCACGCACGCACGCACGCACGCACGCACGCACGCATTTATTATATATATATATATATATATATATATATATATATATATATATATATATATATATATATATATATATATATATATATATATATATATATATATATATATATATATATATATATATATATATATATATATATATATATATATATATATATATATATATATATATATATATATATATTATGCAATATCAACTATGCATACTGTTTTATAACAAGTTATTTAATGATTATCAATTACACATTTTATGCATGCCGCAGTTAACTTTTTAACTCCAAAAGAAATCGAAAAAAATGAGGCCTGTATTACATGTATCAAAGTCTAACAATGTAATGGACTCGGAACTTTATATAAGTTATAACTTAAAGCGAAGCAAAAGTTGTGCACCTAAAAGAATACTCATAATTTGCAACTACAATCAAGAATATCATGTTAGAGGTTTTCTCAGAATTTGTTCTAAAAGTGGGGGATTCCGGTCAAATGTAAACAAATTTCAACGGGGTTCACATGGTAACCAGCGCGACCAATAAGCCCAGTTCTCTGAAATCGGTTAACGTAGGTTACCGCTGTAACGTATTAAGGGCGGCGGGTATTATACACAAGTAGCAAAAACCCTTCAATCAAATGCGCACTGTGTCAGAAAGGGACAAAAGTTTAATAAACAAAGAACAAAACATATTACATAAGTAGGCCTAGTGGAGTTTCATCTATATTCCGAGACTACAGCACTCATTGTGTTGGCCGTAGAGTTATCTAACAGCATGGTACGTCCCATGAAAGTAAAACACTGTATGTTCAAGAAGGGTTTCTTAGTAAACCACTGGCGTGAAATTCTTAATTGTAGTTGCAAATTGTTGTTTTAGCAACTCTTATAGTCATACGCCCAAAACGATATTTTTTTGGGGGGGATGCACTGTTATGAAAACATACACGCACTTACGGCCAGTGGCATTTCTAGGATCTCATCTCGCAATCTGATTTAGTTTTCGACGCAAAGTATCGTTCACTAATTCTCCCCACAGTGCGCTTTAATTTGTGTAAATAGTTATCCACCAATGCAAGGATAAACACACTCAGGTTGCTACAAACGTTAACCATCAGTACAATTATCAAATCTGATTACATTATACATAACACACGCACCTAGATAATGTATTCAAGAAACCCTAGTCTAAAAAATAATTAAAATTAGATATGTAAAACAAATTTAAGTTCACATATACCTTACCTTAAGATGGTTCTAATCGCAGGATTCTTGTGACTCCTCAGTGATCAGATCTTCGTCGTCGTCTATTAATTAATAGTTTAAGACTTCCGGTTCCTATTTTTAAAGATGCTTCGAAATTATACAGAATGTCTTGATTGGACCAGAAATGGTCCAATCAAAAAGTATTTAAAGATTTTGCCTGAACGACTGTTTTTTTTGGGGGGGGGAATTCCAAGGTACAGTCACTCTGATGGGAAAAGCATTTTTTCTTATATTTGTTTTTGCTCTTTGAGTAAATAAGTTTAGAGTATGCCCTCTGTTTCCTGTCCTGAAGGATGCATCCTCCCATTTTAAGAATTTAGATAAAGATTCAATGTCGTATAGATTGTGTATAATTTAAAAAAAACTTCAATCATATCGCCTCGCAGACGTTTATATGCTAATGAGGGAAGGTTTAGTGAATCTAATCTTTATATGTAAGTTAGGTTTCTCATACCTGGTAGTTCTTTTGTTGCTCTTTTTGGACGTTTTCTATTGCAATATGTTTGTTTTGTAAGGATACCATATACTGCTATGGCATAGTTAAGATGCGTTCTTACCATTGTTTTATATAATGGCAAGAACATTTATGAACTCCCATACATAAACAAAAATTGGTTTATTATCAAAAATGTTAATGATCAGAATATGACCAGGATCGGAGACACGTACGGAGGACTTTACCGAATGGGGGCGCAGCCAACCATAATAATGCTGGGGTGTGGTGGGGTTTCCGGGTTGTTTTACTGGGCTTGAGCTAAATGGGGGTGTGCCCCAACCCGTTGGAACCACCACATTATAAAACACAAACCAGGACAAAGTACACGTATGCCTACGTACATGTCTTCATCATGTGCGTGAGTCCTGGGCTTGTCGAATAGCACAAACCAGGTTACTAGCGTGAACTCTGGAGACTCGGCAGGCGAGTCAGATTTTATGGCACTACCTGTACCATGGCCCAGACAGACGCCGGGGCGGTGGGTTGTCACAGAAACAGCGCCCCTGCTACCAGGCTATGTGCAAATCTAGAAAAAAGCGTCTGACTGCCGCTGATAGTGATAGTATATAACAACGACAGCGTCCAGGTCGTGTCATTGGCAGTAAAATATCGGACGTGGAAGGCACACGACGCGGTAAGTGCTAAAATTATACAAAGCGGCGGAAATCTGTCTTCTATAGTATAGTACAGAGTTCCGAACAAATATAGGACAGTGACAGTACACATGTGTGTTCTCAAGGTTACTGGCACATAACCCGACAAGTTATTAATGGTATAACTGAACCTTTCTTTAACATCATTCAACAATACCTAGAAAATATGGGCTTTGAACGACAAATTCTCCCGACGTCTCGAATTTCTGTTGCGTATGTTTACTACTGTACTGGTCTCGCTATGTTGTCGTGTTAGGTAATATTGACGAGACTTCACTTCAGCAGGCGAACGAACAGGTTAGTGACCGTTAGTGTCTTGCTTACTACCCATAGTGTGCTAACTGACAACTGGTTACGGAAAGATAATATTTTACCACAGCATTTATTCTAAACTGTACTATTTCTAGATTATATCTCATTATAAGACATCGCCGTATATTATACGAAAGCCTATAATCATTGGCCGATGCCGACGGCACGGCCACGGGGGTTCGTTCATTCATTGACATTTGTCAGACTGAGGCAGAGGCGCTGACGAACTTGGAATGTTTGAAAACATGATTATATTAACAACACCAAAGGGAAAGGCGCCTATAGCTGTTATTTACGTTGACAGCCTATTTATGTCCCAATGTCGGTGACAGTACAGCCGGAGTTTGTGAATTAAGACATGTCCGCAAGATTACTGTGTTTTGCATTGTCTATACTGATGACAGTTATACTCTATAAATAATGCAGTTGATCTGATATTATTAATATACACGTGTTTGTATATAGATATTATACAAATTACAATCATACACATCATGACTGTATAATAATTATAATTTCTCTCTCTCTCTCTCTCTCTCCCTCCCCCTCTCTCTCTCTCTCTCTCTCTGTATATATATATATATATATATATATATATATATATATATATATATATATATATATATATATATATATTTATTATAATGTAGGGTTGTAGTTGTATCTGGATTTTATTACTCTTATTTTATAACTATGCACATTGTTTCACATGTTACATGATGACTCTCTGTGATATATAATCTATGTGGGATATTTTAGACACCTGCCATATCTTATCAGGATCATTTTGACAGCTTGTCATCTCAATGGTTGTCTGATTTTGCAGTTTCTCACTTGTGTTACTGTCTCCATGATATGTTACATTTACCACCTGTGTCACTGTGCCAAGTATTATGTTCACCTGTCAGTTTTTTATGAAAATGTAATTTTGACACTCATATGGAAGTGTAACTTTGCCATTGCAGGCGATAAATAATTTAATGAATTGTAAGTGCGGTCAATAATGTTCTGTTTTATTTTTAATCATATCTTATTAATGAAATAAAACGTGATATGTTGACATGTTGGCTGTTTATTGTGTCATGAAAATATCAACCATAGTTTTTGAATGGCATAATAATAATTTCTACTTTGATAAATCATCAACGTTTGGGATAGGTGTAGTGTACCAAATTTTGTTTTATTCATCCATTTGCCAGTTACCTGACCTAACGATCAAAGTTGATTCTTTTGATGATTTAAACAATTTTTGTTAACCAACTATGCAAGTTGCAAAAACTATTCACACACTACAGATTTGAACACCAACAAACCGGATTTGCCTTTCACAGTTGGATAAATCAATCGGGTAGAGACTTTAAAATAAAAAATTTAGTACAGGATTGCTCATGCTGCTTAACTCCATGGCATTATTGTTTTGCTTGTGGTGGTTACACATGTTTCTTAGAAAAGTAGCTTTTTATGAATGATTACTAGGGAATATGCTGGTCAATGTTTTCTGTGTGGGATGACACACAAGTGTAGTGCAAAATTGTAAGAAAATTGAGAGAAAAGAACAGTAAAAACTAATAATTTGCAAATGTAATCAAGGATATCATGCTGGTGGTTTTCGGATTATGTGTTTACAAATAGATTTTTATTTTGTGAGTGAATATTGCCAGGCTACGACACTCATGACATACGCATGATAGTCTTAATTGTAGTTACAAATGGTTATGTTTTAGTTACTCACATAGGCCAACACTTTAGATTAGTAAATCACACACCTCTGTCAATTATGCATTAAATCATTTCCTTCATTGAATCAATGGAGGAAATGATTTAAATATCAATTTGATATTTTGGAAAAAATTATGTTTTACAAAATAATATAGGGGTTATCTGAAAGCACTGATTAATGTACGACTCTACATGAAACCAATTTCATTTGACCCCCTCTACACAATACTTTGAATCACATTAACCGGTAGTAGCCTGTGAAAATGTCCTTATTCTTCATACCATAAGCATCAAACACTATTTATATTCAGCCGTCGTAATACAATGCTGTCTGCATGCTCTATGAATCACCACCCGTGTGAACGGTGATCGGAAAATAAACGACAATTTGGGGAAATCCATTGATGTATGCACAATGCTAAGCAGAACAGCTGGTAAATTAAGGCACGGTAGGCACCCCTCCAACAGTGAGACCAATGTGTCTGTGTTGTGATCATCCCTTATAAATGTCAAATATTGATGGACAAACGGTTACTAGAAATGTTGTGAAATATCTACTTTTGAATGTCACAAATGAATACATTTATTAAAGATAATATTCCTTCATGTATATGTCTTAAAGCAAAACAAAAATAGTAGTTTTGGGGTTATGTACCTAAAAGAGTTAATAAAAATTATCATTTGCAACTACAATCAAGAATATCACACTAGAGCCTTTCTCAGAATTTATTCTATAAGTGGGATATTCCAGTCAAATCGTTGTTTAACTTGGGGCTGACATGTTAACCAGCGCGACCTGTGTAATTCTCAGAACTCGGTTAACCTAGACTACCGCTATGAAGCATTAAAGGGTTGGGTATATACATAAATAATGAAAGCTTGTCAATCAAATGTGCTGCCATAAAAAGGACCATAATTATAAATAATCGGTGTATACGTGAAGGTTGCTTAGAATTGTGTCATTTATCTAAAAGTACCGGTCCACAGGTATGGTGATCTAGACACTGTCAGACCACAGTTGATCTTCCCATTGGTGGCTGTGTTAACGGTTTGAATGATTGTAAGAAAATATGATATAAAATTCTAAAATTTCATGCTGTCGACTGACACTATGTTACCAGTGAGCTGAACAAGTTTAGTCAAGACCACATACCTACAGCTCTTTTAATCATGTTGCAAACATACTTTTCCTCAAAATTAGCAGATTTTGCCTACCAGTGTTTCGGGAATGTCACCACCAAAATACCTACATTTCTTCACATCTTCTTCATATGCCAACAACTCAAAGCCAAAGGGTCAACATTTTAAACCTTCGAACCTTGCTGGGTGAATAAGTTACATCTTGGCAATTTGAAATCCCTGACCCCTCACCACATATTTGCACGATTACTTTTAGCATTTTCCCATCCAAGAATCTTTAGGGGAACATTAAATTTTATGTCTAGGAAAAACTACTTTGATTTGCAATACCAAGCTGCCCCACCCCTCACAATGAAACCAATCTCGTTTAGTATCAGACATCAGTCTTTTGAGCTGGCCCTTTAAAAAAATTTATTCAGACAAAAATGTGAACAATCTGTTGAAATATTCTGTGTGATTTGCGGACAAACATATTTTCATCCAAGGGCATCTTATTGATACATTTTGCATCTAAACAAAACAGTTAAATTACGCCGTTTCATTTAGTGTCAAATATTGATGTTCAGGGATAGCCCCTGACGCTTAGTGGCACATTTTTTTTTTAATTAAGGGGCTAGCTACTAACACAGTGAAATCAGTTTTGTTTAGTATTAAACATCAACATTTTGAGTTGGCCCCCTAGCAAAATTTTTATTCCGGTGAAAACCATGGAGGTAAGTTTACTGATTTAACGCTGGACATATTACTAATTATAACATCTCACTTGGTTAGAGATAATATTCACATAATTAATTAAAATATTCAGCTAGCTAAACTAGCAATTAAACAGTAAATATGTTAAAGAAATAAAAATTAAAACATGAAATATATTGTTAAATTAAGTGTAATTTGAGACTGAAAAATTAAAAGAATTTGGGTATTTAATTGTACAAACCCCCAACTTGCTCTGTATCAGTTTGCCATTGTACGGTCCCTTTAAATAGCAATGTTTTGGACTGTGAACTGCTAAACAACATGTATCAGTGATTTATTTGCAGAAGATCAGTGTTTTTCTAAAGTTGTCCAGATAATGATGATAATGACGTTGTGATCAATAAGCTATAATTAGACTGAGTCTTCCAACAGTTGGTAAAAACAACTAGTTTATGTTGTGTTTTCCACCTGGGCACATGATCACCTAGGAGACAAGACACAATTTTTTCTGTAATTACTGTGAGGTGCAGTGGCGCTAGGTTTATCTGTTTCATTTAGTTTATATTGAAGCTGAAAATCACTGTTCTGCCTAATGGCGTTTCTCCCAAATCTGAAAAAGTATCCAAAACTAATGTGGCAGAACACCATAAAAAATTTTTAATATATGTTGTTTGTACCTAATAAAGGACTATGCACAGTTTAAAAAAATGTGGTCATAGGACTTGTCCCACATTCTCAGTTTGGGTACCGACATTCGTAAAATATATAAGAAGTTTTAATTTAAGGATGAATTATTCCGAAAATATAGTAAGTAGAAATCTACTAAACTAACAGATTATTGTCAGTAATATTTGACATCTATTGACAATAGATGGTAGCAATTTGGACGTTGTACTGTAACAACAACGAAATACAGGCTGCTGAAATAACTTTTTCACCGGGTGTCTGGGCTGGGTCCAATTAAAAAAATCAAATCAATTACTATTACTTTCAATTTTTCAGTTCAATTACAATTACGCTTCTACAATTTTCAAATCAATTACAATTACACCATTTAAATTATAACTACAATTATATTTATATTATGCAGAACCATTTGTTAATTATGTAGCGTGTGTTAAATATTTTTTTACTTAATAAAACAATAAGTCTGTTTTACAGTTTATTTGTTTTTCGTCTTTGTTATAAGATTATAGGTTTATCTTCTCTAAACTTAGCGGGCCGCGCGCTTACCCATCTTTGGCCCGCGGGTATGGGCAGGGCCTGAGCCTGAAACTGTGGGCCGGGCTGGGCCTGGGCCAAACATTCATGGTCTGGGCCGGGCCTGTCCCTAAATTCTAGGCCGGGCTTGAAAAATTATTGTGGGCCTGGGCCGGGCCTGGATTCTAACTGCTTATTGCGGGCCGGGCTTGGGACCAAATTCTAATCAAATTCTAGGCCCGCGCAGGGCACTAGTGTGTTGCTGATTGTGTGTACGATTAATATGATTGATAAACAAATATAATGAACTTGGGGATGTTTTTACATTTTGTTGAATCGTGACTTCATGATTTCATATACAATTAGCTAGATAAATATTATTGTTCCTTATAAATATAATGTAATGTTTGCTTGGTTCATTAATTAATGTTTAATTACACGGAGTACAGTTCAACTATAAACAAAGGCCACAACCATTCGAAATCCTAATAAGTCTCTCCAATCTACTAAGCTATTTCAAAGCAATTCTACTCATAAAATTTAACCACAAATAATTCATACCAGTACATTAACAATGTTCACGTCAATATACGTCCCGAGGGGTTTTGTGTATATTCCTTGGTGTACACCCATTTTGTCTACTGTGTTATGCCCAGATTGGTTTACTTGGCAGTTGTGTTTTGAGGTTGTATCCTAGTTTGCCTACCATGAGTCTCTTGGCTTCAAACCCAGTCAGTATTATTGCCTAATAAACCTGTGAACTTAATTTTTTTTTACCAATGGTTGATTTCACATGGAATGACCCACAGTGAGTTTCACTGGTTGATTGATACACGGTTAGTTGAGGGTTTTGTTTTATTAAAATGCCCAAATTCTCTGATTTTTTTCAATCTCAAAGAGCATCTTTATTGCCGTAGTATATTTACTATCAGAAACTGTATAAATCATTCAATGGAAAATGTTATATTTCACCTTCAAATTAGAATATTTATGGGTCTGTCTTTGATTGCACTTGTCTCAACATTATTATGTTGTAAAACTAGCATATTTTAATTCGTTGACAAATTGTGTATTTTTCGAAAATATTAAGAGGTGAAAGGTCAAGGTGAACGTGAAGATGAAAGGTCATGATTTTAACATGTTTTATGGATGTTGATTTTAACCAAGTCCGTGTAGACCAAATAGTAGACCAATGAAAATTGTTGTACCTCCGTCTAAAGCTGTCTCTTCTATTCAGGTTGAATTCATTAATGTTCACATCTACAGTGCATGAATAATTTAGATAATATGTGCCGTTTAAAAAAGAGTACATATTTTTTACTCATAACAGTATTGACTTTCATAATTAAATCTGGTAACTTGTGAAAGTGTGATTTTCGCTTCATGTTATAGGATATCTAGCGGCAGGCTAGTGGCTACACATGTCACATACCCGGTAGCCACAGGCTAGTGGCTACACATGTCACATATCCGGTAGCCACAGGCTAGTGGCTACACATGTCACATACACGGTAGCCACAGGCTAGTGGCTACACATGTCACATACCCGGTAGCCACAGGCTAGTGGCTACATATGTCACATACCCGGTAGCCACAGGCTAGTGGCTACACATGTCACATACCCGGTAGCCACAGGCTAGTGGCTACACATGTTACATACCCGGTAGCCACAGTCTAGTGGTTATACATGTCACATACCTGGTAGCCACAGGCTAGTGGCTACACATGTCACATACCTGGTAGCCACAGGCTAGTGGCTACACATGTCACATACCCGGTAGCCACAGGCTAGTGGCTGCACATGTCACATACCCAGTAGCCACAGGCTAGAGGCTACAAATGTCACATACCTGGTAGCCACAGGCTAGTGGCTACACATGTCACATACCCAGTAGCTACAGGCTAGAGGCTACCCATGTCACATACCTGGTAGCCACAGGCTAGTGGCTACACATGTCACATAACCACTGTTCCACATAGCTACAATTTTCCCTTTGTTTGTTAGCTGAGTCAGACCACAATTAATTGAATTATTTGTCTGGTGATTTCATCAAAACATATTTACACAACCGCACTGGCCTGTCATAGTCAATAATTATTAATTATATAGCCTAGATTTTTTTTGAAAAATTATTCTGAAATGGGAAGAGCAGAAAATCGAATTGGCTAGACAGCTTTATGTCTACACGATATCAAAAGGTGAGCTGGCTAGGCAGTTTTATGTCTACAGGGGAGCATCTCAGTAAGCAAAGATCTCATAAGGAAAATCCATCATATCACAGAATCCATCATAGATTTTTAAGAGCGTTTTCAAAATATGTTTCACTAAGATGCTCATAAAATCCATCATAAGCTAATGATAAAAATTTCCATCATAAGCTCCAAAGTGTGCACAATTGGGCAAAATTAATAGAAAAGTTGTCCAAAAGTGGCTGATAATATGCTCCAAACACTTTTGAACTACATTTGACTGATTTGCTGACTGGGTGAAGAAACATTTTTTTATTTTAAAAGAAGACACAGTGTCACAGAAGACACTGTTTCTGTGACACACGGGTGACAAGTGAAGTTTTGACAGTTTTCAATAAAAAGCTTGCAGGGAGCCGTATGAAGGTTAAGGGTGTACATATTGTGGCTAGAAACAGCTTAAAATGTGCTAAAAATTGAATAGGAAATTTTTTGTTGTTGTGCACAACCTTGACCTTCACAATGCCATAAAACAGCGCACACAATGACTTGTCAACATCAGTGCTGTAAAACAGATGCTGTAGACAAATCCATAATTTACGAACTATCCATTGCTCACATTTTGAAAAACTTATTTGACTGTGAAAAACTGGATCTCTACGTAAAAGTGGAATCAAGATAAGGTAAATAAATTAACTTTTTATGGTGGATATGTTTTACTTTATGAGTGGTCTAACCTCGTTGTAAGTTAGGAGCATTTTTAAGAGCATTTTTATAACGAAATCGTGCGTATGAGCTCATAAGAATGTTAGTGAAATGGTACCCTGGGTATCAAAAGGTGAATTGCCTAGGCAGCTTTATGTCTACACGATATCAAAAGGTGAATTTGAAGGGTGTCTTAACTGTGTCTTTTTGAAACCACATTGGAAATAAGTGTATCTTTGTGTGCTTTTATGTGTTATCTTTTATGTGCTATCTTTTAAAATTGGTGAGGTGGTAAAAAACGGCAAAGTAACCCATCTCCCTTGTCACATACCAGGGCAAACACTCTACATAACATGTCAGATGTCCAAAAAATATAAATCCCATAATGAGAGCCCAGTTTATTTTTAGTGAACCTTGAAGGATATTGGGAGTTAGTTATTTATTGAATATGACTGGTTTATGCCTAACAAAACTGATACAACAATAATTTTTGTCTTAACATAAAATGTTTTGCTAGGGAATTGATTAAACTGTTTAAAATAATTATGTGATGTAGCAACATTGCCCGTTTATAGATTAGTAGTTAAGATAACTAGACACGTTACACTGCTCACATGTGCACAATTGGACGCAGGAATACAATTAATAAACTTTATTGAACTAAGAAATATGTATTTAACTTGCAATTGTTGCTTGAAACCCCCTTTCACAGGTGATCGATTGAATTATTGAATAAATCTTGGTTGTTAGCAGTTTACTACGCATTAACATAAACCATCAAATGTATGCATGTTCTAATTACGGTTATGCTTCTAAACATTGCAGAGAACGATTTCACAATTAGGTGTTATTGATATAATTTGATTAGTTCATGAGATATTAACCTGTGAAATATGAATAATAATTATTATATTTAATTATAAAATGCCACCACAAAATTGTGTAGATTAGAAGTCCTAAATTGCAAACAGCCACAGCTCAAAAACTAGATGATGGTAAATAGTGTACAGTCAAAGCCTTCAGTTAAAACTCCATTTGGTACAACAATTATCATAGTACAAGTATTAGTTACTATTTTTACTGTTCAAACATTATTATACATAGATTGTTGGCTAAAACACTTGAACTATGAGTATTTTATCAATACAGTATAAAAACTATAATTATTCAAGTACAACGACTGATACAACATTAAAACCTGCTCAAGCGACCACCTGTTATTAAGAGACCACCTGTTATTAAGAGACCACCTGTCATTAGCGGCCACAGTCAGCTCCTCCCAAAGTACATCTGTTTTAAAATATAACTGGTATCAAGCGAGCACCTGTATTAAGAGGCCAGTTTATGGCCATCCACTGAGTGGTAGATTTAGTTTGACTGTACTTGTATATTTATAGCTTTTGCATTGTTGTTGGAAAACATTGCATTGATTGATAATGTTGTACTTGTTACTGACTGACTGTTGAGAGCGTGATTCTTGTGTAATTAAAAATTAAGTATAATTTTTATTTGTTGTTAGAAAATAAATTTATTGACTGATTGATTTATTGGTTAAACTGAAACAAAGATAAATAGCAATCACACTATTTTGTTCCATTATTATTTCATGATGTAATCGTATTTGATATAACCTACAACCACATTTTAATGATTGTAAACACAGCAAATGTGTATTTTTTAATCCTAAGTGTATCCCTTTTTGAGTTTAATGATATGTTGAAGAAAATCAATCTTTTTATATGTAAAATAGATCCAGCTTTAGCCCTTAAACAGAAGGGAGTATCTATTTTTAACACACTATTTTTAATGTAAAAACTAAATTCCTTCCTTAGCTCTGGGGGGGGCTGTTTGGGATATGTTGAGTCAACAATTGTCAGGGTGACCTAGTGACATTCCTGTACTAAATCAGTTGAGATAAGTCCAGCCACATTGTTGGCAGCACTGTCTGTATAACAGACAGCTGTTTGTGGCCTGGTTGTAAACCTCACAGGAATCGTGTTAGTTACGTGGGGGAATGCAAGAATGGGAGTCCTCTGTTATTTCTGTGGCAATGATGCTTTTTTGATGGCCGCATTAGAGTTGGTTGGTTGCTATCTGTGGTCTAGATCTCCTTCAAGGCCCTTCCCTGTAACCCTATACGGGACTACTCTGTGGTTGTGGTTGGCCTTGGCTGTGCTTTAGAAATGACTGGATTAGCTCTGGTAATAATAGCGTGTCAGTCACCATTCTGTACTTGATTTTGGATAACCTTTTTGTACTTGATTTTACGTGGCCATTCTGTACTTGATTTTGGATGACCATTTTGTACTTGATTTTACGTGAACATTTCGTACAATGTCTTGATTGTTGATTGGATTGGATTTTGGAGGACTATTTTGTACATAATTCTAATTAATTAACTCACCATCCTGTCCTTAATTCTAGCTAACCATTTTTGATGACACTTTTGTACTTGATTTTGGATGACATTTTGTACTTGATTTTGTATTACCATTTTGTTAATTGTAACTTACCATTTTGTACTTGATTCTAGCTGAACATTTCTTATTTGTTGTTGGGTGACCATTTTATATTTGATTTTGGATGACCATTTTGTACTTGATTCTAGCTGAACATTTCCTATTTGTTGTTGGATGACCATCTTATATTTGATTTTGTATGACCATTTTGTACTTGATTCTGACTGACTTTTTAATTCAAACTTTGTATTTGATTTTGGATTTCTGTAATTTATCTTAGATGACCATTTGTTTATTTTAGATGACTACTTTATACTTTAATTTGGATGACCATTTTATACTTGATTTTTTATAACTATTTTGTACTTGATTCTACCTGAACTTTTGTACTTGATTTTGGACATTTTTGTACTTGATTTTGGTGATTATTTTGAACTTGATTCTTGTTGATTAAGTGATCATGTTGTACTTCAATTCTGGTTTACCATTTTGTACTTTATTCTAGCTGACTATAGTGTACTTTATTTTAGCTGACCATGTAGTACTTTGTTCTAGTTGACCATTTTGTAATTCATTCTAGCTGATCATTGTGTACTATATCCTATCTGACCATTTTATAATTTAAAGGGAAAGGTAAAGTGTGTTCTTTTATAGTGTGGTGTCCAGTCTTATAATGTGGTGTCCAGTCTTTTATAGTGTGGTGTCCAGTCTTTTATAGTGTGGTATCCAGTCTTTTATAGTTGGTGTCCAGTCTTTTATAGTGTGGTACCCAGTCTTTTATAGTTGGCATCCAGTCTTTTATAGTTGGTGTCCAGTCTTTTATAGTGTGGTACCCAGTCTTTTATAGTTGGCATCCAGTCTTTTATAGTTGGTGTCCAGTCTTTTATAGTGTGGTGTCCAGAACAAGGCTTTATACTATATTCTAGCTGTCCATTTTGTACTTGATTCTAGCTGACGTTTTTGTACTTCATTCTTGCTGACCATTTTGTATTTGATTTTAGCTGATTGAATATTTTGTACAGTATTTCTTATGGACCTTTTGTGTTTATTTGCCATTGCACTTTTGTACTTATTTGACTTTAACCCGTTTTTGGTTATAACTGTCTTGCATTTTTTGTCATTAATTGTTTTCTACATTTTTTTTTGTACTGGCTTTTTATATTTTCCTGGTGGCATTTCTTTGATGTTGTGTTAATTTATAACATGCCTGATTTATTTGGTTACTTTTTCACTGACGTACTGTACTGTTCTCCGGTGTCATGTGGTAGACTGTTATGGTAATCATGTGACCATGGTGGTAGTAGTGACTGAGAAGGTTGTGAAGGAAATAACACTCTGAATAGGTATAGCAACTTTAAATAATAGAAAAAAACATGGCAGGCCCAAAGCAGACTGATTTAGGAATAATTTTTGTTGAAATATTTACATGTTGTATGAAGTATATATTTTAATATTTCAGGTGATGAACATTTGTAGAAATGCCACTTTATGTAACAGATATATTTTATAGAAAATACCTGGTAGTCAAGTTTCTTACTAATTTACTACTTTTCTAAATTATTTTATCGCTTACTAAACTACCTGCGATGGGAGTAAACTACCATCAATCATTGTTAACATATCAAATATTAACAACTTCAAACAAGAAGCGTTTTAAACACCTACACGACATGAAAGACCAACTTAATATAGGTATGGAGAAAATGTCACTTATTTTGTAACATTGTCAGATCCGAGGGGCTCCCATCTTATTTGATGGCCAAATATGTCAGGAGAAAGAAAATACAGTTTTTTTTAATTTAGTAGAAAAGCTGTGTGATTTCTTCCTTTTTTGAGTGAAAATAATAATTTTGGCATAATTTCATCAATTATATTGCTGCAGTCATTATTTAGCTTTCTAATCCTATGTTTTTAGACACAAGGAATCCATTAAAACTATATTCAAAATCCTAAGACTGGTCACTTTCATAAAATGGCATTCTCTATTAAAAAATATGCTTCCATCAAGTAAAATAGTTTTCATAATTTGTTATTATTAGTTTCACAGTAATGGCTAATGAGTTCACATGTCTTCTGCCATGAGGAACTCATTCACATACTCTCTGACTGCCCAATCCAGTCATTTAATTATATGTTTTGGTCATCTCGTGACTACGACATTGATAGACAGTGTTCCTGTCCACTAGCGTCTCATCAAGGCATGGTGACAGCAGTTGTGATGTCATAGCCATTGGTTAGTTTGAAAGTCATACTTCACGAGAAAGACACCCCAGTCCCCAGTTGGTTTTACATGAAGAAGTTGTTTGCGTACTACATCAACAGAATCCCCAGGTGATACCCCCCTTGATAATGGCTACCCATTTGGACCTGTGCATAATGATCAATGACAATTGGGTCATTATCAGTTGAGGTGCAGTTAGGACTCAGTACCCAACATACCAGATGTTTTCTCCATGTTGCACACTGAGGAATATATATCACTGGACTGAGTGAACTGACACAAGCTTATTGCTGATAAGGATTGAAACATGGTACTGATCCACCACCATCTAGTCGCTTACTACTTCTGTAAGCAATAAAAACAAAATCTTTAATTTTATATGATGAGGAAGAACAGTTCTGTTTTATGATTTCTGGTAATTATTTTCAACAAATAAATTATTCTATATACAGCTTTTCAACATTTTCTTTTATTATTCAGTATTTTTCAATAGTTTTAAATAGCATTATCTGACAATGTAGATCAACAAATGTAGCTAGGTTATATTGTTGACTGTGTCATTGTCAAATCCTGATTGCTAAATGACCTCCAATTACATGGAAGTCAATTTACAGAACACTTCCAGATTTGTTAGAAGTTCACATATTTTGATAATAAACACTTTGCAAAGCTTAGCAAACGCGTGTTTCCAAATTGTATTCAATTACCAGCTGCTACTAATCACATATGTATACAGCACAGTAATATATATAGGTATGAGGTGGCATACGTGTAATGTAGCGTTACGTGTGGGACACTTATATTTCATATGCGAAATATAAATAACTATTTTGCTTGTCTTTTATATTTTGGTATTACACATGTTGATAAATTAAACAGATAATGGTTAAATTTTATTTTAAAATAGTGTTTCTTAAAAACGCATTTGTGCAGTCAAGATGTTGGAACAGGTGTAGACTGTGTGTATATATATATTTTTTATTCTTTCTACATGTACTTTTAATGCACAATGTGTGTATATATATTTTTAATGTATATATATATATATATATATATACATTGTACCTGGTATATATATTTTGTCTGAAATAAAAACATTATTATTATTAAATGTTATTAATATATAATATAACATGATTTTACGTAGGGAAGACACTCACCTATTTCGGAGCAAACTTGGAACCTTATCAAATGTGATAAACAGAGCAATAAACATCTATTTCATGTTCGTATACATTCTTACTTATATATCACTAAAGTTACTTGACAATAACCATGCATTAATATAAAATTATGACATTTTGAGATGAAAACTTGACGTTGTGAGCACATTGATTTACGAAAACATTGTTCACTAGTCAAGATTAATGTATTCATTATTAATTATTTGGAGCATATTACTTCTTGATGCCAATGTGCATGTGATGGGTCACTGAGTACACATGGGAACCAGTGAGTGCGTGTCAGTTTTAAATCTGAAGTTATTTACTTCCAACACGGAATTGTAGCAGAAAGGTCGAATCAACACATTAGTTTTTAAGGCGGTGGAACGCCACACCCCTACATAGTATATCTTGTGGTCGACTCTGCCCCTATATAGTATACTAATGGGGTGGTTGACTTTGCCCTTACATAATGTATTACTGGGGTGGTTGACTCTGCCCCTATATGGTATACTACTGGGGTGGTCAAATCTGCCCCTACATAGTATACTACTGGGGTGGTTGAAACTGCCCCCTCATAGGGGTGGTCAAATCTACTGGGGTAGTCAAATCTGCCCCTACATAGTTTAGTACTGGGGTGGTCAAATCTGCCCCTACATAGTATACTACTGGGGTGTTCGACTCAGCACTTACATAGTATACTACTCGGGTGGTCAAGTCTGCCCCTACATAGTATACTACTGGGGTGGACAACTCAGCCCCTACATAGTATACTACTGTGGGGTTTGACTGTCCCTATATAGTATACTACTGGGGTGGTTGACCCGATCTGCCCCTAAATAGTATATTACTGGGGTGGTCGACTCTGCCTAGATTTTACAATCAGACGTACCTTTGAAGGTCAAGGTGAAATCAAGAAATCTTTAAAAACCTTATTGTCACCTTTAAATAGATAGACACACCTGTATCCTGAACGCAGTGTCTGTTGACACAGCATTCTAAGCCCTCTAAAATGCCTTTTAGCATGCTTAAAATGTGTCCTTGACAGGTAATTGACATAGGTGAGTGACAACCTTGAAACAGTTGACAAGAGTTGACAAGGTGACTTATCCACCTACTTGATGGTTGACAAGTTAACCTATAATTACTTGACCCACTTTCTGATGCATTCATTCAACTAGACAGGGAAAGTCAGTCTGTAAGTTAGCAGGTCTCCAACTGTGTATTTGGAAGTGGGGCTGATGCAGGCAAGCACTGTCAGGTGAAATTATGAGTTCTCTCATTATTATCTGTTACATCATCATTCCTATGATGTCATCTTCTAAATAATCCTACTATAATCCAGCTAGAGTATGTATGTATGTTGTGCCAATCCTAGACACTTTGCGTGTCGGACACCAAACTTTCAGGGGTTCATCTACGACCCCAGGAAAAAGATGTCACACTATTTCTTTCAAAACTCACCCCAATATTACCCTTTGTAAGAACAATCAAATTACACTTTGTAGGTTTACATACATTTATTTGCAGCATTATGCAAACAATTACGTACAATTGTTCACAATGTCATGCACCTTTTCTATGATTGTCCCAAGTTAGGTAACACAAGGGCAAAGCGTTGCTACACATTACTAATTGCCAGTATTATGTTGCAATCTCGAGAGTTGGATTCCAAGAAGCCATCAGTATATTGACTGGCAACACCAAGGCATGGATGGATATTTCTGTAATAATGTTTTGTATCCTGAAATGTTACAAATATTGTTATTATGACAGTCGCTTATGAATTACCAAGTCATCCCATCCAAAGGATAGGTATTTTTGTTAGTAATAATAAAACTTCTGTAGCTCTTGAATCCTCAGCAACTGAAGCTCAGAGGCACAACAAACCAGAATCATGTGATATCATGAACATGTTCGCATGAATGTCATCACCAGAGAGTAGTGTTGCTCCAATTAATCAATTTTGTTGATTGGTTGGTTCACACTTACTATCAGTTAATCAATTACAATCTTGTGAGATCGATTATTTTCGATTATATAAAAATCATGCTGAATTTCATTCCCATTTCCGAGTTGTCTCGACTCGCCAGAAATCTTGTGCGGCAAACAATGGTGCCACATCACGGATCTGAATAATCGAGCTAGTTGTGGCACCAAGAAAGTCAGGTGCTGTCGAAGAGGCTGACAAACTATTTGATTATCCCACGTAGTATAGACAGAAAGCTCTGTGATTTACCTTATACTCCTACAATGATGTCAATTAACTGATTTAATTCGAGGATTTGGGGTGGAAATGCAATTTTTTTTTTAATATGTCGGGTCAAGTTCCAAAGATTTCTCAGCTCAAGGCCCCCAAATGTTTATCTTTTTGCCTAGACCCCCATATTTTTGAATATTCGCTGAGGACACCTGGGTGCTGCAGGGCCTCTTGTTTGGGAACCCCAGGTCCAACCGATTCTGTTGTCCTGCCTTAAATCCTACCCCCTGGTCTTTCTAAGGCTTGTGATCAGTCTGGCCACTCTTGATACTGCTGGACACAGGGATTGCACTGTCAGAACGTAGCAAGTGCTGATTCAAAATACTGGTGTACTAAGTCAAATAAAGATTATTTAAACCCACATAAAACTATTATTTATGAAATGTGTTGTATTTATTTACCAAAACAAATGGATGACAACTTGATAGGTTCAGGCTTGCTAAAATTTAATAATTCTTGCCTGTGATGGTTTTTTGCATTTTCTCAGAACTTACCAAATGGGGCTTGCTGGGTGTTTCCATTGGATGGCAGATTAACCCTCCATTCCCGGGTTTGTGTCATGAAAACTACTGTAATTAATTGAATAAATTGAATAAATCATTTACAATTACAACAATTTCAAAACCAGAGTAAATTATGATTGTAAATACTGGTGCATGAAGCATTTTCTTTGTAATCAATTATAATTACACAATTAGACTCAGCCCTGATTCAGATAAAAAAATTTAACATTGTTATTATAAATAAAAAGTACACTGTAAAATATTCCTTTAATTTTCAGCCAGCAGATGTGCCTAAATACACAGATTAATTGCATACAGAGGCCGCAGTATAAATTGGGGGCTTATCCACAAAATCTACCAAAATCATCTAAGACTAGTTTTGTGCTGCCACCTAGTAGATAGTGGTGGAAGTAAGTGTCTTGTGGCATGTGTTATATGCCACACTATTGACTGATGAAATAACAGTTTAGCTATCTATTAACGAGCTTAACTATAATGCAATAGAAGATATTTGAACTCAAAACGCAAAAATTGGTGATAACACGGTTGGCAAATAGCCCCATCAAGTGCAATAATAATAACTAACTTGTATATAGCTGACTATTAGCTGTCTTTCTTCTCCAGAATATAAATTCTGTTAAGAGGCACTTAAAATACAACAGTGTTAAATAATAAATGACTTACATATAGATACAATAGTCATGCTTACACAGTAAACATATATTATATAAGAAGAATGTGTAAATAAAATAAGGTATTTAAAAACTGGTCATGTGTAAAGTGTATACTTAGCTAACTGAAGTAACAATAAAATACCATAAGATGCATGTAACAATATTAGTTATTAGAATAAAATAAATTTGAGAAATAATCAGCGAGAGCAGCCTTATATAGGTGCATTTTAAGATGACATTGAAAAAGATAGCCCCTCAAAGTGTTTAATTAAGCCTTGTTTGAACTCATTGAAATATTGCATGTTTTAGGAAATGATACTGTCTCCATGATGACCAGTGATGGGCGATAAATCAAGGCGGGGTGGGGAGGTTGACCTCTCCATCGCCCCAGACGAGGTCGCTGTGTGCACCCCCCTCAGTCCTGGTGAGGATGTTCAAAGTGACAATGTCTCAGACACTGGATCTAGACAGAGACACGTCCTGAAGACACAGTCTGACTCGCCTCAGGTGGAGGGTCATGTGACGTACCAGGAGGCTCCAGATGGGGGCTGGGGGTGGGTCGTTGTCGTGGCAACCACCCTTATGTTCATCGTCATCAGCTGCATGCTTAGTTCATTCTCAGTGTTGTATGGGGCCTACGTGGACCACTTCGACCAGAGTGTTGGTGCAATCGGCCTCATCATCGCCATGAAACTGTTGTGCCTGCATTTCACGGGTAAGTGGCGTTGAATGAGACATTTGATGAGGATTTTATAGATGTGGTTTTGTAGATGAGAATTAAAAAACTTATGCCACCAAGGGACCATCTCTAACATGAAATCTGCATCTCCACATGTCTTCAGTCTTCACAAATAATTTCTGTGCTCCCAGTCCTGCTGAAGTGACTTGCTTTAATGTATTATTTTGATAACAATATGTTTTCTAAAAACAAGTTTGTCTGGTTTTACATATATATTTGTATACATTACAGGGTTTGAATTTATCGGGGATCCGTGGGTCCATAGGCCCCTAGATTCAATGCCCTGAAATTTGGTCAAAAAACTATGATATCGGTGCGTCTCGAAGGCACAACACATGTGCATTACTAAATTTTACGTATCCCACTAAGTTTAAGAGGCATTACCAGTGATATCTTCATTTTATGAGTCAAAAGTTTGCCGTACTTCATACGGTAAACAAACCCACTTGTGAGCCGCCATTGAAACTGACACGACAGCTGAGAAAGCTTAAGCTTAATTGGTCAACCGTTAATTTGGTTGTCCAATGCCGCTTGATAATAAGAAAGAAATGCTATTGCTTTGTTGGGGCAAATGGACAAGGTAATTGAACAGTTGCGAAATGTGATGTGCCAGGCAGCCAGGGAAAACACTATGCAGATAATGATAACTGTATGGATGGTTGTTTAGCATTAGTTGAGCACGCTACAAATGGGAAGAAAGATTATTGGGAAGAAACGCCCAAGACCAAGCCAAGGGCAAGAATGTTACGACGATCAAATTAGACATTGGCTTGGGATCAGCATTTAGAATTCATACAGCTAAGTCTTCTGCCAGAGTCAAACAATGTTTGTGGACTGCCGTTTTTCCTACATCTTTAATATTAATGTTTGTAACGTATGATAAATTAATGCGACTGATTGGTGAACGAAATATATAACAGCTTCTGAAGTTCTGTAAAGTTCTGACAATGACTTAATATCACTCAAAGGTATCGTTTTCTCAGTTGTATTCTTGAACGTTTTGTGGTTGATAGTTATTCTAGGCTTTCATAGTTATTATTTCACTTGTAATACTGTCGCAAAGATTTCAAAACTTCATGGCTAATTTTCAGTTGGAAATAAAAAATTTAAACTAATTAACCAAGTAGGTTTTAATTTTATTAGTTATTCGATCAAGGATATAATTTTAAATGGCTAATACTCTTGAGCATATATATATATATATATATACATACATATATATACGTATACGTATATATATATATATATATGTCACACTTTATGGGAGACGGCAAAAATAAATATACAAGTCAAATTTATATTATGGTTTTTATTATGCAAACAGCTTTGAGCCCCCAGTTTTGGTGGCGGACCCCTAGATTCTGGAAAGTGGGCCGGCCCCCATTAATTTTGGGCTAAATTCTATCCATGAATGAATGAAATGAAATTTATTAGACCAATAATTACAAGTACATATTATAATTTAGTATATACAATAGGTCAGGAGATTCCCATTAAGGCATTTAAATGCCACTACCACGAGAACCACCTTAAATAATAATTGCAGTATAATAATAGTAATAATACATTTACAGATTAATTTAGCTAATAATACATGAATATGCCATAGTACAGATTACAATCAAAAGTTCATACAGTGGCTGACTTATACATGTGCACATATACACATATAATAAGCAAAAAATAATAATAATAAAAAAATGCATCAATAGACATTACAATAAATTTATTTTAAAGACAACATTTACTCTGCCAAGATATAATTAGCTAAATTACAAGGCGACGTATACACAGGGATTTAAGTTAATTATGTTCTGAATATATAACAGTTAATAACAGTACAAGCATTTTGATACCTTTCAATAATGTATCTTTTAATATAGGTGGAGAATCCATGGATACTGTGGGTGAATATTTTATTAATAATGATATCAGGAGAATTATTAAATATCTTTGCTATGCTGAACCTGATGTTTCTTTTTGCGAATTCATGATTGACTCTAGGGATAAATACATTTGTGCATGCCCTAGTGGCATGTTGATGGCGCTGGTATTGTATAAATACATCTGTGCCTGCCCTAGTGGCATGTTGATGGCGCTGGGTATTGTATAAATACATTTGTGGCTGCCCTAGTGGCATGTTGATGGTGCTGAGTATTGTATAAATACATTTGTGCATGTTGATCAATTTGTAAATAAATTTGAGTAGTTGAATTCTATATATGTCATCAAGCTTTAAGAGGTAAAGTTTCTTAAAAATTGGTTCACTGTGAGCCAGGTAATTACTAGAAGTTATAATTCTAACTGCCCTTTTCTGTAATTTGACAATTTTATTATTTAGATTACTCTGAGTCCCCCAGACCAACACTCCATAATTGAGGTGGTATATGATTAGGGAGTTATAGATTGTTCTCAGGATGTTGATTGATAGGATGTGTTTGAGACTACTTAACACTCTTATGGTTTTTGATATTTTGGAAGCCAGTGCATCTACATGACTAGTCCAATTTAGGTGTTTGTTAATAGTAATGCCGAAAAAATTTAAATTATCTACATATTCAATATTTGATTCAGCTATTTGAAGGAGAGAAAGCTGAACCTTTTTTGTGGCATATGAAATATCATGGCTTTTGTTTTCTTTACATTTAGTGAAAGTTTGTTCACTTTGAGCCAAATACTTATTTTTTCTAATTCTTTGTTTAGTCTTTCATTGTGAATATCGTAGTGTTCATTAGAATTTAGTGTAGTGAATAAGGTGGTGTCATCTGCAAACATTATGAACTGAAATGCGGTATGTCTAATTCACTGACCTGACCTGACCATGCATTGTTATCATGCAATTATTGTCATATGACTTTTATATGAATGCTCTAATGTCATCATGTGGTTGTAGGAGCGCTGTGCAGCCATTTTGTTGAGTGCTATGGCTGCCGTCTGGTGTCGATGACAGGATTTACTATTGCTGGGCTAACAATCTTCATCGGGTCATTCGCTAATACATTGCCACTGCTGTGTGCTACGTACGCAGTGACAGGTGAGTGCAGCACATCTGCATGTGGATCAGGTGTTTGACTTTGTCTCAATTATCGGCCATTTTGGTCCATAGCCAAAGTATTTAGGAAAATAAAAAAAAATTGTTTACTGCAAATAGTCAACTGTCTGTGAATGAGGTTTCAGGATCGTTGTGGTTTGTGGCTGCTTTGATTCGTATAAGGGAAATAGCGGGGGGTGTCTGTTAACCTGACCCAGTTACAATTAGGGTACTCAAATAAAAGGTGCTATGCCAAGAACCTTATTATAACTATAACCTGTATGTTCTGTCCTATGTGGTCTGTCACCTGTATGTTCTGTCCTATGTGGTCTGTCACCTGTATGTTCTGTCCTATGTGGTCTGTCACCTGTATGTTCTGTCCTATGTGGTCTGTCACCTGTAATTGTATTTCTCATACTACACATTGTGTTGTAAACAGTTTGTTTAACTGACTGTGTTTGTCTTTGTTTGTTATTAATATGATTTATCAGTTATATTTGTACCATATTATTCCCTATAGATGCGCAGTATGCGAGTGCGAAGACTTGGGTGTGCGTCTATTAGTTCTCAAACGTGGCCCGAATCATGATCTGACACTATGGGTGAAATCAGCCTCGGAGTCAGACTGGTAGTTAATCCGCACACTGTAGCACCACTGTGAACTATGCGAAGAATGCGGGGTACTTCTAGGGAATGATTCAGGAACTATGTCATTGATGTAATAATGAAATGAAATAAATATGATTTTGATTCTGATTCTGTCTAGTACACTGGCTTGTTTGCAGTGTTGGTCTGTCCTATGTGGTCTGTTCTATGTGTCGTGTGGTATTGTATCTGTCCTATCTGTCTGGTGTGGTCTGTCCTATCTGTCTGGAGTGGTCTGTCCTATCTATCTGGTGTGGTCTGCCCTATTTGTCTGTCCTATGTGGTTTGCCCTATGTGGTCTGTCTTATGTGGTCTCCCATGTGGTTTGTCATATATGGTCTGTCCTGTGTGGTCTGTCATGTGCGGTATGTCTAGTTCACTGACCTGTTTGTTGTTCCAGGCTGTGGTGTTGGTCTGTCCTATCTGTCCTGCATGGTCTGCGTCCAGCAGTACTTCACCAAGCGACGGTCTCTTGCATCCGGAATCACAATGACTGGCTTCAGCATCAGCACCTTAGTTATCCCACCATTCACCAGGTGGCTACTGGACCTTTATGGGTGGCGCGGCGCGCTCATCATCCTAGCCGGTCTGCACATAGAGGGGGTATTTCTGTCAGCTCTTTTACGCCCCCTACCTCACAGACGCGTTAGAAACGTGACAACGCAACGGCACAGGGACAGCCACCTGGTGACCTATTTGTGCAAACAGTTGTTTGATGTGTCACTGCTGAAGGATATGCGGTTCATGTTGTATGGTTTTGGAACCCTATGCTCGGCGATCGGCATTGTGACGTTTCTCAACCACTTTGTAAACCGTGCTCGTAGCGTTCACATAGAGAAATATCACGCCACCTATCTTATGTCCATATATGGAGTTTCCAGCTGTGTGTTTCGCGTCGTCTTTGGATTCGTCGGAAACATGCGCTGCATCAACCGGACTATCATGTACGGCGTAGGGATATTCTCTGCGGGTGCTGTGTCATGTCTGTCGTGCTTTGCCTGGGATTTCCCATCATTCACCGTTGCGTCTAGTCTACTCGGAGTGTGTGCAGGTAAGTTGTCTAATGTCTACACCACGTAATATAAACTATGTTCTAACATCTTTTCCACACAAAAGTTTTTAATGAACCACAATTTTCTGATATAATTTGACCTTCATCTAGTTATGAACATCGAACTTGACATTGAGGTCATCCGCGAACAGCTGTCGACAACTTCCAATATCTGTGGATGAGGTTCAGTGGGGTCAAAGGTTCATGGCATCCCGTGATGGACATATTGTTAACATCTGTATGAATAAGTCCCCCTCCGCATGAAATGTAAACATGATATTCAAATAAAATAAATAACTGTCCAGGATGTAAAAAAATTGTGATCTATTAAAACACATATAAAAATGTAGTGAATAACTACAACTGTTAAAAAGGTCTTTTTCAACGCCCATTTGTACCCACCTATAAAATGGGTAAGATGGGTGTGACTGCAAGCGTTAATTACTGTCACAGCCTGCTGGGCCAGTGTCCAGATCTATGATCTCATTAATGCGTTATTTTCACAGCTTGCTCTGCCAGGGTACGCGAGAGGTTTTCCAGGGGGTACGCAGAGACTTGGCTGAAACTTAGATCAAGTATAGGGTCTACAATAAATGTTCCACTTTGTGTGGTCCACAAAGAAGGAAATTCACAGAAAAACATAGGCAATCTTGTCGTGCAAATATTAAACGCTAGAAGAAAATATTGTCACCCACATATGATTTCTATAGGCGTTGAGGTTGTTGCTGATGACGTGTTATGCACTTATCAATGTCCTCTCCGTGGGGCAGGCGCACACCCCAAATTTGTTACCACACATTTGGCCATCTAGGTCCTTATTCACGAAGAAACTACTACATACGAAAGAATTTACACAAATATAGCAGAAGACCATCTAAACTACGAACATTTGTTAATTTCAATTCTTGAAGGACAATTGTTCTCAACTAAAATGCTTTGTAACTAATTCATAACGATTTAGCCTCGTTGTTAATGCCTAATGTAACCGTGGTGTTGTCTTAATGTGACAGCTATGAGAGGGAAACATCAGGAACGCACAATGAACAAAAAACTGGAGATGGAAACGTGTGAATTAATACAGTCACACTTGTCTTCCATGTGGAAGTTGTTCCACTCCTGCTTCCCAAATCTGAGTAAGCTGGGTACGAAGCTGATGCCAAACCCGTTTATTGTGGAGGTGTGCTTTCTCCTGGAACGTGTGCGTGATGACTGAGCGACTCTACTCCGTGAGATGCGCTTGAAACTCTTCCTATGAACGAGTTCTGATTTAAAACCAGCATGTAAATTTTTAGTAAAAATTTACATTCTTTCGTAGTGAACTGAGGCAACGTGGAATGAACGAAATTGCCCAAGCTTCGAACTGGAAACAAGAAGATTTGAACCCGGGTTCTTTCGACTGAGAGGCTAATATTCTTACCACTACACCTCCATGCCCCACAACAGCAAACAAGCACGGCTTATGGCTTATGACATTTAACTCCAGCCCTGTCTAGGGCTAACGTAAGAGTGGATTATTTCAAAGTTTTCATTCTCTAGAGTTAGCGATTCCACGGCAGGTTTTTTCTGTTTCCCTGCATGGGATCTTTTACTTCCCCTAGCATAGACACCAGATAGAAGGGACCAACAGCTTTTAGTGTCTCTTCCGAAAGACACGGGCAAAGTGGGGTGAACGAAATTGCCCAAGCTCCAAATCGGCTGAGGTGGAATTGAACCAAGGGGTCGGGTGCTCTAGCCATTAGACTACCACTACCCTCCTTTGCATTGAGTTCCTCGAATAGGTTGTCCAACTGCAATCATTCATGTGAAGACGTTTAACTCTTTTGTAACGTGTTGAACTGAATTTTGAATGTTCTGCCAATAATTCTATAAACAATTTCCCTATGATGAGTGTACGCGGCCGATCGTCTAAGAACTCAGAGTACGTGGGGAGAAAAAGTTGGGGAAGCCCTGGTCTAAATCCATGATCTCATTAATGTGTTTTATTGTCACAGCCTGCTCCGCCAGTGTCCAGATCCCTGCCCTGGTGGACATGCTGGGCATTAGTAGAATCGCTCGTAGCGCCGGACTCCTTCAGATCTTCAACGGCATTGGTGGACTCCTAGCTACACCCATAGCAGGTAAGTTGCTCCCTCTTTAACCCCGAAGTCCGGGCTGAGGCTGGCGCCGATCCAAGGCATCTCCTGTCTCCACTCCCCCATCCCTTGTTCTCCAATCCTGCTAAATCTCAATCTCAGTCTTCCACTTCATCTACTCTTCACTCTAAGCGCATCCGCTCTCTTCCATTTGTTCCACCTCCAGCCCACTTCCGCACTCAGCTCCTAAGACATTATAGCTAAACCCATAGCAGGTAAGAGACTATAGCTACATCCATAGCAGGTAAGAGACTATAGCTACACCCATAGCAAGCAAGAGACTGTAGCTATTCCCATAGCAGGTTGACACTATAGCTAAACCTGTAGCAGATAAGAGACTGTAGCTACACCCATAGCAGGTAGACACTGTAGCTACACCCATAGCAGGTAAGATACTGTAGCTACAACCATTGCAGGTAGACACTAGCTATACCCATAACAGTTAAGACACTAACTACACCCTTAGCTAGTAAGACATAATAGCTACTTGTGGGTTAAATGTATATACTTGCATGTTGGCTTTACTTGCAAAATTAGCTCATCTTAGTGAGTCTTACTTGTAACTGACTGTTGATACTTGCAGGCTGGCTGTATGACTGGACTAAAGACTACAGGGTTCCTTACTATGTGATGGGCATTGTTGAGGCACTCGGTGGCGCCACTGTTCTCACCATTCCGTTCCTGACTGCATGGCGATGTCGCAGCAAGAAGTCAATGGACCAATCAGAAATGCAGACAACACAGTTGAATGATGTGGCATAGCTGTGGTGTGTGGAACAAGTTGCTGTGGTTATGCAAATAAAGGGTGATCTCAAAATATCGATATTCAATACTACACGTAACCAATTCCATTTAACCTCAGACCCTCTCCACAGACACTCCCTCAACAAACCCCCTCCACCCAATAAAATCTTTGAATTACATCAACCTGTGCATACTGGTGAAAATGTCCTTGTCCGTCAAGCTGACTTTCCCACACGACACAGACACACACGACTGTAGCAGAGCGCAAGGTATTTGTTCTTTTTTCATCATAATATGTAATAAAAAATAAAGTGTTTTTTAAACACATCGATGTGTGACGCTAAACAAACCAATGACTAACCCGTTCCCCGTGAAACCAGTTTTGTTGTAGTATGGAGCATCAATGTTTTGTTGTAGTATGGAGCATCAATGTTTTGTTGTAGTATGGAGCATCAATGTTTTGTTGTAGTGTGGAGCATCAATGTTTTGTTGTAGTATGGAGCATCAATGTTTTGTTGTAGTATGGAGCATCAATGTTTTGTTGTGGTATGGAGCATCAATGTTTTGTTGTAGTATGGAGCATCAATGTTTTGTTGTAGTATGGAGCATCAATGTTTTGTTGTAGTATGGAGCATCAACGTTTTGTTGTAGTATGGAGCATCAATGTTTTGAGATCAGTCTTAGTGGAGCAAGGGTGTAAATAACACAAATTGACCAATACAGAAACTAGGTAGGTGAATATGACTGCCTGCTGATATTTGACAGCCTGACCAATGTGCATTCCTGTCTACCCTTCAATAGGACATGACCAATGTGCATTCCTGTCTACCCTTTAATAGGACATTTTTGCCAGTGCAAATTGTAGTGCCATCTGTCATTAAACATTTAGCAGGAATTAGTATTATTATAAAAAATATATTTGGCAGATGGCCACTGAGATACCATACAACATTAATGGTGACAGACGTGCCGTTTTGTTTGGATTGAAATCCGTATTTTTGACTTAAAATTCTGTATGAATCCATACAGGTGTATAACTTTTCACCGGTTAATCGGCCTGTACCATTCCAATCAAGTGTCGCCATCTATCAGGCTACACAATGTACCAAAATAAAAAGCATCCACCAGGTTTTTCTGGAAATATGCCTAGCAATTTTTTCGGAAACTTGAATCCGTATAAATATGGGATGCAACCTTTCATCCTGATAGTCTGTATTGAATAAAGGTAATCCATATAAACCAACATGTCTGTGGTAAATAGTGATGTTCATTAGGACTAGTTGTGATTATGATTTAAGTGATTGACTTATGTCTGTCTAGATGATTTTTATGATCAAATGCATGACCACTGTGTAAAGTTCAGCATTTTTTGAGAAAACATTGATACACGAAACTAATGTCATTTACCTTCCACCTAAATGAAACTTTGAATTATGTCAACTTCATATCCATCAGGTGGCACTTCAGCATGAGCTCGAAATCAGCACTCATGAACTGTCTTGGGAAAATATTTTAATATGGCCCCCAAACAGAGAACTTCCACGTTAGGGCAGTCATCGGAAATAAGTAAATACAACATTGTGATTTTAGCCATCATAATTTGTCTGTAAATTATAAAATATAATTATTTATTTTTATTGCAACTGTTTTGTAATGCAGCTATCATTGACTGGTTGAAAGAACGGACGATGATGACATGCTGTATTTGTGTATATTTTTGTGATTGATTATCCATGTATAATTGATAAATATTATGTGTCAAATTGTGTTTGCTTTCAAAATCATTAAGTTATCATTAAGATAAGTTAGGTAATTAAAGTGTTATTACGCATATACCTAACAAGTCTTTGCCACAACACAGCAACTTAGTTCTGAGTTTGATGGGTATGTGTGTATGTTTGTGTATGTGTGCATGCATACACAAGGTGCATACAATTATATATGTATATAGTGTATATATAATTTACGAATTGTAACAATGATGAAGGAAAATTACTGTGATAAGTCAACTGCAATAATAAAATGCATTATGCATATTCATGTTATAATTGTTGTTTGTTTAGTGCGGTTGTACAAGCACAGGGCAGTTGTACAAACACTGGCAGTATGTACAGACACAATGCAGTTGTACAAACAGGGTGATTGCACAAACACAGGGTGTATAAGAACTAACCTTGACCTTTTACTTTACCTACAGTTGTAAAACTAACGCATGTCAATCACACTTCTTCATCAACAGATTATTATTAGTACAGAGACATGCATCTGAAGAAGCAAGTGTCACAATAAACTTGAAGTAGTGTCATTTCTCCAGTCAGGGGGCGTCACTCCCATCTGGCTGTGTGGTTAGGGTGCGTCACTCCCATCTGGCTGTGTGTTTAGGTGGTGTCACTCCCATCTGGCTGTCTTTAGGGTATGTCACTCCCATTTGGCCGTCTCTTAGGGGGTGTCACTCCCATCTGGCTGTGTGGTTAGGGGGCATCACTCCCACCTGGCTATGTTTAGGGGGTGTCACTCCCATCTTGCTGTGTGTTTAGGGTGCGTCACTCCCATCTGGCTGTGTGTTTAGGTGGTGTCACTCCCATCTGGCTGTCTTTAGGGTATGTCACTCCCATTTGGCCGTCTCTTAGGGGGTGTCACTCCCATCTGGCTGTGTGGTTAGGGGGCATCACTCCCACCTGGCTATGTTTAGGGGGTGTCACTCCCATCCGGCTGTACATCAACAAAACTGCCCAACATTGCTTCCACATTGTCCTCCTGTGAACCAAAGAAAGCATGCCGACAGTGACATAAAGACCTGTCTCTGTCACCTCATATCCCTAACGAATTACTAAATGGACTCAGAAGTTTGAATGAACCAGTTCATTTAAATTTTGTCAAGTGTTCCTACAATGAAACCTTACATGAACAAATTTTAAGCAGTGTTGATTTGCATGGTCCAGCAATATACAAAGACCAAAGCAAACATTCAATAATTCAGATAATTATGCACATATTTGCAAACAATTTGATACTCCTTAAATGGATAGGTTATCCGGTTTCTCGGTTATTAATATTAAACAATTATCTCTCAAGAAACTTGGTATTCGATCTGAATATTTCGACTGCATCTCACAATCTTCTTCAGCAGACTGAAGTTACGAATGTGTCACATGACCAATGTCATGTGACACAAGCTGGAGCAGGAGTGGTGGGAGCTCCTGGCCAACGTCTCGGTTCAGCGTAGGTTTCTCTCTGGATGTTAATCGCCTGCTCCAGCTTGACATTGGTCATGTGACACCTCCGGAACTTCAGTCTGCTGAAGAAGATTGCGAGATTAGGTCGAAATATTCAGATCGGATACCAAGTTTCTTGAGAGGTAATTTTGTCTAATAATTTGCATACTATGTTTAGTAACATGTCTAATAACATCTATATTGTAGAATATTCATAATTGAAAGAAAATATCAGTTTTTTTTATTGTTTTAGCATTGAAGTGAGACTACCAAGATGAGAATGATAAATTATAATGACAAGATCCAAACAGTAGATGACAATTAAAGTATGCTAATATAAAAATGAAAAGATAAATATGCTAAGGTAAGAATGATAAGGCAAGAATGACAAAGAATAATGATAGTACATCAATGACAATTCTGAACCTAAAGGAACAAAACTGCAATTGCGTGATACACTCAAGTACGTGTGCGTGCGTGCATGCGTGCAGTCACTGCCAGAGAGTTATTACCTGTGGGCTTGAGACAGATGTTGAAGCCGTTGCTAAATCTGTCTCCTCACTCCCTTCTGTCTTTCCCTCTAATTCCTCCCGCTCAGCTGTTTCCCTTTGCTCTGAGCCGACTCCCTCATTTTCCTTCCCTCTTGCCATCACTGTTGCCATGGATACTTCAGTGACATCGCACCCCATTGCCATGGATACAGATTGCTCGGTTGCCACCGGTAGTGGCTTTTCATCCTCATCGACTTCCTCACTTTCCAAGGTGTTGTCACAAACATGTCCCAGAATCAACGACGGATTGACATTGACAGATGACATGTCACCACTGGTGTTTGGTGACATCATTGACACGTCAGTGCCATCACATGACGCAATGATGTCAACCTGTGTCTCCAATACAGAAACATTTAACTGCTGTACTAGTTGTTCAGGTTTGTTCCTGTCACCTCCATATGAAGTGGCATCACCTGCATAATTGACCAGTCCAGAATGTTTCCATAGCACCTCGTCACTGTTCGAGTGTTCCTTGGTTGTGGTGATGACGGTTTCCGTGGTTACTGGTTTGAAGAAAGACGGACCCCGAGGATGGACAATGCTGCTACAGATGACAAGAGCTTCTCGACAGAAACACGCCACCTGGCAACAAACATGTCAACTTTTCATGGATTCTCAGCGAATCATAAATATTACACAATATTTTCTAATACTTTAGTTTTGCGACTATACCTGTATATAATTTCTGCTTGCAAAAAGAACTGAACATTTCCATTAAAAACATATCTTTGTTATTAGTATGTACACAGGACACAAGGAGAAACACCTTTCACTACATAGCAAAGTTGCAACTGTTTCCAGCTTATGTCGAGAAATTTAGTCGTGTTTCCCTTTAAACTGAGAACAATTATAACTAATAATAAAACTAACATAATGTGCATTTACCATTAGGACAGATGTTTAACAACACAATGTGCACTTACCATTAGGACAGATGTTTAACAACACAATGTGCATTTACCATTAGGACAGATGTTTAACAACACAATGTGCACTTACCATTAGGACAGATGTTTAACAACATAATGTGCACTTACCATTAGAACAGATGTTTAACAACATAATGTGCACTTACCATTAGGATATGTTTAACAACATAATGTGCACTTACCATTAGAACAGATGTTTAACAACATAATGTGCACTTACCATTAGGATATGTTTAACAACATAATGTGCACTTACCATCAGAACAGATGTTTAACAACACAACATGAAGACGAACAGTAATTTCAATGTCTATATATCAATTCCAATTCTATTTTCAGCTAACGTTAATCTTGGTTATAGACAGTTTCAGACCTGAGACATCGTATGGATTTCCTGTATGCAACATGGATTTTTAGGAGATATACCACCATATCTCAGTTTCATATGGATTATTATCGTGATAAAGTACATATATTCTTGTGCTCATCAGACAAGTATAAACTTATTGCAAACTTGTTGAAGGTTGAAGCATAAATACTTTTGATGCTAAGTAAATTTCAGGCGAAACCTAGCAGATTTTGTCTGATGTAAGTATATCTTGTAGGCTGATAGGTAGCAACACTCGATTCTGGCAAAGCATAGCAGATTTCAATTGATGTACATATATTGTAGCCTGATAGATGGCGACACTCAATTGGAATAGGAATGTTATTGGCTGATTAACCAATGAAAAATGTTATACGGATTTATATGGCTATATACACAATTTCTTTATACAAAACTAAACCTGAATTCAGGAAAACGTTTGCTGAACTGAAGTCCTGCAGGACAGACACAAGTAGAGAACTCAGGTCAACAGATTTTCATCCCTCAACACGTAAGAATGTATTATTATCATTATTACTAAAATTTATAAAGCGCCATATATCCGGGACCAGCCCGTTCATAGGCACGTATAAAACATATAAAATAATATATCATAGTTAAAAATATAAATATATAAAATAGAGTATAAGATTAATAAATGAATAAAATTCATGATAGTAAAAAATTGATAAATAATTATAAGAAATTAATAACTAAAATATGTGTTCATAAAGTGTTATTATTAAGTGTACCAGAGACTGACCTGTATGTTTGGGTCATTAGCGCCTGCCGTGAACAGACGGAGGGCGCACTGAGTGGGGGCAGGGTGATTGGGACGCGGCACCAACACACAACTTAACAGCACTCGGTACAGGGCCTGTCTACAGGGGGCGCTGCTGTAGGGGGCGAGTGAGACCTGCGGTGCTTGCTGTGTGACCTTGAAGAGCAGCGGAACAACGGTCTCGTGGATTTTCTGGAGACAGACAGGAAGCAACAGTTGACATTAATTTCGCATGATTATTTGCACAATGTAGATTTATTTTTTTTTCAGCATATCATGAGGGGAAAATTAGGAAATTAATGCATAAGCTGTCCCAGCCACCTTAACTGAGAGAAATGATTGAAAATCCTGGAATGCAAGTACATTTTTTGTTAACCTGCATTAATTGAAACTCTTGACTTTGAATGCAAAAGTATTTATCCATGTTGAGGGGATACTTATCACTGGGGTAGTGTTGGAGACATGTTGTGGGATAGGGATCGTACCTATCAAAGAGGTGTGGATATCCTTAAGGATGACGGTGTTTATCCACATGGAGGGAGGTTCAAGATGGACTTACGGTCACTTACCTGTGTGTTTGGGAAGGGGATTTGTTTCCCCCCATGATGGGGTGAATATATTTACCTTGTGGTGTTTCAGGTGCATGAAGTGGCCAGTAGATATGAGAAGTTGATGTAGCACTGTAAAGAGAAAGTGAAACAAGACATAGAGAAACATGTGATCTATTGTGACTGACACACTCTACAATGTTAGTGGGTCACATCACAGTTCACTGTGGTCAGATAAATAAGCTAAAACAATAGTTGACTAACAATGTGACACACATTAGTACATATCTTGACAGTTTTTATATTACAAGTCTTTTTGAAGCTCTCTGGGCGGCAATGTGGACCAACAGATGAAACCTCAAAGTAATTACCCAAACATATACCTTTACTTATATTGGGTTAGTCTACATAATTAGTTTGTCTACATATTTGAAAATCTGCCCTTTGCAGAATTCACTAATTGTCATATCATACTTTATCAGTCATGCATAATTTAATTAATAATAAATATCACATATAATTATATTTTGATGGAATAATGACTCATTTGGGAACATTCCCATACACTATAGGAGTCGTATTGAGTTTGTACCCTGTAGTGCCCCGAGACACACCCCGCTGTGTGCAGATGGCTCCACCTGGTGGTGAGAGTGCAGCTGTGTGGCGCCCTCTGTGTGTCGACGTCTCTTCTTGGAGACAGGCTCCTTCAGTTCGTCTTTCTTCTCTTGACGCTGACATATAATGACATGTAATTGACATGACAAATGATAGCATAAATCAACAGTGTGCATAATTTTATGTGCGTGGCTTCATATTGAGATTGCACGTAATCAGTTAATTAGTCAGAAAGAATACTAGAAATTATATTGTTCTTGGTTTGATATGTCACCAGACCTTTTACTCACTTTTGAAGGATTTTTTTATAATGACTACTGAACTATATAATTATAAACATGTTACCATGACAATGGGAGTCTGGGGTGAGCAGTCAGTGAGTATGTGTGGCAGTAGCATGTCACACACTGTCTCCATGTCTGAGGACGTCCCCAACTCTTGCAGCCACGTCACCAGTGTGTCATACACTTGCTGTCTGACGCGTCTACAACACATGTGACATTAGTGACACACTGTCGCATGACACAAAGTCAAACACAGTCAAGGTCTGACCTAATATCAAAGCCCCAATGGACATTGTGATAGCCCTCAGTCCATCAGGAGGTTATGATCATGACCCTCAGTCCAACAGAAGGTCATGCTCATGACCCTCAGTCCATCAGGAGGTTATGATCATAACCCTCAGTCCAACAGGAGGTTATGATCACAACCTTTACCTCAGACTGAAACAGTGACTTCGACCATTGTGGCTAGTGTCTTAGAGATTGTGACTGAGTCAGGGCTTGGGTGAGATTGTGACTGTGAGTCAGGGCTTGGGTTAGATTGTGACTGCGAGTCAGGGCCTGAGTGAGATTGTGACTGTGAGTCAGGGCCTGACTGAGGTACCTACCCAAATAGTCTAGTGTGGCCAGGGTCCGAGACTGACCAGGCGAGAGTCTGTGTGGTCAGTCTGTTAATGACGGGTGTGTGAGGCAGCAGGACATCTGTTGCACTGCAACACGGCAGGAAAAGATAAATATATAGTATATCTTGTGTTTACTTAACAAGAAACAATAAATTTAATAACAAGATTGCTACCCAAAACAACAAGCTCTATGTGGCATGTCAACAACGAATGATGGACTTTTTGGGGTCCAACAACATCTCATCTATATAGTGATATTCTTAGAATATGACACTTCATATATATGGTCAGATATATGTAAATTATATTTGTTAACACATTTGTTAACACATGTTAACACATTTGTTAACATATTTGCAGTCCGCAGATAGTTTGTTCCTATCATTTAAAGTTATCTCGGAGAACATCTGCTTTCCTGTCATTTACTAAAACTCATACATATTTACTAAAACTTCATATTGTTAATGTTTGGAAGTCGGCCTGGGTTTTTGGAAATTGAACCCCAAGTCAGAACTTGTAAAGCTGCTGAGAAGAAGGAATTCAATATAGGCAGAATGCAGGCTATGCAAAATAGCATATTTTTGATCGCCACATGGTGAATCTGTCGAGGTCAAGGTCAACAAGATTTATGCGACATAAGTGGTCTTTGTTTCAGAAGCTACGACTATACAACTGTTTATCGGTTAAGATTATGTGTCATGATACATCTATGTACATGAGTGACTAACTTAATTTGAATAAAATGAATAATTAAGACTCCTAAAACATTCCACGATTGTTTACCATGCACCATATTAATTGCATATCTACGTCAACTCGTGCTCAGTTGTGTCCAAAATTATTCAAACATCAGATCAACCTATTTTACCGTACTGGTAGTAGTACATATTATTGTGAATTTTGTCATAAACAGCAGTAACCATTATTGTTAGTGCGATGTACAGTGGAACATCAGTATTATGGTCACCCAAGGCACTGAGTCAAAGTGACCATAACAGCAAGGTGACCTTAATAGTGAATTATGGGCACTGAAGCATCATGGGATTTGGAAAAATGTCACATTGAGCAAGTATATCATGTGTAATGTGGTGGTTGCATTATTGATGTATGTAACTATATGTACACTGTACTGGCTTTCATAACATTTGTTAAGCACATAAATAAAATGTTCAAGATGTAATGTCATTTGCTGACATGACAACTCGTTAAATATTTGCTGTTCAGGATCGAACATGAGTTATGAGTTATTCACCAGAGGCGCCATGGTTTATTTTGGGAAGCCTATGTTATATAACCACATATCAGAGGATTATTGAATTTTGTTCCATAATATCACATTTTATTGTACATGTAACAAATTTGATCCAAGATTTTATTAGAATTTGTAATCACCCATACAAATTCGATATCAAAATCGGTAATGCAAATTACACCAACCTCGTCGAATGCCGTGTTGATAGTGTTATTGTTAGTGTTGATGACCGAGCCGTCAACGGTGCTGTGTTTAACAAGAAAAAGTTACTTAGCCCCTAAACTAAGGCCTAAGAATTTGCCTTCAAAGTGTTAACTAAAATGATTCGTTTCTAGCTTCTTGCATTGTTTTCTGAAGTTAACTGGTAACTGTGTAAACGCGCAGACGCCAGTGCGTAGCTTCATATTGAGACCGCCTTTGATGGAAAGGCGGCCGGCCCGTGGCTGCTTGCCATTGCAGCCGCCAAATCTTGGCTTCCCGGCCGTGACGTGACTAAATGCGGGGTTAATCTGCGGGCAATCTCAACGTTTTGCACTGGGTTACTGACCGTATTCCTGAATAGCAAGGTGACCGGATTATCAGGACTAACATCCTATCTTTTACTGTGGAAATCATTTGGCACTGTCCCAGGGTGACCATAATGGCGGGGCGACTGTATTACCAGGGTGACCATAATGGCGGGGTGACTGTATTACCAGGGTGACCATAATGGCGGGGTGACTGTATTACTAGGGTGACCATAATGGCGGGGCAACTGTATTACTAGGGTGACCATAATGGCGGGGCGACTGTATTGCCGAGGTGACAAATAAACCAAGGTTCCACTGTACTTTAAGTACACCCGTGGGGATCAACAAATGAAGCATTTATTTGCAAAACACATTATATCCATTTTGTGTTTCAGGATAAATCATGCTTTGTGTCGTATGTTGTTACGCAATAGATGGGGTATTTTGCATTTTTCTGCAACATTCTTTTACTTCTGCCACTACCCACTTGGTGGCAGCACGAAACCATTCTAAACTAAACTTTTTTATTTTGGCTTTTTGCAAATAAATGTTACGTTGGGTAGCTTCTGTTATATTATCCATGAGAGGTTATGTTGGATAACCAAAGCTATATTATTCATGAGAGTTTATGTTGGGTAACCTCTGCTATATTATTCATGAGAGGTTATATTGGGTAGCTTCTGTTATATTATCCATGAGAGGTTATGTCAGGCAGTCTCCATTGAGTTTCCCACTATTGTATACCATTCAATGAGAGCGGTAAGGAGCTTGAGTCCTGACACATGGAGAGACGGCAGGATGGCAGCCAGTGTCACCATCTCCTTGCCGACATTTGTCACCTGTCAACAGTATACAGGGGTGACAATTAGATGATGTACTTCCAGTGATGTGCACGTCATAACGAAATGTCAACTGCCAGCTAAAACCTGCATTAAAGCTCTACACCAGTGGGGGGTAAATTATAAGTGTGTAATTGTAATATATTACATGTGTGTAATTATGATTAATTATAATTACATGAATAACTATAATTAGGTATTTTTTTATTAATTGTTATTAAAAAAAATTACAATCATAACTGATATTTATAACTCAAGTATCCAACAAAATTAACAATTCCAGCTCTCTGCAAATATGTTAAAACTATTTTTCAAACTAATATTCTTTAAGAATCATAATTATAAGGTAACTTTTTTGTAAAAGTAAATGTAAAAATCAATATAATTGACCACTGTAATGGACTTGAGTGCTACCCATAACTAACTATTCCTATTTCCTAGTACCTGAATAATACGCCAGGTTGAAGTATGGGACACAATCCACAGGTGGCAGCACATGTTACTGGTAGTTTTCACCAAGTAACTAAAGTAGTCGACAGGTGGCAGGGCAGAACACGACAAGCTAGATGATCTATTTATCAAACACAAAATTGCTGGACTAATTGGTTATTACCAACTTAATATGGGGGCTGTTGAAACTAGTTTATGTCACCAAAAGAACAAAACTTTGAACAATTACTCTACAGTCCAGACAATTTAGATATATCACGAGATACGTGTGTCTATGTGAGCATTAGTTCTTAGTTGATTGGGTGTATTATATGTTATTAAAGTTTCCAGATAAAAATCAATAAAATTATATATCAAGAAAATATATCATATATACAAAGAAAATAAGAGAATTGTGGTAAGTATTTCTGCACTACTTCTTAGGGCATTTAGTTTAAAATATAATATTGCCTTTATGAAACAGTTTAGGTGATGCCTACCAACATCTTTGGTGTGACAGCGAGGACGCGACAAATGACATCGAGGATGTCTCTCACTGGCAGCCGCACTACAGAGGCGAACTCCTCGCTGCAAACAAACAACATAACAACAATGAGTGCAACAATACATTGCAATAGGCAACAGTGATAGGCAACAGCAATAGGCTGTGGCCAACCAGCAACCTCTGCACTGAGCAATAGGCAACGGTGATAGGCAACAGTGACAGGCTGTGGCCAACCAGTTTTTAAACTTAGGCAACTTTGTTCACCCCACATGGCCTGTTTCTTTTGGAACTTGGAAGAGACTACAAGACGTTAGTCCCTTCAATTGGCGTCTATGTTAGAAGTAAAAGACCACACACAGGGATAAATGTGTAACCTGTGGTGGATTCACCTACTCTAAAGAACAGAATCTCTTAAAATAACCAACTGTTACTGTTTGCAGTGTAATCCCGTAAGACATACGTATGACTGTGAATTGAGAGGACAGGGCTGTTTGCAGTGTAATCCCATAAGACATACGTATGACTGTGAATTGAGAGGACAGGGCTGTTTGCAGTGTAATCCCATAAGACATACGTATGACTGTGAATTGAGAGGACAGGGCTGTTTGCAGTGTAATCCTGTAAGACATACGTATGACTGTGAATTGAGAGGACAGGGCTGTTTGCAGTGTAATCCCATAAGACATACGTATGACTGTGAATTGAGAAGACAGGGCTGTTTGCAGTGTAATCCTGTAAGACATATGTATGACTGTGAATTGAGAAGACAGGGCTGTTTGCAGTGTAATCCCGTAAGACATACGTATGACTGTGAATAGAGAGGACCAGGGTTCGAGTGGACATACTGCCGTTTTTAAACATAGGCAACTTCATTCACCCCCGGGTGTTTCTTTTGCAAAAGACATTAAAAGCCGTTGGTCCCTTTTACTGGTGTAAAGTAAAAGACCCCCACACAGGGGGTAAATGTGTAACCTGTCTTGGATTCACAGAGCTGGTGATCTCACTAACTGTAGGGTGAAGTGTAGAGTGCTTTGAACAGTGCCAAGGACTGGATACCGTGCTATATAAGAATGTACTTTACCTTTTTTGCAATTATTCAAACTGACCTGAGCATGTGACCGAGGAGTCTGGTAAGGACATAGAAGCGATGTTGTAGATGATAGCAGTGGCCAGTCTCGGAGGAGGAGACGTATCTTAGTTGTAACTCTGTCTGAGTCTTATGTCTACGAATGTCTGCTGCTGCGACTGAGACAAAAGAGACATCTGGTGACAGGTCAAGACATCATAGTAACGTCTCTATGGAGAAGCGAGTACAAGAGTCCCAGTACTCACTCAAGCATAACAAGTACCAAAAGTACTTATATTTTAGTCCTTAATATGTCGTAAATGAATATTATACTTCTTTTGTAGAAGAGTACTTCTGTGTAAAAGTGTATCTATGTATGTCATTAACATTGTTATTATCTTGTTATTTTCTATATAATAATTACTTACAACTTTGTTACTGATACATAGTAATTATTTACAACCTCATTGTTTCTTGATGATTATAGTGGAGTAGGCTTTGAGGGCAAATTTAAACATGACACTTTAAAAAGGCATTGAGCATAACGAATACATTCATGTAAAAGACATACATCGTGCAAATAGATTAAAATATGATCAATAATTAAATACAGATAAATAACTAACAGTGGCTAATAAGATTTTAAATGTTTGGAAAATGCTGCCATTAATGCAATTTTAAGAGGGATCATACTTGGTGTGTGTGGGAGGAGACAGAGGTACCTTTGTGTGGGAGGAGACAGAGGTACCTTTTTGTGGGAGGAGACAGAAGTACCTTTGTGTGGGAGGAGACAGAGGTACCTTTGTGTGGGAGGAGACAGAAGTACCTTTGTGTGGGAGGAGACAGAGGTACCTTTGTGTGGGAGGAGACAGAGGTACCTTTGTGTGGGAGGAGACAGAGGTACCTTTGTGTGGGAGGAGACAGAGGTACCTTTGTGTGGGAGGAGACAGAGGTACCTTTGTGTGGGAGGAGACAGAGGTACCTTTGTGTGGGAGGAGACAGAGGTACCTTTGTGTGGGAGGAGACAGAGGTACCTTTTTGTGGGAGGAGACAGAGGTACCTTTGTGTGGGAGGAGACAGAGGTACCTTTGTGTGGGAGGAGACAGAGGTACCTTTGTGTGGGAGGAGACAGAGGTACCTTTGTGTGGGAGGAGACAGAGGTACCTTTGTGTGGGAGGAGACAGAGGTACCTTTGTGTGGGAGGAGACAGAAGTACCTTTGTGTGGGAGGACATCATAGAGGGTGTTTAGGGTGGCATGTAGGGAGCCAAGCACCCTGTTTGACAGCTGACTCCAAAGTTCTGTATGTCGCGCCCCCTGAGTGCCTGCACCCCCGCACCCTGCCAGCAAGCTGTAGCACTCGGCTGCACCCTGGAACACAATGTTAACACCACTGAGTGTGAGTTAGTAATGCTGAGTGTGAGTCAACACCACCGAGTATGAGTCAACAACACTGTGTGTGAGTCAACACTGCCGAGTGTGAGTTAACACAGCTGAGTGTGAGTCAACACCACAACGTGTGACCTAACACCACTGAGTGTGAGTCAACACCACCACATGTGAGACCTAATTGAACGTTTCATGGCATAACTAAGTAGCACAATTAGATGAAATATCAGTGAAAATATCAAAGTTTATTTCACTAATAAGTGTTATTTCTCAGCACATTCAGTATGCAACACAAACTGCCAGAGTAGAATGTAACGTTTACCTCAGCAATGTCTTCTTCAGTTCTGTCCAACAACACCACAATCATACTCTCAATTTTGTTCTGCAAACATAACACATAACAGAATGGCATTACATGGGTTTACATTTTGTAGCTTTAAATTCCTACCAGATAATTTTTATTTAATGCAATGTAAATATGGAAGCATTCTCTCTAGTGGCAGGGGAACCAACATGTGAGATACTGTTTCTGTCACATAAAAGTTTATTATGATATTAGTCTCTTAGGAAATATGTCTCAATGTCTGTGGAACATGCAATGGTGTCTAATGTAGATTATTAAAAGAATATCTTCACTTACTGGACCAATATTTGGCAATAAAGAGTAGTCTTGTACTGAGCTAGTCAGTGACACTCCGTGACAACCACTCATGAACCACTTGAATCCTGTGTGCTTACCTTTTTATAATTGACCAAAACTCATAGGAATATAGCCATCAAATTTCAATGATTTACACATGAACATCAATAGATCATGTCTGTATAATTATATTATAATTTAACATACTCTGTACCTCTAACCAGCAATTTGACTTCTAGAGTTATCTCTTTGAGAAAACTCCCAGAGGGCGTATTGAGACCATCCCTACAAGCACTGTCACTCACCAGGAAGGGGGCACAGGTACGAGGGTAACAGCGAAGACAGTCAGAGAGACACCTCACAGCTATGGACACCCTCTGTAAACAAAGCGTTATAGCATCCGTGGAATTCACTCTTGGCAGGGAAAATTCCAGCAACATCCATGTTCCTGGAATCTCCACAATATCTTCCATGTGTGCAAAATGTTGGGAAACACTGTTTGACTAAATTTTCGCCACTATCATATGATTCTTAAGTACAATAATATTTAAGACAAACACCAATATTTGAGATCATAAAACATAAGATTCCAATAATACAAACCTGTATTCAAGAAAAATCGGCTTAATTGGATTTATGAATTACAGTAATTTGATGACCAATCTGAAAATACAGCAGCAAATACCAAACCTTCCAAAGTCTCCAAATATGGCCCGTTTTCTCTCTCTCCATTTTTAAAACCTCAAATAAAAAGCTCCAGATTTTCAGTTTATTTACAACTGTATGATATAATTTAATGAGTTATGGATATAAATGAACTTAATAAAGCCAAAAACTCTTTACTTGGGAATGTTCACTGCATGTGTCTGGAATCAGAGCTCTTGCATAATTCGGGACATTTGGTAGGTGGACTAAGGTGGTACCATAAAAAAATTTTCTAAACCTCCAAATGTAGGGAGATCTTCCACTATTTGTTAATGCCAACTCGGAAGGTTTTAATTAATTAAACTAAGATGTTGAACATTCTTCAGGATGGCTAATTTTCATATCAATGCAGTTCTTCTTAATATAACCAAACAATCTTAACAAGATTTCAGTCATACTGAAGAAGCCATCTGTTTTATAATAACCAGCAAAAATACAGATGGAATAACAGGGTAATTTGTGACTGTCATGATAACAATATTAAAAAACGCTACCACAAAAACAAAAGTATTCATCAATGCCTTGGTACTTGGTGCTGCCAGTCAATATCTTAATGGCTTCTTGGAATACAACTCTCAAAGTTGTGACATAATACAGTAACGTCAAGCGATGCCTTGTCCTTGTGTTCCATAACTTGAGGCAATCGGAGAAACGATGCATAACAATTGCACCTATTAGTTTGCATAGCGTTGTGGATAATTGTGCATAATAACTACAAAGGGTAACTTGATTGTTCATAGAAAGGGTAATAGCGGGGTGAATTTTGAAAAAAATAATACTGATGTCCCGAATCGAACCCCTGAAAGTTTGGCGCCTGAGATGTAAAGTGTCTAGGAGGCGAAACATACAAACAGACACTTGCAGGATCGTAGTAAGATGAAACAGTGACTCACCTCAGTTGTAGCCTGCAGTAGACATGTGATCACATGGGGAACCACGGAACTCATCAACTCCCGACTGAGCTCAGGGAATGACTTGGCCAGTCGGAACAACTGAGTCGTTGTACTGCATGTGACCTGCCATGTGACCAGTTGATCATGTGACTGCAATAAAGGTCATGCAGAGATGAACATGTCACAACTACAACAGCTTGCTTTAACATTAATGAAATATCACGAAACGTCAATAAAAGTAAGAACTATTTTAAGATTGTAAAAACATATATATGAAGGGATTAAAATAATATTTTGCTGATATAAATAACAACAAATGATGGTGCAGGTGAAGTTAAAAACAAAAATTATTCCTTCCCACAACAAGCTGCAAACTGCTGAGTTGTGTGCTGTATGTAAATATGTAATTTTACCGATGGGTCATGTGCCGGGGATGGGTGGGTATATACCTGGAGGGCGGTCAGTAATAACCCTGCCCAGCTGACACAGTGCTGCTCAAACACCTCAGTGCTGCAGTCTTGCAATAGTCTCCGCAGTACACACAGGCCGTCCAGTCTGTGGAGATGACCACACATTACACAACACTAACCACACATTACACAGTACTGACCACACATTACATGACACTGATGATGCATTACATGACACTGACCACACAATACATGACATGACTCTACTTGGAGTGAGTGGTGACATGTTTCATGGCTCTACTTGGAGTAAGAGGTGACATGTTTCAAGACTCTACTTGGAGTGACAGGTGACATATTACCTGGCTCTACTTGAGTTGAGGTTTCTGTTGATGGCACCAACGACTTCTGTCACCGATTTCTGAAACAAAACATTAAACAAATAAATTACAAATAATGCTGCACTACATCATGGATACTAAATATATGATCTGAATTTTAAATGTGTGTACATCATGATCAAATAATGTTTCTACATGTCTAATTGATATCTTGTTGGTGTACATACCTGGTAATCCAAAACACAGTTGAGTGAATTGACATACAGTCTATGAAATTATAATAACATTTAAAAAGTAACACTAAATCAGCATCATTAATTTACTTGAGCCAGTGATCAGCCAAATATTAAAGTTAGCCACATTTCAATATTTAGTAAAAGCCGACAATATAATGAAAAAAAATAATAAAGAAATATTAATATTTGAATCTGACAAGATCTGAAGTCAGAACCTTGTCATCTGCCTTATCTATTAGGCCATTTAATACACTAGTCAACCACGATTAGTCCACTAATGTGATCGTTTGTCAGGTTGCTGATCATGTTAGGGAAGTGGTCACTGACAAGCAGGGTTGTTTGATTTAAATTATTTGATTTAAATCATTGATTTAAATCATGATTTAAATCACTCAAAAAAAAATCATTGATTTATGATTTTTTTTACTTCCGGTTTTTTTAATCGTTGATTTATATGAATTTAACACAAATAATTGTTTACAAGCATCGAGATCAACAAAGTTTTGTATGTTTTTAGTACAAAACACAAAGTGCGCACACTTGTGTAGCTGTATTGTCACCAGATAGCCTGATAGTCAAATATTTTATGACATTGTGTATGTTTTAGCTATTCCCTTTCTGAATGCAGGGAAGCTACACAAACTTGTCTTTCAGAGGAAGTATCTTTTCAACACAGAAGCCCTGAGTTAAAGTCCACTTATAGCTTGTGCTAGTTGTTACCAATTCAATATGTTGACTCAGTTCGAGTCAGTTGTTTAATACTGTACCAGTTTCAATAGTTTGTATTCTGGTTAGAGACCCTTAGAGTACACAGAGCCATGTTAAGACAAGAACCCAAATCGATTTGAATATAACATGTTTGAAAGAGTTTACAAATGTAAACATCTATATAAATATCTATATACCAGATTTAAAAAAGAATCAAATTAATAAAAAAATCAAATAAATCCGATTTAAATAAAAAAATCAGATACTTTTTTTTAATATAAAAATCATGATTTTTTTCAACCCTGCTGAAAAGGGGTCATTTTAACAGCTTTGGACATTGACAGACCTTGATGAACCCTTGTTTGCATTAATGTGACATGTTTGCTTCGCCAGCTCGTGGTTCACCCTGATTGTTAATTGACTACACCATTAGCTACAAATTTTCTCTGCTTTATGCTGTGTGCCAGAGAGGGCAGAGACAGGGTTATGATGTTGATGGGTTTGTCATATGTATTTACACTTTAACCACATTTTGTTCCCAGTTTAGTACTTCTAACTAAGTCCGTTGAATGGCACCACACACCACAGACTGGTTCAAACTTGCCACCAGTGGCGCCACTCACCATTTCACCACTGTCACAACTTATATTTTCATGTGCAGATTCTGAACATCTTTATTTTGTTTGGTAATCTCCTAATTTTTGTCAAGACATCTCTCAATTTCAGTTGCATACAATTGTGGATATCGTGTTTCGCACGCACACCACTTGCAACAGGCAAGATCATTTGGTTTTGGTCACTCGCCGATTTGATTTTATTCATAATTTTTTATAAATTATTATATATATATACATTTGTATAAACATGGTAACAATAATATGAATACTCGGAAGTATTTCTAAGTTTTCTAGAAATTCACTATAATATTAAATATACATATATATATATTATATATATATTTATGCGGGACAAAGCTACCTACAAAAGAGTTAATGACATGGAAACCGTGGCTCGTTTGCTGAAGACAACAAAGTCAAATGTATATTTGTATACGAGCTTTATAATAAGCCAAATAGTAAAATGCAATACAATAATATGTATACATCATAAATACATTATTTTTATACAATGAAAACAGTTGTGACCTAGTTTACATACTCAGCTGACAAAATATCAGCAAAAATCAAAAATTTTCAAAACACTACCAGGATACAAAATATATTGATAACTAAAATATCATAATCATGGTACTAAAGAACTTGGGTTGAGAAATTCTTGAAAGATAGAAAGCAATGTGTGGCATGTGAAGGTATGTATTCGAACTGGGCTCCGGTTATCAGTGGAGTCCCACAAGGTTCAGTGATTGCCCCCATCCTCTTTCTTATCTGTATAAACGACCTACCTAATAACCTCAAATCAACTGTCGGACTCTTTGCTGATGACACTATTATCTACATGACAACATCCAATGGTACTGACGCGACAGCCCTTCAACAAGATCTAGACAAATTGACCAAGTGGGAAGAAACATGGCAAAAGGAATTCCATCCACATAACCAGATCCCATAACCCCAAATACAAACAATACACTCTTCATGGCCACATACTCATAAAGGAGGACAATACGAAATATCTTGGTGTGGTCATACATAAAACACTGTCCTGGAATAACCACATAAATGATATCACAAAAAAAAGCAAATGCATCCTTAGGTTTCCTAAAAAGAAATCTCAAAATAGGCTAGGAAAAACTAAAAACCAGTGCTTATTTCACTTTAGTTAGACCCCAGCTAGAATATGCCGCTGCCATATGGGACCCCTACACACAAACGTACAAAAAACAAAATAGAGATGGTCCAAAGACGGGCAGCATGGTATGTTTGTACCAACTACAACCGTGAAGCAAGTGCCACCACTATGATCAAACACTTGCACTGGCGCAGCCTCCAACAAAGGAGAACCAACATCCGCCTTGTCATATTTTATAAGACATTGCATAGCATAGTCACCCTGGACCTCTTCCCCCAACTTATAACCATGGTGAGACCCTTCCGACACACGCATTCTGTAGGCACTTCAAACAAAAATGAGATATCATGGTAGAACATTGGCAATTGATTTAAATGAAAGGTGACATGTAAAGGAACCCAAAACTGTTTATTTTATCAATATATCTTTGTTAGAGCCAAAGATATTATGATTTTAATGTGGTTAAAATCCGAAAATTTTGTGTATCTTGTATACAGGCAAAAGTCTCTCATTTTTGTGTTATTTTTTAATAAATGTATGATTTAAAATGGCATAACTTTTTTGTTTGTATATATATTTTAATAATTTCTTCAGGAGTTGCAAGCACATTAAGTAGGGTCATAGATATACATAGTCCAGTCATGTATCTTTAATAGTAACTCAGTTAATGCAATTAATAAGTCAATACTGGCTATTTAGTGAGTGAATTCAACTGACTGACACATTTTGATAAAAGGCAATAACTTCCATGATTGTGAAGATATTTGTATAATTTGTTCAGGGTTTACAAACTCATTAACAAGGGTCATACAAATACATCACCCACTCATTTCATAACTCATTTGATGCAATTAATAAGTCAACATTGGCTAATTAATGTGCAACCTCAACAGGCCAACACCTTTTAATAAAAGGCCATAACTTCCATGATTATGAAGATATTTGCATAATTTGTTCAGGGTTTACAAATTCATTAAACAGGGTCATAAAATATACATAACTCAATTGATGCAATTAATAAGTCAATATTGGCTAATAAATGCGCAAACGCAACAGGTCAACACTTTTTTTTATAAAAGGCCATAACTTCCATCATTATGAAGATATTTGTATAATTTCAAAACGCATTAAGTAGGGTCATAAATATACATTAGTCATCATTAATAGTAACTCAATTAATAAGTCAACAATGGCTAATTAGCAAGCTATTTCATCAGACCAATACATTTCAATAGAAAGCCATAACTTCCATGATTATGAAGTTATTTGTATAACATTTGGGCAGAGCCTCGACTTTCATTCCCTGCCAAATATGTATATATACATACACATGCACGCACGCATGCACGCACGCACATGCAAAGAACACCAAAATAATTTTGCGTATTGACAATGATGAAATAATTGTTTGAGAAATATATACCAACTGGTGTTCCATATAGAGTACTAAATGTTTTTTTGTGAAGAAAAACAATGCCATTGCATAAATATTACACAATTTATTACATATTTCAGTCACTTTTTTTCATAAAATAATGTTGACTTTACATTGTGCAATTCAACATGATGTTATTTTTATAATTTTTTTTACAGTATTTCACTGTTGAATCCGACATTTCTTGTGTTGAATGGACAACGGCTGCAAGATTCTACATTATTCCATCTACGAGCCAAGTGCATGATGATTTTTCACAGTACACTGTATGCTGTCTCAACCAATAAAGTATATATATATATTTGTTATGATATGTTAATATAATGTTACTAATATATATATATATATATATATATATATATATATATATATATATATATATATATATATATATATATATACATATATACACAATGTGTTTTGCATGCTACGTGAAGCCCCTGCACAGCTGGACATAGACCAATATTTCACACCCACTGACATTTCTGGCTGGCGAGGGCGACCATGAACAACACTCCCAACTGCCCTCGACAAAGATCCGCTGGAAGTCAGCAAGCGTCTTCAAAACCAGCAAAGATCTATACTGGCTGAGATCGCATAACCGAAGAACATCAGCCAGAACATCTTTAAATTAAATTTATTTAAATGAATCATACATTTCTTGCTGCAGTTATGATTTGGTCTAATTATCTTGATTCTGCATGTAAATATTGTAAAATTGTTTTTTATACCGTCATCCCCCATTAAGTTAATTGTGAAAATTCACTTAATATATTAGGTCAGAAAACAAAATCTTGAAATTTGGTCTTGAGAGGTGTATCTATTCAGCGGTTTTGTCCACCGGCACTGGCAGCTTGTCACAAAATGTCTTGTTGTAATTCAGTAATTAATTGTAACTGTTTTACAAGTATTTTAACTAAAAAATGACTTAACAATCAGTTTGTACTCAATGAATAAAATAATTAATTGTTCTTGTAACTGAGAATATAAATCTCTAGCGCAGTGTTTTTACGAATTTTTTAAATCATTGAAAAATTGCATTATTTTTTTATAAAAGTTACTCCAACTCAGTCTTAAAGTAGACATAAAATAAATAAAACTAAAGTAGCCAGGTTATGGCAAGTAAAAAAAAACCAAGGACAAAAAGTAAAAATGACTCTGTATGGATGACCGATGATGATGACGTATGGATATGCACAGGGTGTAAACAAAATTTCAAAGGACCTAACCACAAATTGTTGGAATGCGAGTACTGTGATAAACATTACTGCATTGAATGTGTCGAAATAACTGATAAAGAATACAAAATCATGACAGATAAACCACAAATTCACTGGTTTTGTCCACCATGTGACACAAAAGTAATGAAAAAAGCTGCAAAGAAAGGTGTCAGAAGTTCCTTAAGAAAGTGGAAGAGAGAATCATTGAACTAGAGAAAGAAATCAGAACCAAAGTGGATGAAACAAGAGTCATCGAAATGATCAAAGAAGCTAAGTTGGAAAAAAACCCAAGCAAAGTCATCAGCCCAAATGAAGTTAAGGAAGTCGTACAACTTCAGGTAAAAGAACAGAACATGGAATCAAAAGACAGAGAAAAAAGACTCAACAACGTAATAATTTTCAACTTACCAGAATCTACGTCACAACTAAAAACTACGAGACAACAACATGACAAAGAAAATTTTTTAGAAATGTGTACAGAAATAAACAATAACTTCACAGACACTGATGTCACAGAAACGCGGAGGCTTGGGGAAGCCAAGGAAAATGCAACTGGTCCCAGACCGGTTCTAATCACATTAACACATATTGACAAAAAACTAACCCTTCTTCGAAGGTTCCATCACATCAGAGAAAATGACAAGTTCAAAAACATAAAAATTGATCATGACAAAACTAAACAAGAAAGGGAGGAATCAAAAAAGCTATATGAAGAAGCAAAGAGGCAGGAAGCTGCAGACAAATCAGGGGAATACCTGTACAGAGTCAGGGGTCCACTATGGGAGAGAAAAATAAGAAAGATAAGGAAAAGCCAGTAAAGACTACACCTAGAGTGACGGATAGTAAAACAAATGTTAATAAAAATAACCTTAATGACATAGGCAACATTCTGTGTTTTTATACCAATGCTGACCAACTAAGGAACAAGCAAAATGAATTTGAACAAAGAATTAAAGAACTGAAACCTCACATAATAGCAATTAACGAGGTAAAACCAAAAAACCCCAAATGCACTGTAATCATACCAGAATTTTACTTAGAAGGCTATACATTGTTCTCCAAAAATATAGAAAATAATGAAGGTAGGGGTATTATAATATACGTCTTAAATTCCCTATACGCAGAAAATATAAACCTGGTCTCAACCTTCAAGGAATGCTTATTTATAGAAATTAAACTTAAAAATAAAACCAAACTTCTCTTTGGATGCATATATAGGAGCGATGGGGGGTCAGAAGAAAATAACGCAGAACTTCTAAATATGATTAGATCCACATCAGGACTTAAATATTCACACATTGTAATTACAGGAGATTTGAATCTCCCAGATATTAACTGGAAACATTGGACGACCAAATCAATTAACCCCAGTAACCTAAATTTTAAATTTGTAGAATGCCTTAGAGACACATTCATGTATCAACATGTCTCAAATCCCACCAGAGGACGAGGCACAACTAACACAAACCTTTTAGATCTGATTTTATCAAATGAAGAAGACAACATAGGGGAAATAGAGTACCTCAGCCCTCTAGGTAAAAGTGACCACTGTGTCATTACATTCAATATTTTGTGCAAAGTTATAACAAATAAATACACTAAAAAACGGAAGCTATTTAATAAAGCAAATTATGAAGAAATGAGGAAAGAGTGTTCAGATATAAATTGGGAAGAGAAATTTAAAGACTGTAAAGACAACGTTAACGACCAATGGGAAATCCTTAAAACAGTACTAAGATTATTAGAAGATAAATACGTACCTCAAAAAGAAGTTTCAAATTACAGAAAGGGAAATTTCCCCCTGAATGCAAATACCAGAAAACTAATTAGACGTAAAAATAGACTATGGACAAGATACACTGAAACAAGGGATGGGACAAAATATCTACAGTATTGTAAAAGCAGGAATAAAATCCGAGCTTTAACCAGAAAGCTCCGAAAGGAGTTTGAAAAAAATTTAGCCATTCAAACTAAGAAAAACCCTAAAGTCTTCTGGAACTATTATAAATCAAAAACTACAGTTAAACAAGGAATTGGGGAACTTAATATAGACCACACAAATCCGAAATCCCAAACAACAACTGAAGACGAAGAAAAAGCAAATATTCTTGCCAACTACTTCTCCAGTGTATTCATTACTGAACAGACAGGGTCTATCCCAACTACACCCAAAGTAAACATTAAATTAGCAATGGATGAGCTAAAAGTAACTGAAAACATATTAGTAACATTAAAAGAACTTAATATAAGCAAATCGCCTGGCCCTGATGAAATTGGTGCCAGATTACTAATTGAGTTGTCAGAAAATATCTGTCTCCCATTACAAAAAGTATTTGAAACATCTATAAAAACATCAAGTATTCCCGATGAATGGAAGGATGCCAAAATATCAGCAATATATAAAAAAGGAATCAAGAAATTAGCTTGCAACTACCGTCCAATAAGCCTAACAAGTGTAGTTTGTAAATGCATGGAAAAAATTACTAGAAATCACATCATCAGTTACGTGAAAGTCAATGGTCTGTTCAGTCAAAAACAATATGGTTTTATCTCTGGCAGATCAACAGTTCTCCAACTAATTAAAATACTAGATGAATGGACCTCAGAAATGGATAAAGGTAATTACATAGATGTTATTTATATGGATTTTCAAAAGGCTTTTGATACTGTGCCACATACGAGACTAATAAGTAAATTAAAAAGTTTTAACATTAGGAATGATTTAGTTAACTGGATTGAGGCATTCATCACAAATAGACGACAAAAGGTAGCAGTAAATGGAAAAGAATCAAACTGGCACAAAGTAACATCAGGGATACTGCAGGGATCTGTCCTAGGACCTTTACTGTTTGTTCTATACGTAAACGACCTGCCAGATTTAACTAAATCCAATACATTCCTGTTCGCTGATGACATTAAGATATTTAGAGCCATAACAAATAAAAATGATCAGGATATACTACAACAAGATTTAAGTATCCTAGAACAATGGAGCGACAAATGGCTATTAAAATTACACCCAGACAAATGTAAACACATGGAAATTGGAAAAAATAATATAGGTGAAAATGAATATTTCATGATAAGCAATAATGTTAAACATTCACTAGCCACCACAGATAAGCAAACTGACTTAGGTGTAATTATCGATTCAAAATTGTCAATTGATGATCACATAAACCAAGTGGTAAATAAAGCAACCAAAATGACAAAAATAATCCGAAGAACCTTCCAATTCCTAGACACACACTTTTTTGCCACTATATAAGACAATGGTTAGATCTCACCTAGAATATGCCGTAGCAGTATGGTATCCATATAAGATAAAACATAAAATAGCAATAGAAAACGTCCAGAGAAGGGCCACAAAAGAACTTCCTGGTATGAGGGATTTATCATATATAGAAAAACTAAAATTACTGAAGCTACCCACATTAGCATACCGAAGGCTAAGAGGAGACATGATAGAAGTCTATAAAATAATGCACGAATTGTACGATAATGAATCTGCACCAAACCTCCTGAAATGGGAGGATGTCACACTTAGATCAGGAAATAGAGGACACTCCATTAAAATATTTACCCAAAGAGCAAAAATAAATTTAAGAAAAAATGCATTCCCTCTTAGAGTGGCTGAACCATGGAATAGTCTCCCAAACTCTGTAGTGCAAGCTAGATCAATTAACTAATTTAAAAACAAATTAGACAAATTCTGGTCTACCCAGGCAATAATATACGACTATGAATCTCCTTTAACAATAACTTAATGGAACCGGAAATTATGATATAAAAATATTTGATTCTGAAGATCTGATCATGGAGGAACCAACTGGATCCTGCGATCAGAATCGTCATAAGGTATCATAAGGTAAGGTAAGGTAAGGTATGAAACTAGTATGGTAAATAGGTGTATTATCGCTCAATGAAACCCACGTGCAAATCATAACATTCGATGCAGGAAGTAAGCATAATTGAATGAATTAATACCTTATGTGTAAATAATCGAAATTCTGAAACAGCATCAAGGTAGCAATCGTAAAATTCGTCATGTTGCTTGTTTTGCACAAAATCAGTATTTAAATGTGACAACATAACTTGTCCGAAAGGTTCCATTTTTAAAAGTCAAAATATATACACCGTTCGCCTATGCATGTATGCAACCCGTTAAACCATCTCTCGATCACGGTAAAACCGTTGTTTACAAGGTAATTTAGACTTCACACAATTAATAGATCCCTTGTACCATTAATTTATTGTCCTTCGTGAAAATGAATACTTTCTTATATATCATAGATAACTCTAAAACAGACGCGGGTTGAACAGGTAATACTGTCAGGGATTTTACCTGTAATGGGCAGGAGGGGTCACAAATATCGAAATTGTCGGGGGATGCCAATTAACATGTTAGTTCAGAAGCTATGTAGGGAAGAGGAAGTTGGATTTGTGGATTTATGGGGAAGTTTTGTTGGGAGGGCTGATATGTACATGAAGGATGGGCTTCATTTAAGTGGAAAGGGGGCGGCAGTATTCGCGGACAAACTTTCAGTAGCAGTAGATAGTGACTTGGGTACAATGACAAATATTTTTGGAAGTAAACATTCTTTAAACTAGAAGGGCAGGGGGGTGTCTCAAGCAGAACAAGAGGCCACTAGCACATATAAATCAATATCAAATCATCCGAAAAACATCTCTGAAAAAAGGTTATAGATGCGTATGTTTAAATGCAAGAAGTAAAATAAGAAAAACGAATTAAACATTATGGTAGAAGATATTGACCCTCACATAATTGGTATAACTGAATCATGGGCCAACATAGATATAACAGATGCTGAATTAGGACTGACAGGATATGTAATGTTTAGGAAAGATCGAATAGGAAGAAGGGGCGGGGGAGTCATTTTATATGTTAAAGAATCTATTCAGGCTTATGAAATAAAGCTAGAAAGGGAAGCAGATTGCGATGAAGCTGTTTGGTGCAAAATTGTTTCAGGAAATTCAAAATTAACTGTTGGATTAGTTTACCGAAGTCCAAACATAAACGAAGAGGACAACACAAAAATAAAAAAACGCTATAAAGGAAGTTAGTAAAGGGGAATGTATCATAATGGGAGATTGTAACCATGGACACATACAATGAAATTCTCTAGAGAGCACAGGGATTGAGGAATAAAAAATTTTATGTTTAATCCAGGATAGCTTTCTTACTCAGCACGTACTAGAATCAACCAGGGGAGAAAATGTATTAGACATAGTTCTGTCATCACAAAATGAATTAGTGGACAATGTCAAAATATTTGAACCATTTGGTAATAGTGATCATAATCAAATACATTTTGACATCAATGTAAAATCAGAAAGTAAAAATAAGAAAACGTACAAGAGAAACTTCCACAAAGGTAACTACAAAGATATGAGAAAATACTTAGCAAAGCTAGATTGGAATAACATGCTGATGAATAAGACCGCAATTGAATGTTGGAATATTCTAAAATATGAAATTGAGAGTATCATCGATAAATTTGTTCCCTTCCAAAAACAAGGAAAACGGTGTAGAAAGAAACACTTGTCAAAAGAAGCTATTAGAAAAATAATGCTAAAACAAACTATGTGGAGGGTTTATAGGCGTACCAGAAAGGAAGAAGACTATGCAAAATACAAAGACGCACTTAATGCAGCTACAACTGAAATCAGACAATCTAAAAGAAGCTATGAGCAAAAACTAGCATGTAACATAAAAAATGACAGCAATAGTTTTTATGCATATGTCAGGAGTAAACAAAACGTGCAAGACAAGGTTGGACCTCTAGAAGATAGTGCTGGAAATAAAATATCAGAGGGGTTTTTAATGGCGGAATACCTAAATGGTTACTTCAGTTCAGTGTTTACCAAAGAAGATATTAGTTCATTACCAGTTGCTGATGCTAAATTTCAGGGGGCTAAATCTGACTATTTAGGTCCGTTAGTTGTAACTCCAGAATTGGTAGCTAAGAAAATAAAGGCAATGAAGGATAACAAATCACCGGGAGTGGATGGGTTCCTCCAAAATTACTAATGGAAACAGTAGAACAAATCAGTATACCACTTGCAAGAATATTCAACTTGTCATTAAAAGAGGGAGTTGTTCCGTTTGAATGGAAAGAAGCAAACATCATACCATTATTTAAAAAGGGTTCGAGAAATAAGTCAGAGAATTACAGACCAGTGAGTTTAACGTCAGTGATTTGTAAATTATTAGAAAGGTTAATTAAAGACCATATGGTGGACTTCCTCGTTAAGCATAAATTATTAAATTCATCTCAACATGGATTCCTTAAAGCGAGGTCATGCTTAACAAATATGTTACGTTTTTTGGAAGAAATCACTAAGTGGATAGATGTGGGATCGCCAGTAGATATTATCTACTTAGCTTTTCAGAAAGCTTTTGACAAAGTGCCACATCAAAGATTACTACTTAAATTAAAAGCCCATGGTATCGGGGATAGCATAACTGACTGGATAGAACAATGGCTGACTGACAGAAGACAACGAGTTGTAGTAGATGGAGAAGTTTCAACTTGGAAATCGGTTTTGAGTGGGGTACCTCAAGGATCAGTATTAGGGCCTATATTATTCTTAATATATATCAATGACTTGGACGACAGTATAACAAGTAACGTACTGAAATTTGCGGATGACACAAAACTGTTTAGAAAGGTTAATACTGATGGTGATAAACAACATTTACAAAACGATCTAGACAGATTAGTGAAATGGTCTGAGAAATGGCAGATGTTGTTCAATTTTGGTAAATGTAAATACCTACATACAGGACATGGGAACTTGAATGTAAACTATAAAATGGGAGATACTGTTCTGGGTACTACTGTAAAAGAAAAGGACTTAGGAGTTACAATAAGCGCTGATATGAAAGTTTCAGAGCAGTGTGGTATTGCAGCTTCAAAGGGTAATCAAATTCTTGGATTGATTAGAAGAAACATAACATACAAGGGAAAAAAGTTAATTATACGTCTTTATAAAGCAATAGTTAGACCTCATTTAGAATACTGTATACAAGCATGGAGACCATATCGTAAGAAGGATATAGATACGCTTGAACGCATACAAAGGAGAGCAACTAAAATGATTCCAGAACTGAGAGACCTTAGTTATGAAGAACGCCTGAAAGAATGTGGTTTAACAACTCTAGAGACAAGGATGTTAAGAGGAGATCAGATTGAAGTTTTTAAGATATTGAATGGGTATGAAAATATTGATAGAAATATGTTTTTCTCACTCAAGAAAGATAGCAGAAGTAGAGGGCATGAGGTAAAATTAGTAAAGGATCAATGTAGATTGGACATCAGGAAGCACTCGTTCTCACAGAGGACAATAAATGAATGGAACAAATTGTCTACAGATTGTGTAACTGCTAGCAGCGTGAATATGTTTAAAAACAAGGTAGACACATATCTCAGGAGGGCGGGTTATAAGTAGATGAACATTGTTGGACTCTCGATAAGCCAATGGCTTCCTTGTCCACTTGCCATCTGGGCCTTTGGCTTGGATGGCAACTCTTGTTAAATCTTGTTAAATCTCTTGATATGAGTAAATATGACAAATGTACGTCACTATGCACCTCACCCTTTTAAAATTGTTGTAACTTTGGAATGAGAACGAATAAAATATGTGGTTGGGATTGAATGATAACACAATAAAAAGATAACAACAGCTTGTGTTATTTGTCTGTGAGAATGATTTCAAAACAGAAAACATATTTTCTTGGCTTTCAAAAACGTTACACGCGAAGGAACCCAGGTGTTGTAAGCTTGAAGGGACCCAAGTGTTGTTAGCTTGAAGGGACCCAGGTGTTGTAAGCTTGAAGGGACCCAATTGTTGTAAGCTTTAAGGGACCTAGGTGTTGTAAGCTTGAAGGGACCTAGGTGTTGTAAACTTGAAGGGACCGAGGTGTTGCAAGCTTGAAAGGACCCAAGTGTTGTAAACTTGAAGGGACCCAAAGTGTGAAGTATCGACAGAATGTGTGCTGCAGATTATAAAAATCTCGTAACGTCACAGGTACTCGTTTTTTTGTCATAGCAACGTATAATTCCATGCACCATCGAAACATTTATATAAAAGCACCACATTTTCTAGAAAGTTTTCATCATTAGTTTCGTGTAGAGTAATGATGGAAGTATACACACTAAAACATTTACATTCTACTAGTGTGTAACACTTTTGTGAAGACATCTTGAAAATTGCTCATACATTACAGTACACTCTCAAATTCCTACCAGTTTGGCACGCACGCACGCACGCACGCACGCACGCACGTACGTACGTAAAAGTTGATTCTACAGTAGCTTTCGGTAGTGCCGTCATCTCCGTGGGCAGATGGCCTGTGAACCGTCCGTGAAGTTGTCCAGGGGCTTAGTCTGCCGAATACCCAGCAGCTCTGCAACAAGAGTAGCTTCTTCGAAGATATACGAGAATCCTCTTCTGCTTCAGTGGCTCCAAGAGATCAGCAACAGAAGCCATTGCTTGGACAATATCAAATTATACTTTTTGCAGAATACGAGTGATCGGTAGTTTGAGTCTGTGGCCGCTTTGTGGGACGCAGTGGTGTAGCGGTTAGAGCATCGGACTCTCAATCGAGAGAACGTGGGTTCGAATCCTCTTGCTGCCGTTTCGAAGCTTTGGTAATTGCATCCACTCCACGTTGCCACAGTTCAATCAGTTCTGCAGACGAGTACCTGAACGAATGAGTCTTCGCGCAGTAATTGCAGCTTGGTTGAATGCTTCCCAGAGAAGTCGTGATGGTGTTGACACGTACATGTATGCCAGGGGTGAGGTCTATAGTACTTTGAACATTCACGATGACTGGATACAGCGCTATTTAAGCACCTTCCCAGCTAGCAAAACCTCATTGGGCCAATTCAAACGTGCCTTCACCATTGGCCTATGATTGGCTGTTTTTCATTGGCCCAAAGAAATGTGCACACCAGGCCATGTCAAAAGCAATGAATACGTCATTGGCCTTTTACTGGCACCAGCGAACAAAACCTTATTCGGCCAATGATGTGCCAATCATAAGCAACGAAATGCCAACGAAATGCTAACAAGACCTGACTGAGCCAATGAAATGCCAATCATAGGCCCATGACTGACTGTTTTTCATTGGACCAAAGATAATTTGCACGCCAGGCCATGTCAAAAGCCAATGAAACAGTTGCATTAACTGATACCAAACTAGCGCTGCTAATGGAACAAAGCGCCACCAGTGCCTTGTGGCGACGAATACCTCAATACGTCAATGTTATCATGATGTTTGTATTGTTTTGGGGTCAATGCTACGTGTTGTCTTGTGCAAAAGCATTGGTACTCTGCAATAGTTCTGCTCGTTCACACAAACACTCAGTTTATTGCTGCAGAAATTGCACCAGTCAGAAACTGAGATTGACAGTCACCAGCTCTTCCCAATGATGCCGTTTTGTGAATGGCACGCGTAAAACACCAATAATGAGAATCAACGCAAAATCGCCACCAGTTGACCTGGATTTGGCAATGAACAAACACTGTATTCAGTATGTGTTTAACAATATAAACGTCGATATAATTTGGAAGGTAGGAATTAAGACGCGTTTTAAAGTGACTGTTTAAAATAAGAACGTGTCAGGATTGGCTATTCAGTCAAAGGGGACGAGTAGTTATGTCGTGTTCATTGTCGATGTTGAATCGTAGATGCGTCTCCCGTGCACATGCCTAAGTGTTGTTTCTCAATTTGCTGACGTTTATTATTTGTTCTCTATTAAATCTTATCTTTCCTAGTAGTCTTCTCTGCGCGGACACACAATGTCATACTAACTTATATGTCATACTAACATGCCTGCTTTGGGGCCCAACCTCCCATCTCCCACCACTTCGCAGGACCAACCTCCCATCTCCCACCACTTCGCAGGACCAACCTCCCATCTCCCACCACTTCGCAGGACCAACCTCCCATCTCCCACCACTTCGCAGGACCAACCTCCCATCTCACACCACTTCGCAGGACCAACCTCCCATCTCCCACCACTTCGCAGGACCAACCTCCCATCTCCCACCACTTTGCAGGACCAACCTCCCATCTCCCACCACTTCGCAGGACCAACTTCCCATCTCCCACCACTTTGCAGGACCAACCTCCCATCTCCCACCACTTCGCAGGACCAACCTCCCATCTCCCACCACTTCGCAGGACCAACCTCCCATCTCCCACCACTTCGCAGGACCAACCTCCTATCTTCCACCATTTTTGAGAGTCCACCTTCCACTCCCGCCAATCCCACCTCCCGCCAATTTTAGGGCCAACCTCCCATTTCCTGCCACACCCCTCAAATAGTACACGCTTTGTGTGACTCGTGACGTGTGTGTGTGTGTGTGTGTGTGTGTGTGCGTGCGTGCGTGCGTGCATGCACGCGCGATTGTGATTTACACTTCCGCCTATATGGGCTATGTGTTTGTGGCTAACACATTACTGTTTAACAGTGGGACAATTAGAAATAGGCAACATATGCACTCAGTGTTGAGTTGAAACATTATGAACTGTATAAATGCGAGGAGGTCGCAAAGACGTCATTCGCTTAAACTAATTATAGGAAACCATTCTTTGAGTAACATGTGTATTACAGCAGTGTTTTGTCGTCAAAGTATGCAATTAAATAAGATAAGATCACATTTCCAAGAACCAGCTGCAACGATTGTTTAACGCACCTTGTCACTGTTGCACAGTGGCGGTTTTCTGTAACACTAGAACTAGTAATCGGATCATACGATGACATGTCAGCTCAGGATTAGAGACGTCTTCGTCAATCTAATTTTCCCAGCCGTTAACGACAAGTGTCGTAGACGCCACAGAGACAAGTGAAACGGTGAGTAATTAAGTGTCCTAAATGATACATCCAATGTAATTGTTTTATAATCGAATTGTGAACTTTTCTGTGACGAGTGGAAGTTAATTCCACTCCAAAAGTTAAGGTCCGTGTGACGAGTGGAAGTTAATTCCACTCCAAAAGTTAAGGTCCGTATGAAGTTGTGTTTTGATGCATGTGCGTACATATAACATATTCATTTCCCTATATTTCTTAGAAGGTTCTAGTGTCATTTAAATAATACATTCACCACATGTACACTTCAGTTCAAATTATTTGGTACTGCAAATGGTGTGTGGTGTTATAAGAGATATACCAGCGTAACCAGTAAATAGTGGTTATATACCACCGTGTATTGTTAAAACTTTTAAACAGGTGAATCAAAAATAGTGTAATTTAACTGTATCTAAGGACAAACGTAATTAAAATACCGTTATTAGTTTTTTGTTTGGCACCCATTTAAAGAGATGCCCGGTTGTCAAAATTGGGACTAAGGAACCCGAGTTCGATCGCAAGCTTGTCAAAATTCAACCTACCGTGACATGTTATACACATAGAGAAGCGCAAACATTCCCAGAATACCTATAAAGAAAGACTAATTCTAAAAAACAATTTTTTATGGTAACACAACATACATGGATAACATAGCAGCAATATTAGCTGTCACTTCTGAGTCAATTTGGCTAGAGGCCAACGCTGGTGTTTACGGCGGGGTTTTCAAGCATATTCTATCTAACGAACACCACTAAAACACTACAGTAATCAGAACATGCATTTTACATTTTTAATAATGTTCAGCGAAAACATAAAATGGAAAAACAGTGACCTAAATGATCAAATACCAACTGTTTCACTATGACTCTAAGCAGCATAAACACAATAACATTCAAATTCAACACTACATATTAATATAAACAAACTGCCACTTCCTCCAAAACGATGTTTTGCTATCAATGCCTTCCAACTAACGCGTACTCGTCACCACCACGTATTAACCTTCACCACCAACCCCA